>JAVIAB010000051.1:69660548-69800548 GCA_032433765.1 Megaustenia siamemsis | reverse complement strand
TATGGAACATGATGATGAATAATTTCAACAGTAATAGTATTCTGCTTGTGGTAGAAGTAGTGGTATCGTTAATAGCAATATTCGTATCTATAATTAGAGCGTGTAACTAGTTCACGAGTTCTTTTTTTCTTTTTGTAAAGCTCATATCGACTCTATATCTTGTTATTTTCAGGACACACTTTTCTTTCTGTGTGGTTTGGCTTTATGTCATCGCCATTAGAGAGGAACTTTCATGTTTTCGTTCATCAGCACGGGGAAGGTAAGGTGACCATATTTTTAAAACCCTAATCTGGGACGGATTAATTTGACTTAAAATTTCCTTCAATAAAATGAAATTTCTTCTGTCTTTTTCAAGTGAATTATATATATATATTTTAAAAGTAATTAAAACACCTGACAATATAGGATTACAAAAAGTTATCAGGAGATAAAGATAACATTAGTGATACTCACTTAAATGGAAGGTGAAGCAGAGTTGCTGTACTTTTCTGGTGAGTGGATTTGTTTAAAAAGATTTTTATTTGTTTGGAGCATCTTAAAAAATTCAACCCATGTTTGCTCATTGTTCACTTTGGTGATCAATATGGCTTTTAAAGTGTCCACACTAAAATGTGGTTTACCATTTGTCCACAAGCTGTTCATCTGTGAAAATAATCTTTCCGTTACAATATGCGTTCCCGGTAGACACAGAAAGGATTCTGCCAATTTCAGAAAATGTGAAATTGGCACATGCCTGTTTTTGAAGTGGAAATCCATTTCAATCCAATGTTGACCTGGTAATGTTTTATTAATACTCCACTCATTAATTTTCTGAGAAGTATCAAGCTGCTTCATGTAAACATATTCGTCATACATTTCATTTTCAGGAAAGTCGACTGAAGTACTATTTGACTCACTAATGATGAAGATTTCTGAATATCTTCTCAAGATGGTGTTCTGTTCAACATTGCCCAGCTTTAGGCCTCAAGGTTTTGCAAATTATTTGCAGCCCAATTCTTCAAATAACTTAAAGCTGTTTCATAGAACGAAAACAAAAACACTGGCTCTAAACTTGTTCACATCATCCTGTGGAATTCCTTCCATTTCCAGCTTGTAAAGAATTAGCTTAACTCTGGATGGCAAGAAACCATCTTCCAGTTTGGACTCCAAGATAGTTCTCAACCCATTGATGTTAGCAATTACTTCAAGAACAGTGACCACCTGTCCCTCTTTTCTTTCTGCACTGCTTCGTGGAAAGAGGATAGTAGTATACAAGGGTCCATGTATGCCGTATTTGGCCCGTAAATAAACAAAGATATATAGTGTGGTGCGCAGCGCACCACATGTACACGAGAGACAGGGGGAGTTAACCGTGACCTTTCGTGTCGGTGACCCTGGAAGTAACGTGTTTATGTCTGGTGTATGCTGACTTTAGAGTTCTTGATGTACTTGATCGACAGTGATAGGTTGGTATATTATAAAACATCAATGAAAAACATTAAATATAAAACAAAAGACAAAAAGATATATTTTATTCTTTTATTATCTCAATAGGTGTATAACATACAGTGGATATTATATAACATTACAAACATATTTAGTACACTGAGTAAATATATTGTACAAGTATAACATTTATTTATAGCTATGTAGTTGGGTGTCTGCTTAGCGTTGTACCATAAATGAAGCATAAGGGGTGAAACAGTTAGAGATTCTCGGTTAGTCTAAGCTGGTAGTGTAAATATGTTCATCGGTGTTAGTGGTTCGCTATCTCTCTCTCTCTCTCTTTCTCTCGCACTCTCTCTCTCTCTCTCTCTCTACTATTCCAGCCTAGATTTCCCTCCATTGAAACACTCATTCTCTCCATTTATCCCTTTCATCTCGCCTTCCTTCTCTCTCTCTCTCTCTCTTTCTCCCCTAGCCGCTCTTAGACTTCTAACCTATCAGTCCACCCTCCGCCTCTCCCTTTAGCTCCCCCACCCTCCCTCATATTTTAGCGTCCCTCCTATTGTAACACTTGATTATTCTCACCATTTATACCTAGCATCTCGCCTTCTTTCTCATAGACTTCTCTCTCTCGCTCGCTCTCTCTCTTCTAACCCCTACTAGACTTCTCTCCTACCATTCCACCTTTCTTCCTCTCTCTCTCTCTCTATCTCTCTCTCTCTCTCTCTCTCTTTACCTCGCCTAGCGTTCTGCCTTCATGCGTATTTTTACCTTACCGCCAGTGTAACACATTAATAACATGGAATATCAATTACAAAAAGACTTGAAATATCTACTTTTTAAAGAACCAATAAGATAAACATATGAAAAACGAAGGAATAATACACTCGACAAGGCTTAACATACGTACTTTATACACATCACCATTAATACAACTGAAATTCCTTTAATGATAACCTATCACATCGTTATGAGCTAAGAGAAAAACAGAAAAAAATTCAACTTACACCGTAAAATTTTCCACTACAACACAGACCGCTAGACTGACCAGTACTATGAAAATAAACGTCCGTGAATCAAGCACGCTTATAACACGAAGTCTCACATCCGACTAGTTTAAATATAATCTGGTAAATAAAAGTTAGACGACACTATTCCACCCTCGACTAACATCTAGGTTAACCAATCAGAAAAGAAAATTTCTATCGGACATCCATCAACGAAATGACTGACCTCTGGATTAACTAATCAGAGAAGAGGATTACTGTTATCGTGATAATTGACCTCATTTTCAACTTGAAGTGCTGTCGAGTCTGACGCATGGGTTACTTTAAATCGAGTCGGCCCCTGATACAATCCACCTGTCGGGTCATTGGTGGGGGAAATAATACAAGTGGCGGGTTACTTGAACGCGCTTTGACCCCTGATGTAATACCAGAGGAGTTGCATAAGACCCAAAAATTACGCCAAATGGCAAACATTTTACTACCAGAACACAAAAACTTTTAACTCATAAGCGAAAAAGTCGACCTCAAAACCCTAAAAATCTACTCACATAGTCATAATAGTTAGACACAACGAGTAGAAAGTTATATTCAAGTTCCAAAAAACGTTATTTTAGACATCCCCATAGCAAAAAGGTACTTATAACTCACTTTCGAAATTGTTTCCCCCTTACTATTTTTAGGGATACGCCCATAAAATCGGTAAAAATCGTAAATTTTCACTCTAGGCATACCCCCAAACTTTATTTTAGACATCCCCATTGCAAAAATTTACATAAAAAACCACTTTTATGATTTTACCCCCCTAGCATTTTTTAGGGTTACGCCCATGAAATCGATAAAAATCGTAAATTTTCACGCTAGGCATACCCCAAACTTTATTTTAGACATCCCCATTGCAAAAATTTACATTAAAAACCACTTTTAGGTTTTTACCCCCTTATCATTTTTGAGGGTTACGCCCCTGAAATCGATAAAAATCGTAAATTTAGCACGTTGGCTTACTTAAAACTTTATTTTAGACATCCCCATACCAAAAATTTACTTAAAAATCACTTTTGAAATTGTTACCCCCCTTACCGTTTTTGAGGGTTACGCCCATGAAATCGGTAAAAATCGTAAATTTTCACTCTAGGCATACCCCAAACTTTATTTTAGACATCCCCACACCAAAAATTAACTTAAAAATCACTTTTGAAATTGTTACCCCCCTTAAAATTTTTGAGGGTTACGCCCCTGAAATCGATAAAAAATTGAAATATAACCTCAAGGCATACCTCCCACATAATTTTTGACACCCCTACATATCAAATTCCATCAAAAAAACAACAAAAAGCTAGTAGTAGGTGTGGCGGTGTACATACCCGAACATACTACTTCTCGTGCGGTTTTGGTGCAGTTTCGGTGCATGTACGTGCACTTTTAGGATGGGTAAAATAGTAAGGGGGAAATAATTTCGAAAGTGAGTTATAAGTACCTTTTTGCTATGGGGATGTCTAAAATAACGTTTTTTGGACCTTGAATATAACTTTCTACTCGTTGTGTCTAACTATTATGACTATGTGAGTAGATTTTTAGGGTTTTGAGGTCGACTTTTTCGCTTATGAGTTAAAATTGTTTGTGTTCTGGTAGTAAAATGTTTGCGATTTGGCGTAATTTTTGGGTCTTATGCAACTCCTCTGGTATTACATCTGGGGTCAAAGCGCGTTCAAGTAACCAGCCACATGAATTATTTCCCCCACCAATGACCCGACAGGTGGATTGTATCAGGGGCCGACTCGATTTAAAGTAACCCATGCGTCAGACTCGACAGCACTTCAAGTGGAAAATGAGGTCAATTATCACGATAACAGTAATCCTCTTCTCTGATTAGTTAATCCAGAGTCCAGTCATTTCGTTGGTGGGTGTTCAATAGAAATCCTCTTCTCTGATTGGTTAATCTAAAGGTCAGTCATTTTGTTGATTGGTGTCCGATAGAAATCCTTTTCTCTGATTGGTTAGCCTAGATGTTAGCCGAGAGTGGAATAGTGTCGTCCAACTTTTATTAAACCAGATTATATTTAAACTAGTCGCATGTGAAACTTCGTGTTATAAGCGCGATTGATTCACGGAAGTTTATTTTCATAGTACTGTTCAGTCTAGCGGTCTGTGTTGTGGGTCTATTTTTATGTTGTAAGTTGAATATTTTTTCTGTTTTTCTCTCATCTCATAACGATGTGGTAGATTATCAATAAAAGCCTACTCGATTGTATTAATGGTAATATGTATAAAGTATGTAAGTTAAGTCTATTGAGTCTGACCTTGCCTCCTAGGTTTCTACCCTTCCCTTCTTGTTTTCAGCCTTTGCTTCCTAGTTTTCTGTCCTTGCCTCTTAGGTTTCTGTTCTTGCCTCCTAGGTTTCTGCCCTTGCCTCCTAGGTTTCTGACCTTCCCTCCTAGGTTTCTGCCCTTGCCTCCTAGGTTTCTGCCCTTCCCTCCTTGTTTTCAGCCTTTGCTTCCTAGTTTTCTGTCCTTACCTCTTAGGTTTCTGCCCTTGCCTCCTAGGTTTCTGCCCTTGCCTCCTAGGTTTCTGTCCTTGCCTCTTAGGTTTCTGCCCTTGCCTCCTAGGTTTCTGCCCTTGCCTCACTTGTGAAATAGCATATGAGGGACACAAGTTCCGCAATGTTAGAGAACGATCGAGGCGTGATTTGGGCTAACTTTTTGGAGTTTGGAAGTAATTATCTGTTTGATGTGTCTAACTTTTATGGGTATGGGAGTAGATTTGTATGGTTTTAAGGTCGACTTTTGAATATGAGCCTAAATTTGTGTGTTCTGGCGGTAAAATCTTAGTGATTTGGTCTAACATGTTGGACCTTGAATATAACTTCCTGCTCGTTGTATCCAACTATTTATAACTGTCATGGAACTCCTGGTATTGCATCAGGGGTCAAAACGCGTTCAAGTAACCCGCCACTTGTATTATTTCCCCCACCATTGACCCGACAGGTGGATTGTATCAGGGGCCGAATCGATTTAAAGTAACCCATGCATCAGACTCGACAGCACTTCAAGTTGAAAATGAGGTCAGTTATCACGATAACAGTAATCCTCTTCTCTGATTAGTTAATCCAGAGGTCAGTCATTTCGTTGATGGATGTCCGATAGAAATTTTCTTCTCTGATTGGTTAACCTAGATGTTAGTCGAGGGTGGAATAGTGTCGTCTAACTTTTATTTACCAGATTATATTTAAACTAGTCGGATGTGAGACTTCGTGTTATAAGCGTGCTTGATTCACGGACGTTTATTTTCATAGTACTGGTCAGTCTAGCGGTCTGTGTTGTAGTGGAATATTTTACGGTGTAAGTTGAATTTTTTTCTGTTTTTCTCTTAGCTCATAACGATGTGATAGGTTATCATTAATGTAATTTCAGTTGTATTAATGGTGATGTGTATAAAGTACGTATGTTAAGCCTTGTCGAGTGTATTATTCCTTCGTTTTTCATATGTTTATCTTATTGGTTCTTTAAAAAGTAGATATTTCAAGTCTTTTTGTAATTGATATTCAATGTTATTAATGTGTTACACTGGCGGTAAGGTAAAAATACGCATGAAGGCAGAACGCTAGGCGAGGTAAAGAGAGAGAGAGAGAGAGAGAGATAGAGAGAGAGAGAGAGGAAGAAAGGTGGAATGGTAGGAGAGAAGTCTAGTAGGGGTTAGAAGAGAGAGAGCGAGCGAGAGAGAGAAGCCTATGAGAAAGAAGGCGAGATGCTAGGTATAAATGGTGAGAATAATCAAGTGTTACAATAGGAGGGACGCTAAAAATATGAGGGAGGGTGGGGGAGCTAAAGGGAGAGGCGGAGGGTGGACTGATAGGTTAGAAGTCTAAGAGCGGCTAGGGAGAAAGAGAGAGAGAGAGAGAGAAGGAAGGCGAGATGATAGGGATAAATGGAGAGAATGAGTAAGTGTTTCAATGGAGGGAAATCTAGGCTGGAATAGTAGAGAGAGAGAGAGAGAGAGTGCGAGAGAGAGAGAGAGAGAGATAGCGAACGACTAACACCGAGGAACATATTTACACTACCAGCTTAGACTAACCGAGAATCTCTAACTGTTTCACCCCTTATGCTTCATTTATGGTACAACGCTAAGCAGACACCCAACTACATAGCTATAAATAAATGTTATACTTGTACAATATATTTACTCAGTGTACTAAATATGTTTGTAATGTTATATAATATCCACTGTATGTTATACACCTATTGAGATAATAAAAGAATAAAATATATCTTTTTGTCTTTTGTTTTATATTTAATGTTTTTCATTGATGTTTTATAATATACCAACCTATCACTGTCGATCAAGTACATCAAGAACTCCAAAGTCAGCATACACCAGACATAAACACGTTACTTCCAGGGTCACCGACACGAAAGGTCACGGTTAACTCCCCCTGTCTCTCGTGTACATGTGGTGCGCTGCGCACCACACTATATATTTTTGTTAATTTACGGGCCAAATACGGCATAGATGGACCCTTGTATACTACTGAGGATGCCCGAAAAAATAAGCCACGCTTCAAGGGTTTTGAAAGAATTTCTGTATAAAGATTTGGCATCTGTCTTGAGATTGAAAATATGATTTTAAACGCAGGAACATGTGAAGAACCCTTTCAACAGCAGGCAGCAGTGCAAGCCACCTAGTCTGTACATAACCTAAAATCATCTGGAATTCTGTGTCCACAAACTGGCAAAACTCCTTCAGACTTTCAACTCTAACTGTGTATGATTTGAAGTGCAGATAAATTTTAGCAATAATTATTTTAACATCAATTGGCCATAGATCTAAATGTATGATTGTGTATCACTGTATGATAGGCAAATGCACCATCTGCAGCTGCTCGAACAGTGTTGTAGAAAATATGGCATGCACAACCAACACCTATCAAACCATGTCCAAGGTTTTCTTTCAGCTTTATGAAAACATTGTTCTTTCCTTTCCTTTCAGCGCCCAATTAAAGTGTGTGTTGTCTGCACATAATGCAACTACTTTCCTTTCTGAACCTTTTTCCGTTAGACGGTCATTAATAAAACTACTAACAATATCAGATGTTTCTCCTGGTAATGACTTTAATTCTAATATTTTAACTTTCAGTCCGTTGATGTGAAAAGTATCTGACAAGCAAAGGAAAAATCGAATTTCCTTGTGGCTGGAGGGATCTGTCAGTATGTAAATAAATTTTGAGTTTTCTAGGTGACGTCCCAACTCATTTTGAGCATGGGGTGTGAAAACATTTCGAATAATGGCTTCTGTTTTCGTACGTGCACAAGCAAATGTTGGTTCTAAAGTAACCTGAAGTAATTTTGATGTGCAGTCCATAGATCTAAATGTATGATTGTGTATCACTGTATGATAGACAAATGCACCTTCTGTAGAAGCTAATTGTTCGTCTTTTCACCAATCTGTTCAGCTAGAATCAATGTTATTAACGACGAGCTTGATGCAGTTGTAGCAACGGCTCTCTTATGTTTCGCACTATTTATGTGACTCTTAATATCACCACGTCCATTATGGTTAATCAAAAACCCAGAGGCACATATAATACATCTTACTGTGAAGTCTGATGTAGACCTTTTTAGAAAGGGGTATTCCTTTTTGCAAATCTTGATTGAAATTGCATTTACGTTTTGATGCCATTTGTTGCAATAATTAGAAACTTTACAAACTAACTATAGTTTAAATAATAATTTTCTATGACTATACCATATACATAGCATAAGTTCTTAAACATTAAAATGTCAAGTAACTGAATAATAGCACAATGTAAATATTATCTAATGAATGCAATAACCTCTACCAATAAGCAACACAATAAAAAGAATTAGTTCATCGCTAAACGAACTTAACACAATGAATATACAAGAATATGAAATATCGTCGCCGCAAAGATGCTACTTGTTGAGTTTCAGTTTCAGGTTACAAGATTTAAAACTTGGAGCGCATTTCACTGTTACTGTTTCGCGAAATGAACAGCCGGATGAACTATTTAAACATGTTCTACACAGCAACGAAATAATGTCTATTTTTAAGTCGAAGAGACGTTTACCATATTGGCAAAATTGGTAAACGTTTGTGTCCCGAATGTATTTTTAACAAATCCAGGACAAAAGCTTAAAAATCGGCCAAATCGGGACACATTCTGGATAGTAACACATCCGGAACAAAGGTTGAAAAACAGCAAAAAATTGGGACTGTCCCAGAAAAATCGGGATGTATGGTCACCTTATGGGAAGGACCATTACCGGATGTTACAAAATCTGCAATGATAATAATAATAATAATATTAATACTACTATTAATAATAAAAAACGTTTTAAATGCATAATTGTGCATTTAAGTGTTAGTGACACTCAGAGTAAAAGTAAAGAGCCCCCGTCACGCCAAGTGGCGTATAGGGAATATGGTGTTAGTGACCATAAATTTTACAGACATTCAGCGCATGATTTTCGGGGTAATGTGGTCGGTATTACGCCCGTTCCGCTTTACTTTCCCAGAAAAATTCAGGTACACATTTAAGCCTGTATGAACCCGAAGGCCATCGGTTGGGATCGAACCATACCCCTTGTCCTTTGTAGTAAAGTTCACTAACCACTGAGCTATAGCGGCTCCCAGTGCCACTCAGAACACTGTTATAATCTAGATTGTCCTTTTTTTGCATTTTTGCTTCATTGGTTTTCTGAAGTGTTTATTTTTTCTCTGTAAAGTACAAATTGCCTGGTAGTGTCCTGTACTCGTCCCGAAATTAGCTCTTCTGTTACCTTTTGCAAAAAGAGAGCTAATTTCCAATATTAGGAAGAAACAATCATCATTTTTTGGCCATGTAATAAGAAGAGAACAACTGGAATATATTGTAACAACTGGAAAAAATTGAGGGACGAAGAGATAGAGGGAAGCAAAGAGAAAAAAATAACAGACAGCTTAAGAGAATGGCTTGGCAGAAGGTCAACAACAGAAATCATAAATGGCTGTCGAGATCGAAAGTTGTGGAGAGACATGATCACCTATGCCAGCAGGCCCGGTACTTGATGATGATGTTACCGTTTGCATCGATCTTCATTTTTCTGTACTCTTCTCTGTTGTCTATCTAGCACCATCCCTACTATAATGGTCTTCTCCAGGACATGCCATTTCTATTAACAAAATAGGTGAATTTCTTGTCGTCTTTACCAATACTGGGAAGGAAAACAATTTCTAAAAAAGCAGTGGAACGCTAATAGCGGTATAACTCTTCTGTAGCAATCAATTATAACATTAGAAAGAGAACTTTGTTTTTCAAACACAGGAAATGAATTACACAAATTTAAATTACATTAAAATATCTCCCCAGTAACTGTACATTTTGCAATTGAGTATCAAGAACTTATATTCATCAATAGTTGTTCATACGAATCAATATGGTTTTATTTTCTAAAATGTGTACGAGATATGGGCAAGATGAATCATAGATGGTTAATAAACTGAGGGTCATACCTTAGCCATGTCCACAAGAGTACTTTGGTTCTCAGTTAATTTTCTTTGGTCCATTTTCACTCTTCGTAAACTGTAACATGATTTTTTAAGAAAATTGTTTGTTAGTGTGTGCGGTTTACAAATGTATTGTCTTTATTACAAAATAGTAGATGTTATACCATTGGTGGTTGCAGCTGTGTGGTTAACAAATATATTGTCTTTGTTATAGAACAGTATATGTTATATCGTTGGTGGTTGCAGCTGTGTAGTTAACAAAAATATTGTTATTTGTTAAATAACAGTATATGTTATATCGTTGGTGGTTGCAGCTGTGTGGTTAACAAATATATTGTCTTTGTTATAGAACAGTATATGTTATATCGTTGGTGGTTGCAGCTGTGTGGTTAACAAAAATATTGTTATTTGTTAAATAACAGTATATGTTATATCGTTGTAGGTTTGAGCTGTGTGGTTAACAAATGTATTGTCTTTGTTATAGAACAGTATATGTTACACCTTTGGGGGTTGAAATTGTGTGGTTCAGAAGCTTGTCTCACAACCGAAAGGTGTCTTGTCTCAATGACATTTAGAGCTATTGTATTCTGTGTTTTTTTTCTTTAGCAAGCGAAAGGATATCCAAAATGGAGGAATTATTATTTGTCTCCGGCTTGGTATAGAACCGTTGATCAGAGGTCTAACAAGCCGCTATCGTAAAAACGATTTTGTTAATGAAACTTAGACCTGATACAGAATGAAAATGGCGAGATTTGGTAAAATATCTTTAAAAGAACTGAAAACTGCTAGAATAAAAATTTAGATAAGAGAAGGAGTATCTTGGTCTACGCCCTATGAGCCGGCTACAGCTCGAAATGTCAATAGATAGATAGAAACGAAAGGACGATGATATTGAGCACCTATTTTTATCCTAGACTAACAATAACAAGTTAAGTTTAGTCGAAGGCTCCTGCATCACTGCAAACGAATTAAAATCCATAAATGCTCAACCGCCAGTGCCAGTGAAATCATCCTAACTGAAACACATCTCATTGATGGATCCAAACAAAGAAAGGTAGCTGTAGTGAACATCATAGCAGCTACAGCACACGCTAAAAAACGATAATAACTTGAACATGCAAAAGAATTCTTGACCTGCAACAACCCCCCCCCCCCAAAAAAAAAAAAAAAAAAAAAAAAAAAAAAAACATTTCTTACCATATTTCACAGACCCAGAATTGGTGAAAATGAACTTTTCCTGGCAAAAAAAAATATAGGAAACCTTTAAATAGAGCTTTGCAGTAGGAGGCAGTCTTTTCATCAGAAGTCATCCCATTGAGCAAGTGTTTCGGCTCTTTAGCTTCTTGACACTATGGGGGGGGGGGTGTTTGGACCCGCCTGGGTCATAACTCCCAGGTGTCGACCACCTGCTTCATTGCACCTGAACTAATTAAACTTATTCACCTAACACTTCTATTCGGATGTACTGTTCTTACCTGGTTTGACACGACTGTCTTAACTTCCTACTAAAATCTTCCAATATTTTGAGGAAAGAGATACAAATGCTAATGAACCAATGTTATTACAGAGTAACGTGATACTCGTTCTAACACAAAAATAACGACATTATTTATATACGTAAGCATTATTTATACATGTACATATATGATATGTTTGATGGGATAAATACGAAGGAAATATTGCAATATATTTCTTTGTAGTATAATTAGTGGGCACATGCTCGAAGATCTACCAAAATCTATATTTATAACAATCCTTAAGAAGTCAGGAACCACTGACTGCAAAGACCATCGCACTAGTAGTGTCATGAAACATATGATCGAATTATTACTAAGATTCATCATGGGACGTGTAAAGAATAAACTAAAACCAGAAATAGACGAGGATCAATGTGGATTTGTAGAAAGAAGAAACCAATAATGCTATATATATTCTCGGGTCACTGATTTAAAGAAATAAAGAGGAAACAAAAGATATATACATGTGCTTTATAGATTACACGAAAGCATTTTATAAAGTAAAATATGTGCACATAATCAATAAACTGGACAAACTAAACATCGATGGTAAAGATCAGTGAATCATTAAAAAAAAACATGTTTTGTCAACAAAAGCGATGATTATAACTGGCAGCCATACTTGACAGTTTCAGTTTGTAAATGAAGTCAGACAAGGCTGTGTTTTGTCGCCGTGTTTGTTCTCGCTTTACAGCGAAAATATTGTGAGATCAATAGGAGACACAATAAGCAACGGGCACAAAATAAACAACCTGCTCCATGTGGATGACAAAATCTAAATAGTAGTTACGGATATTGAACTACGAGAAATGATGTCTTTGAAAGTGAGATAACGTGAAATGAAAGGACAGCCTAAACAGTAAGAAAACATAAATGTCATATCATCATCACCATGTGCCATATCGGTTAGGGTAGGCGATCATGTCCTTCCACAATCTTCTATCTACAGTGCATCGTATCAGTTATGTTGTTGACTGTTTTCCAGGTCATGACACCAAGCTATCTAACATTGTCTCTCTTTGTCGTCCGCGATCTCTCTTTTCTTTTATTTGGTTGTATTTCAGTTGTAACCAAGTATTCCAACTTTCTTCTTCTCATGCTGTGCCCGAAAAATGTTGATTCTTTCTTTCTTATGTGTCTTTAGGAGTTCCCTTTTTTGTGTTGGCCTCTTTGAGAATGTCCTGGTTGGTCCTGTTATCTGTCCAGGGAACTTTCTACATGCTTCTGATAAATCCCATCTCTGTGGCTCTAATCGTCTTTTCATTTGTTTATCTGCTGTCCATGATTCGCTTCCATAGGTCAGAATAGATACTATATGGCACCGGTGAACTCTCTTTCTCACTTTTATTGACATAGATTTGTTGCATAAGATATTTTTCATCTTCTGAAATGTTTGGTTGCCTGATCTATTTTGCTTTTTATTTGTGTGATGCATCTTCCATCTGATGTTATTATTATGCCCGAGTATTTGACGCGTTGTACTTGTTTCAGATTTATTCTGTTTATTTTTATGCTGCATGATTGTGATGAGTGTTTCTTTGATATGACCATTACTTCTGTTTCCTTACTATTCAGACAAAGATCTTTTTTGTTGCTTTCTTTTACTATGTCTATCATTTCGTGTAGTTCATTCTCTGTCTCTGCTATTAAGACTGTACCATCCGCATATCTCAAATTATTTATGTTGTGACCGTTGACTTGAAGTCCTTTTTTGTCTACTATTGATCTCATAATATGCTCGCTGTAAAGTGAAAACGAATCCGGTGACAGAACACAGCATTGTCTGACTCCTTGTTTTATATATTGGAATTGTCCTATTTCGTTGCTAATTCGTATTGCTGCTGTTTGTTGCCATTACATGTTTTTTTATGATTCTCAGATCCTTGCCATCAATGTTTACATTTTCCAGTATATTCATTATTTCCACATGCTTTACTTTGTCAAATGCTTTTGTGTAGTCTACAAAGCACAGATATAGATCTTTCTTTACCTCTATAGATCTTTCTATCAATGTTCTCAAGATGTATATTGCATTATTTGTGCCCTTTCCTTCCAAAAATCCACAATGTTCCACACTTATTTCTGGTTTTATTTTGTTCCTTACACGTCTCATGATGATTCTTAGTAATACTTTAGTCATATGGCTCATGAGACTAATAGTGCGATGGTCTTCACAATCAGTGGCGCCTGACATCTTCGGTATGACTACAAAGAAAGACTTTAGTAGATCTTCGGGTATGTGTCCAGTGTTATATATGTCATTGAGTAGTTTTGTTATGACTTGTACTCCCAGTTCTTCTAATGCATTTATCTCTTCGATTGTTATATTGTCGGGACCAGGAGTTTTGCCTCTTTTTATGTGTTGAATTGCCTCCTCCACTTCACTCTGCATTATTGGTGGTCCTGTGTCTTTGTTGGAATTGTTTAGCTCTGGTCTTTCATCATAATCATAGAGTTGACTGATATATTCTGTCCATCTTTCCATTGTCTTTTCGTGTCCCTTAATTATATTTCCTTCCTTTGATTTCATACATCCTGAAACTTTGACTTCTTTTCTTCCTGTTAATTCATTTAACTGATTGTGCATACATTTTGCGTCTTTCTTTGTTGTTTTTTTTTCCATTTCTTCACATTTCTATTTTAACCATCCTTCCTTTGCTTCTCTGAACTTGTTTTGGATCTCTTTGTGCAATATTTTGTGTGCTCGTTCTTCTTTCTTATGTTTTCTTCTTTCGTCCATTTATTGTAATATTTCTTCTGTCATCCATTTCTTTTTGTTGATTCTTTTAGTCACTGGTATTACTTCTTTTGATGTTTGCTGAATCGATTGTTTGAGCATTTCTCACTGCTCCTGGTTGTCCTGTATTTTCTCAATAGCAGTATTTTGTACTATCGTGCTGTACTTATCACTCATCTGTTTATCTACTCTTAGCATATCTAGTTCGCCTCTAGCTCCTTGTAAAAAGTGTCAATGTCTTCTTATACGCTATTACTTGTTGGTGCATAAACTTGAATTATGTTGATATCCATTGGTCTGCCACTCAATTTTACTAGCAGAATTATGTCTGATACTGGCCAAAATCCTGTCACTGGTTTGCTTCTTTCTCTATCTAACATGAAGCCTACTCCTCTTTCGTGTGTGGTTCCCCCAGAGTAAATTACATTTCCACTGTCGCGCTGTAATAATCCTGCCATGTCCATCTCATTTCACATAGTCCCAAGATGTTCAATTTCATTCTCTTCATTTCTTGACTGATGTTTTCTAGTTTTCCAACCTGGTATGCTGATCTAATGTTCCAAGTTCCTATTGCTAGTGTCTCTTTATTTTTGATCTTGCATACAGTTGCTTGATGACGATCGGGTGTCACCTGTAGCACATGACGCTCCCTAACGGACGAGGTGGCTGTGAAGCCCCCATTAACGTCGTTAGCTGTAAATAGAAGGTTGTGATTTGTCATTATTATTCCAGGCATTTTAAGAAGGTAGTTTGCCATTCCTTTCCTTCTTGGCAGTGACTGTACTAGTCGGAGAAATTAGATAGACAAAACAAATAAAAGTTTAAAACAATAACAAATATTATAACGAAATTTGCAGGAACGGACTGGGGAGCAGACAGCAATATCTTAAAACGACTATACACATGAAGAGTAAGAACAGTCCTAGAGAATGGAGTTAAAGCCTGGGCTACTGTTTCCAAATCACAGCTTATCAAAATTAACAGAACGCAAAAACCAGGCTGCTCGTATCATCACTGGGGCTATGCACCTATGGAGACTCTAGGAACAGTAACAGGCCTACAACCTCTGGAAGATAGACGGACAACTAAAGTAATGCAACAAGCGGAGAAATATTTAGAAGGTTCACAAACCAACCCATGAACCAAAGAATAACCGGTTTCAGAAAAGGAAGATTAACGTGGAGCAACTTCACGACAATCTCCAAAGACTTGACAATTGACATATGCCCATCCTGTATGACTCTCCACGGGAAATATAAAATACCAGAACTTAATTAAGGAACACATAATAGGCATCATGAAAAAAGGCACCCAAACAGACACAGAGAGATAGCACATAGACGACACAGAAAAAAACACATAGACGACAACCTACCCACATGAATCCTTGTCTCATAAATACACGGATGGATCTGCTACAAATACCATCAGAAATGGAGGAGGTGTGTTCTTCAGGCTGGATAACAAGGAAGAGATCGCTAAGTCAATAGCTACTGGGAAATTCTCACACAACTATAAAACAGAAACTGAAGCCCTCGAATATGCTGCAAAACTGACTATCCAACTCAAAAATAATGTGCTCACAAAACTGGTGATAATGACTGACGTCATCAGCGCTAACATCTCTTAAAAAAAAAAAAAAAAAAAAAAACTCAGGAACAGTGAGCTCAATGACTTGAGAACAACCCTTGACCAACTGTGTAATAATTTCCGAACAGTGGTCATCCAGTGGATAGCATCATACTGTAATATACAAGAAAACAAATGCACAGACAAACTAGCTATGGAGGAAGGGAGATTATCACAAGAGAATCGTCTTATCAATTACGAGGAAGCCAAAACCATCATCAAAGGCCAGTATCATGACAAATGGAAACAAGAACACCAAAAAACATTACGAGATAAACGGATAAATCCAACTATGGAGGGATCAAGTCATCATACTTCGCCTAAGCACTGGCTACACAGACCTGATAAGGACAATGTGGCCCACACCCACCTCCCTGAGAGAGAACCTCTATGGGGCAACTGAATCACAGAAACAGACAGCTGGCTTCATAAGAAAGTCTGGAGTCTTAGTCTGAATGAGCCAAGATCGCAAATATGAATGAGGAAACTAAAGACCATCAAGGAAATTAACGTGGCGAAAACAAAAAGAGAGCTCTTAAAAAATATCAGAAAGAAGTAATCGACTATACCCGATTTTCAGGTACATCATGAGAAGAGGAAAGTTGTAATTCTTGGCTATAACTGACAAAATACAGGCAAAGAGCCATCGCGGACGAGACAGAGAGGACATACCATTCTAGCGGTTGTTTCTCGTGGCAAGGCGCTGTGTGTAGGAGTTCGGGTCCGATCTTGCATCGGGCTATTGTTCTTTGTTTTAAATATTCATTTATAAGAATACCTTAAATTATGTTAAAAACATTGATACTATATAACTTTAAAGTGTGTTAAAATGGATAAATGCGAGATATCTTCATAGTAGTTTAAAAGATACAAATCGTGTTGGCAATTAGAGAAAGCTTCATTGACATAGAATTTTAAGAGAAAACAGAGGGTATTTTCAAGACGAACAATCTATAGTGTTCACATCTAAAAACAACAAATCGAAATCTGAATTCAAGATCGTCGTAGTTGCATGAGATGACTCGCACGCTAGCTATACATTCATAAGGAAACACATTCTTCGTGGCTTTTGATTTGCACAGATATATATATATATATATTATGTTTATTTATAAACATAACTTAAACCCCCCAAAAATAGGACACATGCAAATATGTGTTCAAACTAATCACTGTGGTTTATATTATAAACTAGCCGTCGGGTCTGTGACATGTAACTTACCTGTGGATTGACTGCAAGAACTTTCGTTGATGTTTGCGAACTTTGCTAATGTTGACTTTCTTGGCCAGTTTTGTGTAGCGGTAAATCAACCAGGTCTCTCTTAACACGTTGGCTGCTGCATTTTTTAGCTGAAATTTGACAAATAACAGGATATTAGTGAAAACAGCAATATGGTTTACAGCTATTACTTATATAACGCCGGGGAGGGGGTGGGGTTAACACAGAAAATAAACGTAGGTGTTAGTCGAGTAGAAATAAAAGAGATTAGGCCAAACCTATGCTTACAACATATATGACGATCATCATTTTCAGGAGGATGTGGACTTCCGATCAATATGGTGGATAGGCGGCAGGAATCATTGAAGGCTATATATAAAAAGTGTTCCTAGTTGCAGTTTCCCCATAGTCCAAGTCCTGTTTGTTGCAGGATCTACTGATTAAAGTGCTCTGTGCACACCGTGAGCTATGTGTCCCATCCGTTTTGATCCTGTTTCGATATTCAAATTGTTTACGATGAACGATGATATCGTATGACAGGGAACAGTTGGCTGTGTTCACTTTCTGCGCGGTTTCGCCTTATGTCTTTTGGCGTGTGCTGAGACTGCTATGATGGGGACTACAGTTACCTTCTTTGTTTGGGAGATGAGATATTAATTCGGATGATTACGCTGGCACGGGCGGTTGAGCAATTGTGGATTTTAATTCGTTTGCAGTGATACCGGGGCCTTCCATAATGAAATAATAACCACAGAAAGAAAATACTTACAACAAAATATATCGACATAAAGTCGTCGTGAGTATTGATCCGAAATTTGCAAATAACGTACACAACATGTTGAAACTTGCTGTCTATAATATTTAGAGCGAACCAGGCTAAGATGCACTCATTAGCGCGATTGTCAACAAACATGTTTTGTAAACAGACGTACTTCCTTCTCAGTTTGCGATGACAATGTCTCCTAACGAAGTGTTGAATATTAAATTATTTAACTACTTTTTTCTTACTTGTTATCACTTCAGTAAAGCATTGGTTACTATGTGCTGGTCCTGCCTTAATAATGTTTTTATATTTATCATATTTGCCGAGTACAATATTCGTATCTATCTATCTATTGTCCTTTCGAGCCGAAGACGGCACATAGGGCAGAACTACAATCTCAAAAACAGAAACCCCTGCGTGCCGAAGTGGCACATATTGCAGAGATCACTGCTTCTAAAATCTATGGTTCTGTTTCCATAACAATGATTTTTACAATGACAGCATGTCAAGCCATCGATCAATCTCCTCAGTCGCCTCTTACGACATGCCTGGAAGGTCACAGTGTCACTATTCTTTACTTCCCACATAATGAGGCCCCTGTAACACACGGGAGATATTCGTATGCTGTTGTTTTTATTGCGACAATGGCTACAATCAGACAACGCTAAATATCTTGTAAAGTAACAACACAAAACCTCTACTTCGCGAACTATGTGATTGCATGTTAACAGTTTGTTTCAGGTCTGCTTTCTTTGTTTAGCTCCGAGAGGATTGTTACAGAATGTTTCAGGCCCGCCTTCTTGTTTATTACAGTGTGGGTTGTTACAGAATGTTTCTGGTCTGCCTTCTTGTTTACCCCCGTGATGATTGTTACATAATGTTTCTGGTCTGCCTTCTTGTTTATCCCCGTGAGGGTTGTTACAGAATGTTTCAGGTCTGTCTTGCATGTTAACTCCGTGAGGGTTGTTACAGAATGTTTCATGTCTGTCTTGCATGTTAACCCCGTGAGGGTTGTTATAGAATGTTTCAGGTCCGTCTTCTTTGTATCTCCGTGGCTTTTTTTATCATAAAGTTTAAAGTCCACCTTTTTCGCATTCTCTGTGGCTGTCCCTAGATTACGTTACATATATGTGAGTTACGCTCATACGAAACTGTAGTAAACATTACTACGCTTAATCGTTACAGCTGGAGTTCGGAAAATACAATTTTCTTTGAATTGTTGCTATCCAGCTGTGTGTTTACCCAAGCAGAGACACGGGGATCGGATGCTGAAATCAAGAAAGTAGTATGGGTTCGATAGAATCAACGCGAAAGTAGTTTCTTTAAATAGTTGATGTCAGTTTATTCTGCTAAAGGAGCATAATATATGTTGTTGTTACCGGAAATCTTTAACTGTAATGCTATAAGTAGGGATTAAAGAGAGCAAAACTAGTACATCAAAAGTAAATTACTGCATGAGATTACATTGAAACAGATATAAAGTGTCAGGTAAGTACATAAATATATAGTTTGGATAGAAAAGAAAAGAAGGTGAAAGGTCAATATTTTTTTTCGGAAAACAAACCTTTCACGCAGCGCGTGACGTAAGTCGAATTGAGCGTTCGAGCCAAATGTTTTTTTTTCTATTTTAGCATTGGCACGATATTAGAGCTAATGTCATGGCCATCTATAGTAGTCACGCCTACGGTCACAAAATAATTATCCCAATTTGTGACCCCCTTCAACTTTGTGTGTAAGGACAGTTATAGGTAGAATGATGTCAGTCGTCTATAGCTCGCATAACTGAAGACGTCACGATTGTGGGGGTTATCTAGGATTTCCTTCTCTGCCCATTGACACTATCTCTTTAGATAAGCTGGGAGGTAATTAAATATGAGCACTGAGCCAGTGTTGCCTTTTATTTCTAGTAGAAAAAAACAAATCTACGTTACTGATAGTACGGAAAAGTGAAAACAAAAATAAATAGAAAAAATGATATGGTATGGTAATTAAATATGAGCACTGAGCCAGTGTTGCCTTTTATTTCTAGTAGAAAAAAACAAATCTACGCTACTGATAGTAAGGAAAAATGAAAACAAAAAAAATAAATAGAAAAAATGGTATGGTATGGTAATTAAATATGAGCACTGAGCCAGTGTTGCCTTTTATTTCTAGTAGAAAAAAAACAAATCTACGCTACTGATAGTAAGGAAAAATGAAAACAAAAAAAATAAATAGAAAAAATGGTATGGTATGGTAATTAAATATGAGCACTGAGCCAGTGTTGCCTTTTATTTCTAGTAGAAAAAAAAACAAATCTACGCTACTGATAGTAAGGAAAAATGAAAACAAAAAAAATAAATAGAAAAAATGGTATGGTATGGTAATTAAATATGAGCACTGAGCCAGTGTTGCCTTTTATTTCTAGTAGAAAAAAAAACAAATCTACGCTACTGATAGTAAGGAAAAATGAAAAAAAAAAAAATAAATAGAAAAAATGGTATGGTATGGTAATTAAATATGAGCACTGAGCCAGTGTAGGGTGTCCGGTTAGCGCAATCGATAGGCGGTTGGCTTACCACGGCAACAGCCGGGGTTCGTAATCCTGGCGAGGACACCTGGGTTTTACTAATTCCGTAAAAATTAGTAGGAGCCGCGATAGCCCAGTGGTTAGTGAACTGGACTACTACGGACAAGGGGTAGGGTTAGATCCCAACCGACGGCTCCGGGTTCACCCAGCCATTAAAAATGGGTACCGGATTTTTTCTGGGAAAGTAAAAGCAGCACGGGCGTAATACCGACCACATTACCCCAAAAATCATGTGCTGAAGGTCTGTAAAATATAGGGTCACTAACACCATATTTCCCTATACGCCACTCGGCGTGACGGGGGGTACTTTACTTTTTTTTACTGAGCCAGTGTTGCCTTTTATTTCTAGTAGAAAAAAACAAATCGACGTTACTGATAGTAAGGAAAAATGAAAACAAAAAAATAAATAGAAAAAATGGTATGGTATATGAGCACTGAGCCAGTGTTGCCTTTTATTTCTAGTAGAAAAAAACAAATCGACGTTACTGATAGTAAGGAAAAATGAAAACAAAAAAATAAATAGAAAAAATGGTATGGTATGGTAATTAAATATGAGCACTGAGCCAGTGTTGCCTTTTATTTCTAGTAGAAAAAAACAAATCGACGTTACTGATAGTAAGGAAAAATGAAAACAAAAAAATAAATAGAAAAAATGGTATGGTATATGAGCACTGAGCCAGTGTTGCCTTTATTTCTAGTAGAAAAAAACAAATCGACGTTACTGATAGTAAGGAAAAATGAAAACAAAAAAAATAAATAGAAAAAATGGTGTGGTATGGTAATTAAATATGAGCACTGAGCCAGTGTTGCCTTTTATTTCTAGTAGAAAAAAAACAAATCGACGTTACTGATAGTAAGGAAAAATGAAAACAAAAAAAATAAATAGAAAAAATGGTATGGTATGGTAATTAAATATGAGCACTGAGCCAGTGTTGCCTTTTATTTCTAGTAGAAAAAAACAAATCGACGTTACTGATAGTAAGGAAAAATGAAAACAAAAAAAATAAATAGAAAAAATGGTATGGTATGGTAATTAAATATGAGCACTGAGCCAGTGTTGCCTTTTATTTCTAGTAGAAAAAAACAAATCGACGTACTGATAGTAAGGAAAAATGAAAACAAAAAAAATAAATAGAAAAAATGGTATGGTATATGAGCACTGAGCCAGTGTTGCCTTTTATTTCTAGTAGAAAAAAACAAATCGACGTTACTGATAGTAAGGAAAAATGAAAACAAAAAAAATAAATAGAAAAAATGGTGTGGTATGGTAATTAAATATGAGCACTGAGCCAGTGTTGCCTTTTATTTCTAGTAGAAAAAAAACAAATCGACGTTACTGATAGTAAGGAAAAATGAAAACAAAAAAAATAAATAGAAAAAATGGTATGGTATGGTAATTAAATATGAGCACTGAGCCAGTGTTGCCTTTTATTTTAGCAGAAAAAAACAAATCGACGTTACTGATAGTAAGGAAAAATGAAAACAAAAAAAATAAATAGAAAAAATGGTATGGTATGGTAATTAAATATGAGCACTGAGCCAGTGTTGCCTTTTATTTCTAGTAGAAAAAAACAAATCTACGTTACTGATAGTACGGAAAAGTGAAAACAAAAATAAATAGAAAAAATGATATGGTATGGTAATTAAATATGAGCACTGAGCCAGTGTTGCCTTTTATTTTTAGTAGAAAAAAACAAATCGACGTTACTGATAGTAAGGAAAAATGAAAACAAAAAAAATACATAGAAAAAATGGTATGGTATGGTAATTAAATATGAGCACTGAGCCAGTGTTGCCTTTTATTTCTAGTAGAAAAAAACAAATCGACGTTACTGATAGTAAGGAAAAATGAAAACAAAAAAATAAATAGAAAAAATGGTATGGTATGGTAATTAAATATGAGCACTGAGCCAGTGTTGCCTTTTATTTCTAGTAGAAAAAAAACAAATCGACGTTACTGATAGTAAGGAAAAATGAAAACAAAAAAAATAAATAGAAAAAATGGTATGGTATGGTAATTAAATATGAGCACTGAGCCAGTGTTGCCTTTTATTTTTAGCAGAAAAAAACAAATCGACGTTACTGATAGTAAGGAAAAATGAAAACAAAAAAATAAATAGAAAAAATGGTATGGTATGGTAATTAAATATGAGCACTGAACCAGTGTTGCCTTTTATTTCTAGTAGAAAAAAAACAAATCTACGTTACTGATAGTACGGAAAAGTGAAAACAAAAATAAATAGAAAAAATGATATGGTATGGTAATTAAATATGAGCACTGAGCCAGTGTTGCCCTTTATTTCTAGTAGAAAAAAACAAATCTACGCTACTGATAGTAAGGAAAAATGAAAACAAAAAAAATAAATAGAAAAAATGGTATGGTATGGTAATTAAATATGAGCACTGAGCCAGTGTTGCCTTTTATTTCTAGTAGAAAAAAAAACAAATCTACGCTACTGATAGTAAGGAAAATGAAAACAAAAAAAATAAATAGAAAAAATGGTATGGTATGGTAATTAAATATGAGCACTGAGCCAGTGTAGGGTGTCCGGTTAGCGCAATCGATAGGCGGTTGGCTTACCACGGCAACAGCCGGGGTTCGTAATCCTGGCGAGGACACCTGGGTTTTACTAATTCCCTAAAAATTAGTAGGATCCGCGATAGCTCAGTGGTTAGTGAACTGGACTACTACGGACAAGGGGTAGGGTTAGATCCCAACCGACGGCTCCGGGTTCACCAGCCATTAAAAATGGGTACCGGATTTTTCTGGGAAAGTAAAAGCAGCACGGGCGTAATACCGACCACATTACCCCAAAAATCATGTGCTGAAGGTCTGTAAAATATAGGGTCACTAACACCATATTTCCCTATACGCCACTCGGCGTGACGGGGGGTACTTTACTTTATTTTTACTGAGCCAGTGTTGCCTTTTATTTCTAGTAGAAAAAAACAAATCGACGTTACTGATAGTAAGGAAAAATGAAAACAAAAAAATATAAATAGAAAAAATGGTATGGTATGGTAATTAAATATGAGCACTGAGCCAGTGTTGCCTTTTATTTCTAGTAGAAAAAAACAAATCGACGTTACTGATAGTAAGGAAAAATGAAAACAAAAAAAATAAATAGAAAAAATGGTGTGGTATGGTAATTAAATATGAGCACTGAGCCAGTGTTGCCTTTTATTTCTAGTAGAAAAAACAAATCGACGTTACTGATAGTAAGGAAAAATGAAAACAAAAAAATAAATAGAAAAAATGGTGTGGTATGGTAATTAAATATGAGCACTGAGCCAGTGTTGCCTTTTATTTCTAGTAGAAAAAAACAAATCGACGTTACTGATAGTAAGGAAAAATGAAAACAAAAAAAATACATAGAAAAAATGGTATGGTATGGTAATTAAATATGAGCACTGAGCTAGTGTTGCCTTTTATTTCTAGTAGAAAAAAACAAATCGACGTTACTGATAGTAAGGAAAAATGAAAACAAAAAAAATAAATAGAAAAAATGGTATGGTATGGTAATTAAATATGAGCACTGAGCCAGTGTTGCCTTTTATTTCTAGTAGAAAAAAAACAAATCGACGTTACTGATAGTAAGGAAAAATGAAAACAAAAAAAATAAATAGAAAAAATGGTATGGTATGGTAATTAAATATGAGCACTGAGCCAGTGTTGCCTTTTATTTTTAGTAGAAAAAAACAAATCGACGTTACTGATAGTAAGGAAAAATGAAAACAAAAAAAATAAATAGAAAAAATGGTATGGTATGGTAATTAAATATGAGCACTGAGCCAGTGTTGCCTTTTATTTCTAGTAGAAAAAAACAAATCGACGTTACTGATAGTAAGGAAAAATGAAAACAAAAAAAATAAATAGAAAAAATGGTATGGTTCGTTCGTTAGCTTTTGACCTCTGACGAAGTCCCTCCCACCCACTCAATTTTGTGGGACTGAATTTTGCGTGTAAAGTCTGTTTTATCCCATTACAGGATGCCCCTCGCCATGCAGGCAGATTTACTCCGACTTCAGATGTACTAATTTTTAGGGAATTAGTAAAACCCAGGTGTCCTCGCCAGGGTACGAACCCCGGCTGTTGCCGTGGTAAGCCAAACGCCTATCGATTGCGCTAACCGGACACCCAATGGTATGGTTAAAGCGTTACGTGATTAATGAACAACAAACATTTGAACGATTTTTTTCAGCTCAAGAGGCCATCAGCAGGAACAAACAAACAACACACGCATAGATATGTAAGTAAATCAGATTAGTTCTACATAGCTAACTAATGAATGAAACATGAAAAACAAAATCATTTCTAAGTAGTATGTGAAATAAAAATGAAAATGCCCTCCCCCGTGTGCCGCTCTGTGGTCAGAAGTAAAATGAACGAGTGGAGCAGGATACGCGGTGTCGTTGAACAGTCGATGGGAGGGTCAAAAACAGGTACAAGGGTTCTAAAAATATGTGGGGGGGGGATATTGTCCAGGTTACCACGACCAAAACGGCACTAGCAAAGTCTATACGCATCTATGCATCGATAAATATATATACTTAATATATATATATATAGTAAAGTAAAAGAAAGTAAAGTACCCCCGTCACGCCAAGTGGCGTATAGGGAATATGGTGTTAGTGACCATAAATTTTACAGACCTTCGGCACATGATTTTTGGGGTAATGTGGTCGGTATTACGCCCGTGCCGCTTCACTTTCCCAGAACAAAAATCCGGTACCCATTAAAGGCTGGGTGAACCCGAAGGCCGTCGGTTGGGATCGATCTCTACCCCTTGTCCTTTGTAGTCCAGTTCACTAACCACTGAGCTATTTAGGCTCCCATATATATATATATATATATATATATATATATATATATATATATATATATGCGGCTACACCCATACATGGGCGTACAAACACATGTGAAAATGAACGCATACAGTCTACCTACATAACCAAAAGTGTCCACACCTAAGGCCGAGTGCATACACGAAGCAGAAAGTCAGAAGATTAACAGGTACCAGAAAGAGAGGAAAGAATGAGATGTCTCAGAATGGGGTTCACTAAGAAAATACAGAAGGTAAGGGTAAAGTACCGTGTAGTGCAGGTGGAAAGGGTAACGCCTTGCACAAAATAGATATAGAGGATACTGACATAAGACTGAAACCTAGAAAACTTTATCCGGTATCTAACCAGCCTTCTTATACTAAGAGCCCCGTCACGCCAAGTAAAGAGCCCCATTCCCCCCACACCCCTACGCTAAAAGACAAATACGGAAGGAATGAAGTAAAGGAAGAGGTCGTCTGCTCTTAAAGGGACGTTAGGATGCGTTGATGCAGTAGAACTGTGATATTTGTACTTCCGACTTCAACACGGTATCTTTGATTACTGAGTTCCCCTACCTCTGGACCCTGCTCACTTGGCCAGACTAGACTGGTTAGTCTATTTTTAGGGGCACGTCGAAGAGGTGGAGTAGGGTATGTATAGTTCGGATTCATCGGTCCTGGTGCAAGCCATCAGATATGGTTTACTGACAGCCTTCAGCTATGCTGCTGAACGACGCTTTATCCTTTCAAACCGTGCACTGAATTATCTATTTGTAATTTTTTTGTTAATTCTCACAATATCTGCCAGATCAAACTAAAGTTTACAGTTGTTAGAAAACATATCAGATATCCCGTTACAAGAAAAGAAGGAAAGAAGTAAACTTCTCGACTGTTGTGTTAAGAAATTAGGGCCTTTTTTTACAATCGTCATTATATTTTGTTTTGTTTGTATAATGTGCAACATTTTCCCTCCTGCAAAATCTCAGGTACCAATGTCAAATTAGGCGAAATTAAAAACGGTCAATCATGTTCGCACAAAACCTTTTGTTTAAAGCCGATCATTTCACTAACTACTGCTCTACTGGGTATCAGCGCATCAACAGTTTAACCACAGCTCTATTAGCTAGACAAAACATCACCAACAAGTTACAAGATCAGCCACAACTCTATTAGCTAGACAAAACATCACCAACAAGTAAAAGTTCAACCACAACTCTTTTAGCTAGTGACAGTATCACTAACAAGTTACGAGATCAACCACAACTCTATTAGCAAGTCACAAAATCACTAACAAGTTACGAGATCAACCACAACTCGATTAGCAAGTCACAACATCACCAACAAGTTACGAGATCAACCACAACTCTATTAGCAAGTCACAGCATCACTAACAAGTTACGAGATTAACCACAACTCTATTAGCAAGTCACAGCATCACTAACAAGTTACGAGATCAACCACAACTCGATTAGGTAGTAAAAGCATCACCAACATGTTACGAGATCAACCACAACTCTATTAGCAAGTCACAACATCACTAACAAGTTACGAGATCAACCACAACTCGATTAGCAAGTCACAACATCACCAACAAGTTACGAGATTAACCACAACTCTATAGCAAGTCACAGCATCACTAACAAGTTACGAGATCAACCACAACTCTATTAGCAAGTCACATCATCACTAACAAGTTACAAGATCAACCACAACTCGATTAGGCAGTCAAAGCATCACCAACAAGTTACAAGATCAACCACAACTCTGTTAGCAAGTCACAACATCACCAACAAGTTACAAGATCAACCACAACTCTATTAGTTAGTCTCAGTATCCATCACTAACACGTTACGAGATCAACTACAACTCTATTAGTTAGTCAAAGCATCCATCACTAACAAGTTACGAGATCAACCACAACTCTATTAGTTAGTCAAAGCATCCATCACTAACAAGTTACGAGATCAACCACAACTCTATTAGTTAGTCAAAGCATCCATCACTAACAAGTTACGAGATCAACCACAACTCTATTAGTTAGTCAAAGCATCCATCACTAACAAGTTACGAGATCAACCACAACTCTATTAGTTAGTCAAAGCATCCATCACTAACAAGTTACGAGATCAACCACAACTCTATTAGGTAGTCAAAGCATCGCCAACAAGTACGTAGAAATGTACAAGCTAAAGACTGGGCATGACGTCACTATTTGGATAGATTATACAGACTTAACCAGAAGGCAGTAACGAATATAACAAAACTAGTTGACGGTTTTACTAATTAAGGAATAAGGAATCGATTTGATAAAAGAATATGGGCCAAGGTTATTTACAAATTCGTTAGTGGTGAAATAAATATTATGATCAAATGTCGTTAACATTTTTAATTTGTAATTGTTCACACCGAATGTTTATAATGAAGTTGATCTCATGCATCTTTGATCAAGTGGTGGTTGAAGTGTTCGTTCAAGACCGTATTGTTTACTTCAATCCTCTGCTTTGTGTGCTATTCGTGTTGACTTTTAGCTGCTGAGTGGGCACAGTTGTTGGTGTTAGCATTGTGTACATAAAACGGCTGCGGGAAATAATCATTAGCTTCTTGGTGCCATTTACGTTAATTCAAAGATTGTTTGGCAAATAATTGATTATGTCAAGGAAAGAGAACAGCGAGAGCTCTGTGGTTAATGAACTGGACTACTAAGGGTACGAGTGATTAATTATCTAACTATATAAGTAAGTAAAAAGTAAAGTGCCTTGTCACATCAAGTGGCGTATAGGAAATATGGTGTTAATGACCATCATTTTTACAGACCTTTGACACATGATGTTTGAGGTAATGTGGCCGGTATTACGACCGTGCCGCTTTACTTTCCCAGAAAAAAAATCCAGTACCCATTAAAGGCTGGGTGAACCTGGAAGCCGTCGATCAGGATCGAACCCTACCTCTTGCCCTGTGTAGTCCAGTTCACTAACCACTGAGCTATCGCGGCTTCAACTATATAAGTATTAACACCATATTTCTCACACGCATTAAGGCGTAGAGACAAGTCTTAACATGTTTATTATGTCCAGGTAAACCAAAGACTAGAGAAGCAGTCCCAGGAAAATCGTACTGGAAACTCATATAATAGAGAAACATGTTTAATACCACCCCTAAATGCAAAGCGACAAAATAAGAGAAATAGCAAAAAGCTGAACGCATTTGGAAAAGGAAAATACTTGGTATAGCGTGGAACGATTTCAAAACAAACGGGGAAATTAGAGAAATGGCAAAACCAACTACGAATATCATCAATAATCAAGAAAAGACGATGGTCATATGTGATGAGAAGAAATAATAACCTAATAGCAAAGCAAACCCTCATGTGGGAAATAACAGGTAGGTGAAAAGAGGCCGACCCACAGAGACACTGAGAAGAACATTGATCAGAGATGCAAAGGTAGCAGGAATTGGCTCCCTCAATGAGATCGAGATGATTGCACAGAACAGAAACAAATGGCAGGATTTGATAAATGTTTTTTTTTTTTTGCAAGGATTGAGACTACGAGAAAGAAAATTTAGGAAAAGAGAAAGAACCTGGGTCTATGCCCTATGGGCCGGCCACGGCTCGAAATGTCCGTATAAAGATAGAAATATAAGGCGGGGATGCTTAATAAAGAAGGGGATGTATGCATACAATTGGAATGTTTAAGAATTAACAAAACAAAACTACAATTAGTTAACGAATAGAAAGCAGCTTGATTGAGAGCAGCGGTAACTCTGTGATTAGTGACCTAGACTACTAACGAAAAGAGGTCTAAAAAAAGGCTCGTTTTAGGATTGATGGCTCTTAAGTTGATCCAGTTTAAAAAAAAAAAAAGTAGCGCAAGGTAGAGCGGCCTGGAATGTCGACCACATCACCTATAAAACGGGGCCTTGAAACATATGGGCACTAACCAAGTTCCCCCAAAAGCCTTCAAGTAGGAATGGGTTAGGAACCGTAAATAACAAATATCTTGCTAAACAATGAGACTATGAGAATAAAACAAACAACCTCTAGTAGGTAGTCACCCTGGAAGCTAGTAAAGCACAATATACTAGATACATTTCTTCTAAGCTTGATCGAATGATGCCTTTTTAAAAGAAAGGAAACGAAAAGGTACGAAGGTAAACTGTCACGTCAAAATTAAAAAAAAAAAACGTCGGCTGCTGCTCTGGTTTTGTTAATGAAAGGTAAACCTGCTAGATGTCATAATCATTCTGGTCTTGTTAATGAAAGGTAAACCTGCCAGATGTCATAATCATTTTAGTCCCTAATGAAAGGTAAACCTGACAGATGTCATAATCATTCTAGTCCCTAATGAAAGGTAAACCTGCTAGATGTCATAATCATTCTGGTCTTGTTAATGAAAGGTAAACCTGCCAGATGTCATAATCATTTTAGTCCTTAATGAAAGGTAAACGTGCTATATGTCATAATCATTCTAGTCCCGAGTGAAAGGTAAACCTGCCAGATGCCATAATCATTCTAGTCCCTAATGAAAGGTAAACCCTCTAGATGTCATAATCATTCTGGTCTTGTTAATGAAAGGTAAACCTGCCAGATGTCATAATCATTCTAGTCCCTAGTGAAAGGTAAACCCTCTAGATGTCATAATCATTCTGGTCTTGTTAATGAAAGGTAAACCTGCCAGATGTCATAATCATTATAATCCCTAATGAAAAGTAAACCTGCTAGATGTCATAATCATTCTGGTCTTGTTAATGAAAGGTAAACCTGCTAGATGTCATAATCATTCTAGTCCCTAGTGAAAGGTAAATCTGCCAGATGCCATAATCATTCTAGGCCCTAATGAAAGGTAAACCTTCTAGATGTCATAATCATTCTGGTCTTGTTAGTGAAAGGTAAACCTGCCAGATGTCATAATCATTCTAGTCCTTAGTGAAAGGTAAATCTGCCAGATGCCATAATCATTCTAGGCCCTAATGAAAGGTAAACCTTCTAGATGTCATAATCATTCTGGTCTTGTTAGTGAAAGGTAAACCTGCCAGATGTCATAATCATTCTAGTCCCTAGTGAAAGGTAAACATGCCAGATGTCATAATCATTCTAGTCACCAGTGAAAGGTAAACCTGCCAGATGTCATAATCATTCTAGTCCCTAGTGAAAGGTAAACCTGCCAGATGTCATAATCATTCTAGTCCCTAGTGAAAGGTAAACCTGCCAGATGTCATAATCATTCTAGTCCCTAGTGAAAGGTAAACCTGCCAGATGTCATAATCATTCTAGTACCTAGTGAAAGGTTAACCTGCCAGATGTCATAATCATTCTAGTCCCTAGTGAAAGGTAAGTAGTGAGGAAGGGTGTTTTGAGCAAGGATTTTAACATTTTGGCATGGTGCATTTTGGCACCATGCAGCATTGGCATGTATCGTGCAGCACAATCTCGTCGTGCAGCATGGCCTGCAATCTCGACCTCGTTTATCGCGGGTGGTCGGTCTTATCTCAAGTGCTTATCTGAAGTGGTCGGCCTCGCGGGTGGTCTTATCTAAAGTGTGCGTGCTGGCGACCAGTGGTTCTAAAACTTGTAGGTGTGTTTGGAGACCAGTGGTTCTAAAACTTGTATGTCAGTCTAAAACTTGCTTTTATGGGTCGTGTTATCATCAATGTGTGATGGCAACAGGAGGTAAATATGGAGACCAGTGGTTCTAAAACTTGTATGTCAGTCTAAAACTTGCGGGGGGTCGTGTTATCATCAATGTGTGATGGCAACAGGAGGCAAAAAAAAGGCAAAGGGGTGTTAGTGCCACGTCGATCATCATCGGGCCACATCATCGGGCCACATCGGTCATCATCGGTCATCATCATCGGCGCTGGGGTCGTCGCTGGTCGTCGGGTCGCTGGTCGTCGTCGTCGCTGGTCGGCTCGGGCAACATCATCATGTGTAGTGATTAAATAGTGACGCTCTCTCTCTCTTATCATCATCATCATCATCATCAAGCCACACCCTCAACAACACCATCATCATCACCAAGCTACACAAATTGACATATCATCATCATGTGCCACCATCATCATGTGCCACCCTCAAAAACACCATCATCATCACCACCATAATCATCAAGCCACACCCTCAACAACACCATCATCATCACCAAGCTACACAAATTGACACATCATCATCATGTGCCACCATCATCATCAAGCCACACCCTCAACAACACCATCATCATCACCAAGCTACACAAATTGACACATCATCATCATGTGCCACCATCATCATCAAGCCACACCCTCAACAACACCATCAAGCCACACCCTCAACTCTCTGGGTTCATAGGGGCTTTGCTCCGTCCTATATTAAGTATTCTCGGGGGCGTACTAGGTGCGTAAGAATGGCCAAAAAAAGGGAACAACGCCGAACGAAAATATCCGACATCAAAAGGTTGTAAATCTCCCTCGTGTTCATCTTCTCTCTCGCTCAAACGGTGAAGTCTGTTGGAATCTGCCTTGTCTTGGACACCTCGAGCACTGAGTCCAGCTCGGCGTAGACGATGACTTGTAGGGGAGTAGTTGTGGGAGCGGCAAACTTGAGTTCTATCGACAAGGGTCCGCTTGTGGCTAGCTCAAAATGGGAGCCGTCCAGTAGACTAGACGAGAGGTCAAAACCAAATAGACAATATCCGTCCTTGAACTCTCTATAATCAACGTTATTCCCGGCGTCTTTACCCATCAGACCCATGGCCAGATTTGTACCGAAAAAAGCTCTCGCGTATTGATTTCGTTCAAAGTCCATAGTTAGAGGCTTTCCCGAGAGGCATTTCCCGTCGACCGTCAGGTTCATATAAATCAGACCAAAGTGTTGAAAATTGAACGGGTTAGCTGAATAAACGCCATTAAACGCACTGGCCGTAATCAGACCTATCACTACACGGGTCGGTGTTTGAGACAAAAATAAATTGTCTTGACTGTGGGAGAACATCCCGCTAGCGATGGAAAATGTCTTGATGGTAACCCTCTTGATCGGGTACCGAGCATTCCTGCTTAAGAGAGCCTTTTCGTGAGCCAGAGAAATCGCGGGGTTTAGCTTAGCTTACCTGACCACGAGCGCGGCGTAGGTGATAACACTCTTGTAACCCGCAGACCTATCGTGAGTCATGAGGCTGAACACATCCTTAGAAGGCGTGTTAGAAAATATTAGAAGTAAATATCGAGTCTAATGAAAAACCAATAGAAAATGAACGCGAAACTTAGAAATATAAAAATGAAAACGAGCGTGAAACTTATGTAAAAATAACGAAAGAACCTTATAAAATTTAGGCAACCGCATCGACATGTACCTCGGCACGGGAGGGAGCGGATTATATGGAAAAGCATCTCGACTAACTGAAAGTTATTAAAATCGCGAAATAATAATAACTCGATAGAAATAAATGAGCGGAAAACTATGTAAGAACCCCACCGGAAGTGCCCTGTTTATGTCTGGTGTGTGCTGACTTTGGAGCGCTTGGTGTACTTGAGCGATAGTGATAGGTTAGTAGATTATACAACATCAATGAAAAACATTACATTTAAAACAGAAGACGAAGATATATTTTATTCTTTTATTATCTCAATAGGTGTATAACATACAGTGGATATTATATAACATTACAAACATATTTAGTACACTGAGTAAATATATAGTACAGGGATAACCTTTATTTATAGCTATGTAGTTGGGTGTCTGCTTAGTTCTATGTCATAAATGAATCATAAGGGGTGAAACTGTTAGAGATTGCTGGGTAGTCTAAACTGGTAGTGTAAAGAGTTAAATATCTAAAGGCATAGTCGAGACGTTATCATCAGCTACATTTCTTTTTATATATAGAAATAGGACAGAGCATTATTTGTTTGACTGTAGGGAAATATGGAATTATTTAAGACTTTGAAACCTACATTTTTCCCACCCTTAGCCTTTTGCGTTGCGAGAACCTCTAAAAACATATCTTTAGCTAATTTGTTGTGTTGCTTACTTAACCCTTTACAACTGATTTTATCGTAATCCCCACTACAATGGTACGTCTTACTACATAAACTAACAAGAGCCGTCCCTTCGGACTCTAGTTTAAAAAGCCCGGGCGTTCGTTTGGTGTATGCTTTAACACCCTTACAGTTTACACAGTCTGGCTAATATGTTCATCGCAAAACTCGACAGGAAACCAGTCTTTATATACGCTATTAAACTCATTCCGCAGCCCTGACTTAACTATAGCCTCCAACTTAGGTGCACTTAAAGCCAAATATAAACTATCAGTATCTGCTTCACATAACTGAAAGTCGGATCTATCCACAAACTTATCTAAGAACTCGAAATAAAAAATCTAACATACGAAGTTTTGCATATCGATACACGAAGAAACCGATTTGTAGGGGTAAGTCCCATCCTACCGGGTGTGGGAAAACGGTATTTGTACAAAAGTTTATACAGAACCTTCTAGGAGGCAAGGTCAGAAACCTAGGAGGCAAGGTCAGAAACCTAGGAGGCAAGGGCAGAAACCTCAATCGTTGGGAAAAGTTGGAGGTTCGGATGCTAAAGTAGCTGATCTGGTGGTTAACAACAGGTGGCGTGTAGTTGAGGTTAGCATATGCGGTTAAAATGTCTTCTCGCATATCAACTAAAGAAATAAATATACACTCATATTCAAAAAGTCGACATCAAAACCATAAAAATCTTCTCACATAGTCATACTAGTTAGACACAACGAGCAGGAAGTTATATTCAAGGTCCCAAATGTTGGACCAAATCACTAAGATTTTACCACCATAACACACCCACGACCTCTCGAGCCACGCTCTTAACAAACTACAAACTTAATAAACCACAACCTCTCGAGCCACGCTCTTAACAAACTACAAACTTAATAAACCACAACCCCACGAACCACGGACTTACCGAACCGCGAACCACGGACTTAACGAACCATCAACTAACGAACCACGAACCACAACCTCACGAAACATGGACTTCACGAACCATCAACTAACGAACCACGAACCATCAACTAACGAACCACGAACCACGGACTTAACGAACCATCAACTAACGAACCACGAACCACAACCCCACGAAACATGGACTTCACGAACCATCAACTAACGAACCATCAACTAACGAACCACGAAACATGGATTCACGAACCATCAACTAACGAACCACGAACCATGGACTTAACGAACCACGGACTTAACGAACCATCAAATAACGAACCATGAACCACAACCCCACGAATCACGGACTTAACGAACCACGAACCACGGACTTAACGAACCATCAACTAACGAACCACGAACCACAACCCACGAAACATGGACTTCACGAACCATCAACTAACGAACCACGAACCATCAACTAACGAACCACGAAACATGGACTTCACGAACCATCAACTAACGAACCACGAACCATCAACTAACGAACCACGAACCATGGACTTAACGAACCACGAACCACGGACTTAACGAACAATCAACTAACGAACCATGAACCACAACCCCACGAACCACGGACTTAACGAACCACGAACCACGGACTTCACGAACCATCAACTAACGAACCACGAACCATCAACTAACGAACCACGAACCATGGACTTAACGAACCACGAACCACGGACTTAACGAACCATCAACTAACGAACCATGAACCACAACCCCACGAACCACGGACTTAACGAACCACGAACCACGGACTTAACGAACCATCAACTAATGAACCACGAACCATCAACTAACGAACCACGAACCATGGACTTAACGAACCATCACCCTCGTACACCCCAAGTTAATGCGCATCTCTTTATTCTGTATTTTCTCCAGCCTGTCAATTTATACATTATTAATAACAAACGCCTTAACAAGAAACACCGGGCACTCTTACCTTCTAATAACTTGAAGTTAACACTTTTGTTAAAGACATTATAGTATTCCTAGGTGAGGGGTAATTATCATTCTCAGGAGATATAGCGACTAGCGACCAGGGATAAGACAAGTGGACACAGTAGATGTCGAATAGATATGTCACTTAACAATGACCCGTCTGATAAGACATGATAATTTGATCAAGTTTCAACATTAACGTAAACATACTAACGGTGCCCATGTTTTCTATAAGAGAAGACGGTGATTATAATTTGTCACCAATTTTAAAACTGTTTAAAACGTTTAGTAGATGATGATAACATATGTACAAACATATAGCAAAATATAAAAACCATGGTTTTAGTCAAACAAATAATGTCTTTTTTTTATTTACACATCTATTTATAGAGAAAGAGAGGGGGAAAACGCGAAAATTAACGATAAGTGGGAGAAATTGAAAATCGAATACTGAAATGTAAGCATTATAACAACTGGTTCCGTCAAATTAACCAAAAGCACGCAATAGTGGCACTGTCAACATGCTACTAAGATTATAATTAAAAACAAACGATAATATGCCGACAGAATGATAACCGTATTAGAAAAGGCATACCCGCAAGGGGTTAGTCATATTGAGATTGTAATACGCTTCTTCGGTTGTCTAGCTGTTCATCGAGGTGCCTCCTAGGTTTCTGCCCTTGCCTCCTAGGTTTCTGACCTTGCCTCCTAGAAGGTTCTGTATAAACTTTTGTACAAATACCGTTTTCCCACACCCGGTAGGATGGGACTTACCCCTACAAATCGGTTTCTTCGTGTATCGATATGCAAAACTTCGTATGTTAGATTTTTTATTTCGAGTTCTTAGATAAGTTTGTGGATAGATCCGACTTTCAGTTATGTGAAGCAGATACTGATAGTTTATATTTGGCTTTAAGTGCACCTAAGTTGGAGGCTATAGTTAAGTCAGGGCTGCGGAATGAGTTTAATAGCGTATATAAAGACTGGTTTCCTGTCGAGTTTTGCGATGAACATATTAGCCAGACTGTGTAAACTGTAAGGGTGTTAAAGCATACACCAAACGAACGCCCGGGAAAGCATACACCAAACGAACGCCCGGGCTTTTTAAACTAGAGTCCGAAGGGACGGCTCTTGTTAGTTTATGTAGTAAGACGTACCATTGTAGTGGGGATTACGATAAAATCAGTTGTAAAGGGTTAAGTAAGCAACATAACAAATTAGCTAAAGATATGTTTTTAGAGGTTCTCGCTACGCAAAAGGCTAAGGGTGGGAAAAATGTAGGTTTCAAAGTCTTAAATAATTTCATATTTTACTACAGTCAAACAAATAATGCTCTGTCCTATTTCTATATATAAAAAGAAATGTAGCTGATGATAACGTCTCGACTACGCCTTTAGATATTTAACTCTTTACACTACCAGTTTAGACTACCCAGCAATCTCTAACAGTTTCACCCCTTATGATTCATTTATGACATAGAACTAAGCAGACGCCCAACTACATAGCTATAAATAAAGGTTATCCCTGTACTATATATTTACTCAGTGTACTAAATATGTTTGTAATGTTATATAATATCCACTGTATGTTATACACCTATTGAGATAATAAAAGAATAAAATATATCTTCGTCTTCTGTTTTAAATGTAATGTTTTTCATTGATGTTGTATAATCTACTAACCTATCACTATCGCTCAAGTACACCAAGCGCTCCAAAGTCAGCACACACCAGACATAAACAGGGCACTTCCGGTGGGGTTCTTACATAGTTTTCCGCTCATTTATTTCTATCGAGTTATTATTATTTCGCGATTTTAATAACTTTCAGTTAGTCGAGATGCTTTTCCATATAATCCGCTCCCTCCCGTGCCGAGGTACATGTCGATGCGGTTGCCTAAATTTTATAAGGTTCTTTCGTTATTTTTACATAAGTTTCACGCTCGTTTTCATTTTTATATTTCTAAGTTTCGCGTTCATTTTCTATTGGTTTTTCATTAGACTCGATATTTACTTCTAATATTTTCTAACACGCCTTCTAAGGATGTGTTCAGCCTCATGACTCACGATAGGTCTGCGGGTTACAAGAGTGTTATCACCTACGCCGCGCTCGTGGTCAGGTAAGCTAAGCTAAACCCCGCGATTTCTCTGGCTCACGAAAAGGCTCTCTTAAGCAGGAATGCTCGGTACCCGATCAAGAGGGTTACCATCAAGACATTTTCCATCGCTAGCGGGATGTTCTCCCACAGTCAAGACAATTTATTTTTGTCTCAAACACCGACCCGTGTAGTGATAGGTCTGATTACGGCCAGTGCGTTTAATGGCGTTTATTCAGCTAACCCGTTCAATTTTCAACACTTTGGTCTGATTTATATGAACCTGACGGTCGACGGGAAATGCCTCTCGGGAAAGCCTCTAACTGTGGACTTTGAACGAAATCAATACGCGAGAGCTTTTTTCGGTACAAATCTGGCCATGGGTCTGATGGGTAAAGACGCCGGAATAACGTTGATTATAGAGAGTTCAAGGACGGATATTGTCTATTTGGTTTTGACCTCTCGTCTAGTCTACTGGACGGCTCCCATTTTGAGCTAGCCACAAGCGGACCCTTGTCGATAGAACTCAAGTTTGCCGCTCCCACAACTACTCCCCTACAAGTCATCGTCTACGCCGAGTTGGACTCAGTGTTCGAGGTGTCCAAGACAAGGCAGATTCTAACAGACTTCACCGTTAGAGCGAGAGAGAAGATGAACACGAGGGAGATTTACAACCTTTTAATGTCGGATATTTTCGTTCGGCGTTGTTCCCTTTTTTGGCCATTGTTACGCACCTAGTACGCCCCGAGAATACTTAATATAGGACGGAGCAAAGCCCCTATGAACCCAGAGAGTTGAGGGTGTGGCTTGATGGTGTTGTTGAGGGTGTGGCTTGATGATGATGGTGGCACATGATGATGATGTGTCAATTTGTGTAGCTTGGTGATGATGATGTTGTTGAGGTGTGGCTTGATGATGATGGTGGCATATGATGATGATGTGTCAATTTGTGTAGCTTGGTGATGATGATGGTGTTGTTGAGGGTGTGGCTTGATGATGATGGTGGTGATGATGATGGTGTTGTTGAGGGTGTGGCTTGATGATGATGGTGGCACATGATGATGATGTGTCAATTTGTGTAGCTTGGTGATGATGATGGTGTTGTTGAGGGTGTGGCTTGATGATGATGATGATGATAAGAGAGAGAGAGCGTCACTATTTAATCACTACACATGATGATGTTGCCCGAGCCGACCAGCGACGACTACCAGCGACGACCATTAATCACTACACATGATGATGTTGCCCGAGCCGACCAGCGACGACGACGACCAGCGACGACCAGCGACTCGACGACCAGCGACGACCCCAGCGCCGATGATGAAGACCGATGATGACCGAGGTGGCCCGATGATGTGGCCCGATGATGATCGACGTGGCACTAACACCCCTTTGCCTTTTTTTGCCTCCTGTTGCCATCACACATGATGATAACACGACCCCCGCAAGTTTTAGACTGACATACAAGTTTTAGAACCACTGGTCTCCATATTTACCTCCTGTTGCCATCACACATTGATGATAACACGATCCCCCGCAAGTTTTAGACTGACATACACGTTTTAGAACCACTGGTCTCAAACACACCTACAAGTTTTAGAACCACTGGTCGCCAGCACGCACACTTGAGATAAGACCACCCGCGAGGCCGACCACTTCAGATAAGCACTTGAGATAAGACCGACCACCCGCGATAAACGAGGTCGAGATTGCAGGCCATGCTGCACGACGAGATTGTGCTGCACGATACATGCCAATGCTGCATGGTGCCAAAATGCACCATGCCAAAATGTTCAAATCCTTGCTCAAAACACCCTTCCTCACTTCTAAGGTATACCTTCTAGATGTCATAATCATTCTGGTCTTGTTAGTGAAAGGTAAACCTGCCAGATGTCATAATCATTCTAGTCCCTAGTGAAAGGTAAACCTGCCAGATGCCATAATCATTCTAGTTCTTAATGAAACCATATATCCACAATTCACATAAACAGTTTATCGTTTATTTTTTAACAACAATTTCAGTTATTTTAACAATAATTTTCAGTCAATTTTTTTTTCATTTTCTTTTCAAATAGCGTACTGTTGGATTATTTGTGTTGTCTCTTCGACAGTTTTTCTTGTGGAATATAATTTGTTCATTTCTTTCGCTAAATTTGATACTTTTTACGCTGTTTCGTTTTAATCACACGTTCGGAATTAATTGATTGCATTTTGAAAATGATTGTTTTGGTTACTCTACTTTCCTGATGTTAAAATAAATAATTCACGTAATAAGACTTGTGTTTGTAGTGTAGAGAGCTGAGATACTGATTCAAATCTGCAACATATCAACAAATCAGATAAAACATCGAGTCTCAACATGTGAGCATATTCAAAACCAAAATGAGTACTATTTTATCAGGGAACATGTCGTGTAACAGACCAATCATTTGTTAGGAAATGACCATAAACCAATGAGTCAGAAGCAGCAGGAATGTGTTAGACTCGAGAGTTCATGGATTTAGTGTCCTTGATACACCGTGTTTCATGTGGTCTTTTCTGTTTCCTCTGTCGTGTAGCGTCGGCAACCTTTCTCAAATTACGTTCGTGTATCAAGCAGTAACGAAAATCAATCAGGTCATTCCGATATCTGTTACATGCTCTCATTAAAAGACCAGTAAAAAGTGTACACACTGATCAATTCCGCTACCTGTTGTTTGTTACTTGTTCATTCCCCCTTCCACAAAGCTTAGTTGTTTTTCTCTCACCCACTCTCAAACACCGACCCTCCAATCGATTAATTTTTGTATCAGTTCCCCATTTTATATCTTAGTATTCGCCAAGGTGTCTCTAACGGTCTTTAGTAAATTCGAAATTCAACGTCTCAAAATTCCAGTACGGGGCCCTCTCAGCCAGCAAGTCAACCCACTAACTACCATACATAACGGTCCGGAACAATATATTAACGTAATCATAGCGACCTGATGCTTCGAATTGGTCGGCCCAGTCTTCGCAGCTTATTTTCCTCGTTCAAATTTTCGGAAGATGCTTTGAGATTCTGTCCCAATGATCGCCTGTTAGATTCGGCTTATGCTGCAAGCCACTCGACTGCTTCCATCGTCATGCTGATCTTTGTTGTTTCCTAAACACCACTTCAAATTAAGTTTGTCTTCTTTTAGGTCAGCGCCTACTACCCGCCTTCAGTTAGGCCTGCCTGTAATAAATTCTTCTGTCAGTTATATTCATAAAGACACTCATCTCATATTTACACAAGTTTTTGTAGTGAAAATATTTCCTTCATGATGTCTTTTCCGAAAGGCTGTTTATCCATATAGGATGTATTTGGAATGCGATCTTTCTACATTCAGCACAGATAACCTAGCCATCTCAGATGGTGTTTTTCGAGAACATTGAAAACATTTGTTACCCAACACGATCCAAAACCTCGTTATTTGTTATTTTATGTGTCCAGATATACACAGTATGCGTTTTAGACAACGCGCCACAACGCACGTGAAATGTTTTCAGCATTCTTGCTTTCGAGAAGTATAAATGCCATAATTATTTGACATAGAGTAGGGTGATGTGTACACATGCCTTCAATTCAGCGACATTGTAAATGATGATTAGAGAAAAGGCAAATGAATGCAATGCTGCGGTAAAGCTGGTAACAGGGAGCAAGGTGTGGGTGTAACAACACTTACAAAGTGTGGTGGCTGCTTTAAAAAAAATGGAGAAACAAAATAATTATGTTTCGAATAACATGCGGCATGTAGGCTGAGGCGTAATTCTTTTGTATTTTTCTTTTCTGTAAGGCTATCCCAAACCTTTGTAGGATTGTTTGTAACATCCCACTACCTGCACCTTATTGATGATTAGTCGCTGTTCCTCACTTTTCGGCCAGGCTTAGAAAGTGTCTGTCATGCCTGCTGATTCATTGTTTTATTCAGACTTCTAGTAAGAGATTACATCAAAGCAATAGGGCTAATCTAAACTAAAATCTAAGACTGCAAGTAACCCGTAACCCTCACATTGTAAATGTCAGGCAGTCATTCAAACATCTGAGTCAGACCTACATACAAACCGGTAACAGATCAGCTATAGCGCACATGTGAAGACCTCCTACTGATGATTATATTCCTGGAAGGAATTATCTCGCTGTGTGATTTTCTAAGTATGTGAAATTGACTACATAGAAGAAGATTAACAATAGGATAAGAAGCTATAAATCACGGACACCTACTTCTAATCCTGCCACAAGCCATCACATCACTGCTTTACAAATGGATAGATTGGAAGAGGCCTGCAGCTTTTCCTGATGCTGTTTGTGAACAAATAAACTTCATAACAAGAATAATTGAGGGACTAGTAGAAGGAGATGATAAAGTTGTTTTGTGTGCTGTCCTATATTCATAATCAATACTATGTGGTGTAATTTTATGGGGAAAAAAGGATAGAATGATTATAAACCACAAAACGCTGTGTTCGCTCCAGTGTGACCTAACTATGACACATTGATCTATATCTCATAACAGAACGCCTATTATAAACTCTTTCACGTTCTCTCGTGACATTAACATTTATTATCCAAGACAAGTTCAGGAAAAATAAATCGTTACATGGCTTCTACTATCTAGGTTGGCATGCCCTAACAAGTCTTTCTTTGTTCCCGCCATGTACATGTTAGTCCATTATCGTGTGTGTATGAAATATGTGGTAAACAGCCTTTTACATCCGATGCGAAGCACGCTTGTCCTAATAGACACTTCTATGATCTAGTTCGCTTGATTTTAATGTCCTAACTGACATCCAGAGAAACTGTATAGCAACGAAAGGACGGGAAGGAATATAAAATGAACAGTGTAATTGATACAATCGTGGGAGAAGTGCCAAAGAAATCACCCGACCTTGATAACGCACAACAAATTAGTAAAATGGAGAAATAAGGAGAATCGCATAATAAAAGATGTAGTGCTTAAACAAAATGGAAGATTCTCCAAAAAATATAACTATATCATCATCATGTGCCATACCGGTTGGCGTAGCCGATCATGTCCTTCAACAGCTTTCTATTCATCGTGCATCGTATCAATTCTGTTGTTGACTGTTTTCTATGTCATGACACCAATCTATCCAGTATTTTCTCTCCTCGTCGTCCACGATCTCTCTTTCCCTCTATTTTGCCAGTTGCAACCAAGTATTCCAACTTTCCTCTTCTGATGATGTGTCCGAAAAATATTGATTATTTCTTTCTGATGTTTTTTAGGAGCTCCCTTTTTGTGTTGGCCTCTTTGAGAATTTCCTCGTTGGTCTTTATAACTGTCCAGAGAACTTTCATCATTCTTCTGAGAAATCCCATTTCTGTGGCCCCTACTGGTCTTTTCATTTGTTTGTTTAATGCCCATGATTCGCTTCCATATGTCAGAATTGGTTTTATATAGCACCGATGAACTCTCTTTCTCACTTCTATTGACATATATTTGTTGCATATGACGTTTTCATTTTCTGAAATGCTATTTTGTCCTGAGCTATTCTGGTTTTATTTCTGTGGTGCATTTCCCATCTGATGTTATTATTGTGCCCAAGTATTTCAAACTTTGCACTTGTTTCAAATATGTCCTTTTTAATTTTATGCTGTATGATGGTAATGATGTTTCTTAGATATGACCATTATTTATGTTTCTTACTATTCAGATTTATACCTTAGAACTTTCATCATTTATACCTGAGAACTTTCATCATTCTTCTGAGAAATCCCATTTCTGTGGCCCCTACTGGTCTTTTCATTTGTTTGTTTAATGCCCATGATTCGCTTCCATATGTCAGAATTGGTTTTATATAGCACCGATGAACTCTCTTCTCACTTCTATTGACATATATTTGTTGCATATGACGTTTTCATTTTCTGAAATGCTATTTTGTCCTGAGCTATTCTGGTTTTTATTTCTGTGGTGCATTTCCCATCTGATGTTATTATTGTGCCCAAGTATTTCAAACTTTGCACTTGTTTCAAATATGTCCTTTTTAATTTTATGCTGTATGATGGTAATGATTGTTTCTTAGATATGACCATTATTTATGTTTTCTTACTATTCAGATTTATACCTTTCTTGTTGCTTTCTTTTACTATTATGCCTATTGTTTCTTGTAGTTCTTTCTCAGTCTCTGTTATTAAAACTGTGTCATCCGCATGTCGCAACTTGTTTATGTTGTAGCCGTTTAATTTCATTCATTTTACATCCACGATTGATCCACATATTTTCAATCTAATTTTCAGCACAATGACATTTTCATTATTTTTTAAATACCATTTTACTTGTACGTGCTAAAGATTTTACATAGCGATGAGGAAGAAAGGTCACGTGATTAAAGGAGTTACCACGTGGTGTTCACGTCACAACATTTAATATGCACCAGCTCTAGCATAAAGTCCCCAACCACGACCACCTGTTATTATACATGTTATTGTTATTATTTCATAGTCAAGAGGAAAAAAAAGAACATTGAGTCTACCTGGGATTAAAACAAACGTCTACTTGTTTGGCAAGCTATGGGTTTAATTATCTCCACCACCGGCTTCCCGAATGTTCCCCCAGAAAATGTTGAAAAGTAGCGAAAGGATATTCAAAATGGACACTATTCTTGTGTGTCATTTAGTAAAATTATTCACGATTAGCAAAACTACATCCCAGGAGTAGGAACATAATTGTATCTTCTACACATGAAAGCGCGTGGGGAATATGGTGTTACAATTTGTTCTCAGTGGTCAACAGACACACTTTCATCTTTAACTATAAATAACACACTGCCTTGAGGACAATAATGAAGAAAAAAATAAACTAACTAGGCCAGGGAAGCTGTCTGAACATGATTGTTCTTAAGACCGACGTACTTACAGTAAGGTATAAAATAGTTGCAATTCGTTAATAAGCGAAAAAAAAGTACCGTAAACAATAACAGATGTTATGTTATATCACTTCACACACGAAGAACCAATAGGTGCTCCGATTTTCCCCCTCGAAATATTGAGAATTTCCGAGGAGAATCATGACCAACGTGCATGAACTCTGTAACACGGTTTGTGATCCATCAGTGTGGATATATTTTGCAGACAATTTTCTACAGGCAGAATCATTTTTTTGTCCTCCTCTTTTCGAAATTTAATGACGATGGTTCTTTAACACGCACAAACTGATGACTGGGGAAAAAGTTGAAATGAAAATAAATAAAATAAATGTGCTTTAGTCAAAGGACCCGCTGGTGTTGTGGTTAATGCACTCGCTTGCCAACCCGAAGGTTCGGAGTTCAAACGCCAGTTGAGTTAAAAGGCTTGCGAGGGTCACCCAGCTTCTAAATGGGTACTAGATATACTGTCTGGGAGGAAAGTCATGGAACTTGGCCTCATGAAGCTGAGGTAATTACAATGACGTCCCAAACTTGTATTACCCTACGATAATTGATATGTGGCTACCTTTATCTTTTAGAAGTTTATTTAATGAATAACTTGCCTCAATTGACTTGTAGATGAAACAAGCTGGTGTTAAAAATAAATAGATGTTTGTCCAAGGTAATGACATGCACAAATTATTGTTCCATAGTTCCACTGCTAGCGTGCTATGGTGAGTTATATGATGACAAAACATGCTACCACACAATGTATGGACTCATAAAAGAAAACTCATCAGTGCCGAACATTTCTGACAATTCACTGGAGTATCATTGATCTGGATGCAATAATATTTGTACTCCCAGCCCGTGGAGTCTGCGGAAACGTCAGCAATTATTTCCGGACAACCGAACGAGCTGGTGACAAAGGTCACCGGAACTGAAGCTCGGGTCTAGGCAGGCAGCGATTTGAATGAAGAGAACTGTCAATATTTGACAACACATTGCACTTTGATTTACGTTTTCAAACTATTTCCTAGGTGGCCTAACAGGTCCTAAGTAAATGACGTTAAAGAAATATTAAGTGAGGAAAAGAGGACAGAATGATTTCAAAAAATAAAGAAGGTCTGGTATGGAATAGGCGTTACAAAGAAGGAAAAAGTGCTGAAAAGAAGAGAAATGTAAAGAATATAGAAAATGTAATAACGAAACAAACGGAAGAAAGAAGAGTCACAAAGAAAGAAATGGTGACATAAGGAAACTTACTATTAGAAATCAATAATGCGATATAGGGAAGGAAAACACATGTTCAGATAAATAGAGAAAATTCTACACAAAAAAGAATAAGGTTGTTAAAATAAGAAAGATATACCACAGAGTGTGCAGATGTAAGGAAGATGGGGAAAAAACGAATGCAATGTCGACAACAATGTATGAATATATGTTGCAAATAAAGAGGGGATGGTTAAAATGGAGAGGAAGAGACAGAGAGAAAAAGAGACAGAGAGAGATAATTTGTATGTGTGTGTTTCAGCAACAGAGAATGGTTACACATTAATAAGAAATGCCAAAATTAAGAAACACAAGAAAAAGAAGTAAGAGCTTTGCAGAAATAAAGAAATAAGGTCTAAAGAAATGAGAGAATGAATACGACGGCCAAATAAATGAGTTTCTTTATCAACGAAGTAATTTTATTCTAATATTCTGATTTTATTTTTTTACCTCTTTGAGAAAATATTTTTTTTAATTTGAATATTTTATGTGAAAACAAAAGTTTGTAGATGTTATGGAATGGGGGGGGGGTGGTTTAATGGATCAAAGAAAATAATCCACAAGACCCGCATATTTATTTTTGATCTGATAATGGAAGAATATTGAAAGAAAAATACGCTGTGCTTAACAATACTTCAGTTGGGGTTTTGGTTCATAACTTGTTAAAGACACAGGACAAAAAGGTGAGTATGCTGAAGGTGACTGCAGTTTATTGACTGTTAAAAGTTTATCATCACACATTCCATCTTCTTCTTCGTCCCTAGGATGAGTTGGCCGCGTTGTTTCCCATATTGGAGCCAAGCTGCAATACTTGGAGCTTCTTGATGGACGAACTATTCACGACAGTGTTTGTGGGATTTTCCCTTTCCTCTTTGATTCATCATCATTATGTTCCTTACCGAGTGGTGAAGACAATCACGTTCTTCCACAATTTTGTGTCCGCTGAGCATCATATTAATTCTGAATTTGACTGGTTTACGTGCAAGACACCAAACTATCTAGTATATTCTTTCTTTGTCGTTTGCAATATCTATTCACTGTATCTCGTTACCAGTTTTAACCTAGTATTCTAACTTCCTTCTTTCTCTTAATGAGCCCGAAAAATGTCGATTATTTCTTTCCGATATTTTTAGGAGCTCGCTTTTTCTGTTGCCATCTTTGATTACAGCTTATTTAACCAGACCAGTCTCTACCAGGGGAAAGTTGAGTTTTGGTCTTGGTCAGCACAACAACCTAATGCAGGTCACTCATACTTTCTACGTATACGTGTACATGTTGTCATAATGAAAACAGGACAGACAACTATGAAAATCAAACAAAAAAGAGGAACGCAATAATTAGAACAACCTTGAAGCGAGAGATCAAAGTGGAACACAAGCTCTTCCCCAACCTTACGGGTAAAATACAATCATAACAAAAATCAGTTCCGATGTTATGGCCAGAGACCTTATTTCAGGACAGACAAACCACATAAATAAACGCATATGAAAGTTGTAATATGCAACAAAAATCTTTGGCTGATGTTGTTAATGAGTCTGCCAGAGAGGAATGAAATAAGTGAGGGGATACACTTTTAACTCTTTCCGTACGTTTCAACGCACAGTAAATCACTATCAATTTGATTATTGTGAACCGTCATCAAACCATATTCGTTTTACATGTCTTGTATCATCTTGGTATTGGTGAAATCTAATACCTTGTTTAATTATCTACAATTCACATGTATTATGTTATGTGTTAGATATATATAAATATGTCGATTTATTCTTAAAACCATTAAAATTGTTGTCTCTTAAATCTCTCCCGTTGCATTGATGCAACGCAAAGCTTCTGTATGGAAAGAGTTAATGCTTAAGGATGTCTATAAATAGAAGTTAAGCGTAGACAAACGAAGGTCCGGTCAAACTGACGAAAGAGAGAAACCTATTGAATAAAATAACGGCAATGAATAATACAAATTGAAGAGACATTTTTTAAAAATGTCTATAATCTTCTTTATGACTTTTTCATGACTTTGATCTATGTCTTTGTGTTATGACCGTCGCCACTTTACTCGGACAACGGCTATTAATAAATCTGATCTTCTTCTTGACAATACAAGATCTCAATACAATACACGAACTCTGCAGCATTGGCGAGAGCACCCAGAGTCATTTTAGAAAGTCTGAGTGTTATTATTATTATTGTTATAACGTTTTGTATTACATTTTTTCTCAATTGATCCCTTATTCACAGACAATTTTTGTCGACTTTCAACTGCCAACCGTTCTTTCAAACTCCCAGCTTCAGCACAAGACCTCCTTTTTTGCGTCCGTCCCCGATATGACTATGTATTCGACCTTAACATAAGTTAATATCAAAGATCAATGTAAATAATCTGATGACTCGAAATGTCGATATAATTTGGTACTCTTTTGCTGGCACGGCCTTTTCTCAACACAAACACGAGTCCAATAAGCTCCACCATTTTATCTCATTTTGGGAGTTGGTTCTCAATGTGCAGTAAGAATGGTCTAACTGTGTCATTCTCAGAGGCCAACACAAAAAGGGAACTCCTAAAAAAACATAAGAAAGAAACAATCAACATTTTTGGGCGCATCATTGGAAGAAAAAAATTGGAATACTTGGTTACAACTGCCACAATAAAAGGAAAGAGAGATCGCGGACTACAAAGAGAGAAAATACTGGATAGCTTGGTGTCATGGCATGGAAAACAGTCAACAACAGAACTGATACGATGCACTGTAGATAGAAGATTATGGAAGGACATGATAGCCTACACCAACCGGTATGGCACATGATGATAATAATGATGAACTGTGCCACATAGAGGTCAACATTTTATGTTATAGTCCGTTCAGATTCGTTTGCCTAGACATTAATTTATTTTTTTCAAAAACTTATTGTTCATTTGCATTGATCTTTGAAGTTAGGTTTAGAATACTAATGTCGCTATAAAAATATTTTTTTATCAAAGAAATGTGATCCAGTTTCAAAGATGCCTTATTTAACCTATATTAAAAAAAAGTTAATCGATATTATAAACACCGGTGGGATTATGTAGATGCTTACATCTCACAGCTGATTCTTTAACATATAGGCATGACCTTCACGGCTGAATGCGCACCGTCCTAAAATAGTTATGTTTCCACTATACATTTTTATAAAGAAATGTTACATATGAAATTTCCCGTTTAGCACAAAATGACATTTTAGCCGAAACCGGAAATTATGTGACGTCAAAATCACGGCCGTAGACTCGAGTTCGAGTCATAATTCAGAGGCAAATCACCAACCGGTATGGCACATGATGATAATGATGATGAACTGTGCCACATAGAGGTCAACATTTTATGTTATAGTCCGTTCAGATTCGTTTGCCTAGACATTAATTTATTTTTTTCAAAAACTTATTGTTCATTTGCATTGATCTTTTGAAGTTAGGTTTAGAATACTAATGTCGCTATAAAAATATTTTTTTATCAAAGAAATGTGATCCAGTTTCAAAGATGCCTTATTTAACCTATATTAAAAAAAAGTTAATCGATATTATAAACACCGGTGGGATTATGTAGATGCTTACATCTCACAGCTGATTCTTTAACATATAGGCATGACCTTCACGGCTGAATGCGCACCGTCCTAAAATAGTTATGTTTCCACTATACATTTTTATAAAGAAATGTTACATATGAAATTTCCCGTTTAGCACAAAATGACATTTTAGCCGAAACCGGAAATTATGTGACGTCAAAATCACGGCCGTAGACTCGAGTTCGAGTCATAATTCAGAGGCAAATCTCAATACATGTATTTACAGAAAGGAGGCGGCACTATCCATATTATCTTCTGCAAGTCTATGTGAGAATGAATATAAAGGCAAAATATTTTTACTGAGCATAACATTGCTATAAAGATTTATCAATACTTCTGCAGAGAGCGTAAAAAGGGACATCTTTATTGTTCTTTATCAAACCCTGAGAAGAGAACAATGCATATTTTAGGTTTCTGTAAACGTTCATTTCATCGAATAGTTAAAGGAAGCGGATATTTATTGCCAACAAATGCAAGAAAGCAAGGAAGGAAAGAAACGTTAGACAGTTTTGATAAGGACCTAGTAAAAAGAGAAATCTGTCGAATGTTTGATATAAACGAAGAAGTGACACTTAGAAAGTTGAAGCTTTGGCTGAAAACTAACAACGACATTGAAATATCAAAAAACTTCATTATGGAAAATATTAAGAAGTGCAGGCTTCACCTTTAGAAAGTATCTATCTATCTATTGACCTTTCGAGCCGTAACCGGCCATAGGGCGTAGACCAAGATACACCTTCTCCTATATGAATTTTTGTTCTAGCAGTTTTCTTTTAAAGATATTTTATCAAATCTCGCCATCTGTCTCTGTTCTGTGCAAGCAGTTCTATCTCATTGAGGGAGCCGATTCCTGCTGCTCTTGCCTCTCTCATCAATGTTCTTCTCAGTGTCTCCCTGGGTCTTCCTCTTTTTCTTTTACCTGTTGTTTCCCATATGAGGGCTTGCTTTGCTATTCGATTATTATCTCTTCTCATCACATGTCCAACGTATGACCATCGTCTTTTCTTTATTACTGAAGATATTAGTGGTTGATTGGCGATTTCTCTAATTTCCTCGTTTGTTTTGAATTCGTTCCATTCTATACCAAGTATTTTCCTTAGACATTTATTTTCGAATGCGTTCAACTTTGTTTCTATATCTCTTGTTGTTTTCCAGCTTTCACACGCATACGTAAGGGTTGATAATACATTTGATTTGAATAGCCTAAGTTTTGTGTTTGTGCTAATGAGTTTTGATTTCCACAACTTTTCAAGGCTTCTGAAAGACATTGCTGCTTTAGCCAGTCTGATTCTAATTTCTTTGCTCGTATCCCCTTCTCGATCAATGTGACTTCCAAGATAGATGAAGTGATCGATCTCTTCTACTGGTTTGTTTTCCATGTATATTTTGTCACTTGTTGGAATTAAACTTTTCATGACTTTAGTCTTTTCATGATTGACCTCAAGCCCAATTTTGCTGGCTATTGATGATAGTTCATTTGTGTTTTCCTGCATCGTTTTTATCTGATTGCTGATGAGAACTATGTCATCAGCAAAGTCCAGGTCCTCCAAATGGTCTCCTTGTATCCATTCGATGCCTTTATTACCAGTGCAGCATTTCTTCATTATGAAGTCCATAACAATTCCAAATAACAAGGGCGATAAAATACATCCTTGTTTAACCCCAGTTTCTATTGGGAAACATTCGCTCAGTCCTTCCTCTGTTCGAACTGCACATGTGTAACCATCATACATGTCTTTGATAATATTTATGATTTTTGATGGTAAGCCATATTGCTTCAGAATTTTCCACAAAGAATCTCTATGAATACTATCAAATGCTTTTTTGAAGTCGATGAAGTTAAGTACAAAAGGTTTTTGCTTTTCAATGTGTTCCTCCAATATAAGTCGTAGAGTGAAAATGTGGTCAAGACAGCTTCTCCCTTTTCTAAACCCAGCCTGTTCTTCACGCATTACTGTATCTATTGAATCCTTTATTCTATTTAGGATGATTTTACAGAATAATTTTGAGGCAACTGACAAAAGTGTCACGCCTCTCCAATTGTTACAATCTCTAAGATTGCCCTTTTTTGGGATCTTAACAATGATTCCTTTTTTCCATTTATGAGGCGTCTTCTCTGTTTTCCAAATGATGTTGAACATTTTTTGGAGATGTATTAAATTATGGCTATCAATTGCCTTGAGGATCTCAGCTGTTAACTTATCCTCTCCAGCAGCCTTGTTATTGGTCATTAGCTTTAAGGTGGTTTCTATTTCACTCAAGGTGAAGTCATCTAAATTTACATCTAATTCTGCTGCTGGTGTTTCAGCTTCAAAATCTATTAAACTGTGAGGTAGTGGACGGTTAAGAATTTCTTTGAAGTGTTCCGCCCAACGGGCTTTTATGTCTGCGCTTGTTGTTAGCATTAATCCAGATTTGTCTAGAATTGGTGTTCCACTGGATGTATAGGTGTTTGTCAGCATCTTTTGTACAGTATAAAGAGTTCTGCTGTCTCCTGTAATTGCAGCTGTCTCTGCTTTCTCTGCCAAGTTGTCTATATAAGCTCTTGTATCTCTTCTTGCCGAACTTTTCACTTTGTTGTCTAATTCTTTGTATGTTGCTTTTGCCAGAACCTTTCCAAGATCTGTCTTTACATTAGTCATGGCTCTCTTCGCTTCTCTTCTTTCTTTGATGTATTTCCATGTGGTGTCTGAGATCCAAGCTCGTTTTTCCATTTCTTCAGTCCAGCACTTGCTTCTGCTGCTGTCATTAGTATTTTGCTCTGTGAGTCCCACATTTCATTGATATCTAAGTCTATTTCACCAAGTGCTGAATAACAATTACTTAGCTCTATGTTAAACTTTTCCTTTATTGCTTCATCTTTCAGTTTATGACTATCAATTTTATGTGTAATTGACCTCTTCTGTTGGTTTCTAAATTTTAATCTTATTTTCCCAATGCACAGGTTGTGGTCACTATTAACATCAGCACCTCTGTATGCTCTTACATCTATTAATGATGATCTGAATTGTTGTTTAATACATAGGTGGTCAATTTGATTTGATGTTCTATCATCAGGAGATATCCATGTTGTTTTGTGGATATTTTTATGTGGAAATAATGTCCCACCTATAACTAAATTTTCTATTAAACATAATTCTATTAATCTTTCTCCATTCTGACTTGTTGTATTACAGCCTTCTCTCCCCATCACATGTTCCACTCCTGCTTAGAAAGTATGCTGGTGGAAAAAACATTATTTGTGAGAAGCCACATCTAGTAGCTCTTAGAAGCAAGTATTTACGTGAAGTGAAGGAAATGTGCGAAAATGATTATGATATTGTTTATTTAGATGAAACTTGGATCAACGCTCATCATACAAATGAAAAGGAATGGCAGTTAGCAGATGGAAGTATTAAAAGATCAGTACCAAGCAGTAAAGGGCAACGTTTGATAGTTGCACATGCAGGTAGCAGACATAATGGGTTGTTGCAGAATGCTCATCTCGTTTTCATTTCAAAATCCATAGACAATAGAGACTACCACTCCGAAATGAATGGGCACATATTTAAAGACTGGATCGAGAAAAGTATCCTTCCATATTAGATCGACCTTCTTGTCTGATAATGGACAATGCTTCATACCATAACGTAGTTAACGTAGAAGATAGAATCCCAACATCATCAAGTACAAAAGATGCAATCAAAACGTGGCTCATAAAAGAACACATACAAGTTAACGACAGCTACTTGAAACCCGAATTGCTTAGCCTTGTAAAACAGACACAACGTACAAAGATATTTAAAATAGACAAGTTAATTCAAGAACATGGCCATAGATGTTTGAGACTACCTCCATATCATGCACACTTAAATCCTATAGAACTAGTTTGGGCAAAAGTTAAAGGACACGTAGCATATACAAATAAAACTTTCAAATTATGCGATGTTGAGACACTTACAAATCAGGCTCTATCAAATATGAATAAAGACTACTGGGTAAAATGTGAGGATCATGTGTTACGACAAGAAGAGGAATATTGGAAAAAGGATGGTTTGTTGTTTGTTCAGCCGAAAGCAGTAATCGACCTATTTGACTCGTCTGATTCTGAATGATCATTACTCTGATTAAGTCTACAGATAAATAGTTTGATTTGCAAAATTTCCTAGTTGATTTGTTAAACAGTTTATTGTTCAAGACCACCCAAGCAATCAAAAATATGTTATAAGCAAACCAACAACCATTACTTTGAATGGAAGCCTGCTTGAGTCAGTACAGAAGTTCAGCTATCTTGGATCCACTATTACAGCCACACTTTCCTTAGATGAGGAACTAAATGTACGTATTTGAAAGGCAGCGACAACATTTGGGAAACTCACACCAAGAGCATGGAACTATATCAAATTGACTCTACGAACAAAAGTTCTATATATAATTTAAAATTTGTATACTTGCCACCAAGTAAAATTTTATGGACACGCCTATGGGTCATCGTTGCACTAGATTACTGTAAAACATTTTGATTAGGGTCAAAATAATAGTTACATGGGCAAAGATCAAAGGAATTCGCCGCTTCAAGAAAACCGTTATAGCTAGACATCGAGTAACACATATGTTCTCGTGACATGGACATTTTAACACCGTATGCCAAAAATCATGTGAAATCATCAAGAACTTTTTGAATTATAAATCATAACATCTCGGCAAACGAATCTGAACGGACTATAGTTCCTTTCCTGGCCAAACATGGAACACCTGTTAAAAATCGTAATTATTCATACTTGACGATTTTGTGATAAGTCTTATAGGTCTTGATTTATTCTTCCGGCCATTGCTTTTATTTTCCTCTGGTCGTCTTTTGTTTTCTTTTGTCACCTTGTATCCATGTGAAAGTCTGGCGTGAGACTTCTTTTTTCCGTCCATCTGTGCACATGAACAATATACTTCTAGCCTCTTCTCCATATATAGCATAAAAAAAGTAAAGTTCCCCCGTCACGACAAGTGGCGTATAGGGAATATGGTGTTAGTGACCATTAAATTTTACAGACCTTCGGCACATGATTTTTGGGGTAATGTGGTCGGTATTACGCCCGTGCCGCTTTACTTTCGCAGAAAAAAATCCGGTACCCATTAAAGGTTTGGTGAACCTACCTTGTGGGTGAGACTTTTTAGTCAAAGGCTAGCGGAGTCAACCGTAAACAAACCGACGGAAGGCAACAGAAAACCACCGTCGTAATTTCTTTGTATAATCATGAATCGCCACAAACTTAAGAGAATGGCTTGGTAGAAGGTCAACAACAGAAATGATAAATAGCTGCCGAGATCGAAAGTTGTGGAAAGACATGATCACCTACGCCACTAGGCCCGGTACTTGATCATGATGAACCTAGAAGCCGTCGGTTGGGATCGAACGCTACCTCGTTTCCTTTGTAGTCCAGTTCACTAACCACTGAGCTATCGCGGCTCCCTTCATATATAGCTTGATACGTTTTTTTTTTTTTTTGTTTAGTTTCTTCTCTAATATTACATTTTGATGTAAAATCTGTCCAGTTTATGTTTAAAAGTTTTCAATGGCATTTAATTTCAAAGATAATCAGTGTCATTTAGAGCTTGAGTGGATATCCATTTCTCTCACATCCATATTTTAAAACAGGGATCACGTGCGTGTTGAATAATCTGATTTCGCGTGTTCACTATTGTTTTCATCTAAATACGTGTAAATTTGTTACAAGTACTTGATGTCAGTGCGATACGGGTCGTGATATCAATTATTTATATGTTCTTTAGAGAACCGGTGAAGTTAATGAACGGTGTAAAGACTAAAGGTATGGCCGCAGGACTTCAAACTATTCTCGTGGCGGATTATCTAATTTACATAGATTATAATGTTAATGAAGTTTACCCTTTTTGTTAACTGTGTATCCATCATAAAATAATGCACGTGCTTCTCTGCCCTGCTGAGTTCTAGTTTCCTGGCAATCACAGCTACCACCAGGGCAGTACAACCAGCACCCTGAAGATATGAACATAACAATACAGGTAAAATTATTTGTAATGTAACATTACCAAATACACATGCAATGTAACATTAGCAAATACACATGTCACCACAATACAATTAGCCCTGGGCTTGTATGTGTCAATTTCTAAAATCGACGCATAATATTAATAGTTTATGTGAAAAAACATGAGTACCTGCGAAGTCGGAGTTATCTGCCTGTGCGGCGAGGGACACCTGTGCACACGGCTGACATGGAAAAATGGATTAACACGCAAAATTCAGTTCCTAGTCTCTAGGGACTTCGTCAGAGTTGAAAGCTGGCGAACCCAACAACAACATAGTTCATATAGAATATATAGCTAGAAGCTTGGTTTTAAGAAAACACGTTTGTCAACTACATCTGTCATACATAAATTTACAATAACATATATATATATACATATGTATAGCTTATGTCCCTGTGTGTGTATATATATATATATATGGCCGTTTTCGTCTTGTCAGACGATCTAGTGGAGGCTATTATGTATTTTTTGAGGTTTTGTTTTTGACAAACAGCTTCTCTCGTGGCTAATTCTACCAATGTTTGACGAACACATGTGGTCACATAATGAACAAGTCAGGCTCGCTTGATATACAGGGTTTTCCATCCTTTTTCATGAGTCTTTTCTCTTCTAAGTTTTGCCTTAGCACAGTTTCAAATGATGTTATACCGTTCCTTATACAAGTTCTCCATGATGTGCGATTACTTGCCAGATGTTCCCAGTCATTTTTACATATGGAGAAGTCTTTCATAGATGATTTACAGATATCTCTATATCGTAATTTAGGTCTGCCGATTTGTCTTTTTCCGTGTATTAGTTCACCATATAGTACTTGCCTAGGAATGCGCTTTTCTTCCATTCGTTGGACATACCCCAGCCATCTTTGTCTTCGACATCTGAGCATCGACATGATTGTTGGTGTCTTAGCACGTTGCAGGACAGTTAAATTGGTTATTTTGTCCTGCCATTTGATGTGCATTATTTTTCGGAGACATCGCATGTAAAAGACATTTAGTCTTTTTTTCCTGGTTTGAGTATGTTGTCCAGGTTTCAGATCCATATAATAGTGTGCTAAGCACACAAGTTTGATATATTAAGAGTTTAGTCTTTAGTGTTAGTTTCGTGTTGTTCCAGGCCCTTTCTGTGAGTTTGCCGAAGGTCGTAGCTGCCTTACCAATTCGACAGTTTATTTCTTCATCAAGAGAAATGGTTTGCATAATTGTGGATCCAAGATATGTAAATTTCTGTACTGATTTTAGTGGACAATCTTTTAGAGTAATTGATAGAGGTTTGATGTCGCCTTGACTTAGTATTACTGTCTTCTGAACATTAATTGACAGTGAAAAAATGTCGCATGCTTTGTCCAGGTTTTGATCAGGGATTGTAGGGTGCCTTCACTATGAGCGATTAGGGCAGCATCATCAGCAAATAAAAATATTTAAGTAGGGCAACATTTGTTTTGGTTTTTGCTCTTAGTCGTACTAAGTTGAACAGTGAGCCTCTGATCTTGTGGGAAAGTAAATATCTCCTGAGCTGTTTTCGAAGGCGTAATTTAGGAGGGTAGCAAAAAATATACCAAAAAGAGTGGGGGCGAGGACATATCCCTGTTTCACTCCTTTGTTGACTTTGGAATTCTCTGATGAACTCCCATCAAAGTAGATTTTACCATTCATGTCTTCATGGAAGGACATAATCAGCCTAAGTAATTTAGGAAGGCAGACTGTGCCTTCTAACACCATGTAGAGCCCATCTCCGTTTACTGAGTCGAAGGCCTTTTTAGATCCACAAAGGCAATAGTTAGCGGCATATTTTGTTCTCGACATTTTTCTTGCAGTTGTCTGAGTGTGAAAATTATATGACTGTATTCCTGTATATACATATATATGTATATATATATATATATATATATATATATATATATATATATTATATGACTGTGAAACATGGAGAACAACAAAACTGGCAATCATGAAGATACAGACTTTCATTAATGGATGCTTACGTAGAATTAAAGGATGGAAATGACAGGACAAAATCACTAACATAGAATTATGAAATTGTACCAATCAGATACCAGTGGATAAAGATATACAGTGAAGACGATGGCGCTGGATAGGACACACACTGCGGAAGCCAACTGAGAGTATTACAAAACAGGTCCTTTTTTGATATCCCCGGGGGAAATACAAAGAGGAAGACCAAGGAATTCTTGGAGAAGACAGATAGAAGCAAAGATTAAGATGATGGAGAAGACATGGAATGATCTTAAAAGAATGGCAAGAAACAGAACGACCTGGAAAGTGTCTGTTGAAGACCTATGCTCCACAGGGAGCTGAAAGGTAGAAGAAGATATATATATATATATATATATATATATATATATATATATATATATATATATATATTTATATATATAATTTTTAATTAACTTAATTCTTTCTAACATCAGTCCATGAAATTAAAAATGTTACAAACATATATATGGCTTATGTCCCTGTATGTGTGTGTGTACATATGTATATATATATATATATATTATACACATATTTATTTGTAACATGTTTCACTGGATGTGCTAATAATTGAAGAAATTAATATTGTTTTGGACTAGGAATATGAACAATACCACAGATATTTGCAATCACTAATTTCCTATACATCATAAAAGCAAACAAATGGGAACTCTTCGTGTGAAAGGCAAGTAGAAGTAAAGGAAGACCAAGAAGGTTATTCAGATAGAACATGCGCTAAAGACGGAAAAACTATGGCACTAATTGATGAATTGATTAATAGTTTCATATTTCCAAACCAATAGCTATTGCTGTACACATGCGCAAACACACACACACACACATATATTGTCATTTGCTTGGTAAAAGCCAACCCATCAACAGAATGTAACTTGAAATTGTAACAAACTGTGGATATCTGGGATCTGTTGTAACTAACAATGGAGACTGCCAGAAAGAGATCAAAAGATTAGCAATAGCAACACACAAATTAAAGGCCGTGAAAAACACGTGGCACAACACCAGCACCTCAGTAGAATTAAAACTAATGAGGGCATGTATCTTCTCCATAGAAACCTTATAGTTATGAATCATGGACAGTCTCGCACACATTAAGGAAAAAATCGATTGATTGTAAACAATATGCTACAGAAAAATCCTCAAGACACCTTGGTTAATTAATAAAAGCAATGAAGACATTAAAAGACTTCAGAATTAAAAAGAACTGGCTTATAAACACCATTCTACGTACACAATTTAAATTCTCTGACCTAGTCAAACGACACAACTGACTGGAAAGAACAATAATGAAACGCATGGTTCCTAGACGACACATCATAGGCAGACAAAGAAAAAGGTGGTTTGAAGACATCAAAGATACCTTTGAACCTGACAACAGACGAAGTGGTAGATCTGGCTCGAGACAGAGACTCTTTCAGACGGGCTGTGGTGAATGCAACGTTCTCTGGGAGATTTGGCTAGAGACAGAGATTCTTTCAGACGGGCTGTGGTGAATGCAACGTTCTCTGGGAGATCTGGCTCGAGACAGAGATTCTTTCAGACGAGCTGTGGTGAATGCAACGTTCTCTGGGAGATTTGGCTAGAGACAGAGATTCTTTCAGACGAGCTGTGGTGAATGCAACGTTCTCTGGGAGATCTGGCTCGAGACAGAGATTCTTTCAGACGAGCTGTGGTGAATGCAACGTTCTCTGGGAGATCTGGCTCGAGACAGAGATTCTTTCAGACGAGCTGTGGTGAATGCAACGTTCTGTGGGAGATCTGGCTAGAGACAGAGATTCTTTTAGACGGGCTGTGGTGAATGCAACGTTCTGTGGGAGATCTGGCTCGAGACAGAGATTCTTTTAGACGAGCTGTGGTGAATGCAACGTTCTGTGGGAGATCTGGCTAGAGACAGAGATTCTTTTAGACGGGCTGTGGTGAATGCAACGTTCTCTGGGAGATTTGGCTCGAGACAGAGATTCTTTCAGACGAGCTGTGGTGAATGCAACGTTCTCTGGGAGATCTGGCTAGAGACAGAGATTCTTTGAGACGGGCTGTGGTGAATGCAACGTTCTGTGGGAGATCTGGCTAGAGACAGAGATTCTTTCAGACGGGCTGTGGTGAATGCAACGTTCTCTGGGAGATCTGGCTCGAGACAGAGATTCTTTCAGACGGGCTGTGGTGAATGCAACGTTCTCTGGGAGATTTGGCTAGAGACAGAGATTCTTTCAGACGGGCTGTGGTGAATGCAACGTTCTGTGGGAGATCTGGCTAGAGACAGAGATTCTTTTAGACGGGCTGGGGTGAATGCAACGTTCTCTGGGAGATTTGGCTAGAGACAGAGATTCTTTCAGACGAGCTGTGGTGAATGCAACGTTCTGCAAAGGCATGTGAGACCTAATGATGATGATGGTTGGCACCTACAGCTGCCATATTTTACCGAGAGCTTTTAGTTTTCGTTTACGCATCTTTTTTGAGAATTCATATTTAGTATCTGTTTTTGTATGTACTTTTGGGATGATCCCTTACTGTATTCTTAGTTATTTGTTTTGATTTTGTCCCTGGAGCTGGCCCTATTTTATGTATGGTACATTTCACTGATGTGGTGTTTATCTGTTTAGTTGTTCTAGAATCTAGCGTTCAAGTTTGACATTATAACACATCTTTGGTGTGAATTCTGTGTCGAGGTGCACAATTTGTGCTGGTACTGTGATTTCTGTTTTTTTTTTTTGGTCACAAATAATGCCACCTAACTTGCTTACTCACTCGGATTTTTTAGTTTTTCTGTAGGAACGAATAGATCCTATACAAAGACTAGACAAAACATATTTTTGTGTATGTCATGAATATCAATGCTTTAGCAAAAACTGCTTATTTATAAATAACCTTACCGGCATTGTTGCAAAATCAAAATACATGGACACAACTAGAAAGAATTGACAAATTAACATTCTTAAATTAATTAACAACAAGAAAGACTCAATACCTGGAATGTCGGTTATAATGACACAAATTACAGCAGATATGATTTGTGTTTACTGGCTTGGATTTGTGTCTTTAATTTGTATAGTTTATAATACCTGATGACGGCTTTTGTAGAAACGGTGTATTTTGTCTTGTGATTCTATTAGTTTATCTGCTCCCTACATCCATTTTATGTCTATTTTATACAAACCACAGCAGCCCTGCAAGGCTAAAACATACCTGGAAACATAAGGACATCAATGGTGGCTTTAAGATCAGATTAATGCACACACTAGTTATATACATCTTACTGTGTGCTTGAGAAACATGGACCCTTATAGTAGAGCTACAAATGAAAATACCAGCTATAGAGATGAAATACTATCGTAAAGTTTGGGCAACTTCTACATAGATCGTTTAAAGAATGGAAATGTTCACAACAAGGATACATCAATCAATCGGAAAACATAATGAACATCAGATTACTGTAAAGAAGCCAAATGAAATGTTCTGGATACTGTCTTGATCATTCACCAGGAACTGTGGAACGTGTAGGAGAAGAGAGAGAGAAAGAGAGAGAGAGAGAGAGAGAGAGAGAGAGGAGATAGAGAGAGTGACCCATGCTTAACTAAATTGTGAGTATATTTTCACCTGTTGTCTGTTATCATCGTACCAGACCATCTGGGTCAATTTGTTTAAGACGTTTATTACATATCTCATGTTCTATCATGGTTTGCACATATTCTCTTACTTTACGTTATAATTATTTGCCTGTGTAATCGTGTTTATCATGTGTTATCATCTAGGTTTCCTGGTGTTTCCGTGGGTTATTTTTGGGTCTCTTCGAATGCTCATAGCTTCTTCTGCATGAAACCTATTTCTGCTTTGCTTACGTGCCCCAAGCATGTGATGAAAAGCAAATGAGGGTAATGGGAATGTTATACACTTCTGCTTAGCTAATATCTTATTGTTTATCCGTGTTTTTGTTGTTGGTTGTATTATATTGCCTTTTTACGAGTTATTCGAATATCGATAATTATATCGCATAAAGCATTGCTACAATCATTTCTCATTCAGAGATCGTATGCATATCTCAACAACCCATCTTTTTTGCAAGTGCTTTAAACAAATAAAATCGATTTATTTCAGCGACGTCTCTAATCTCCTCACCCAATGTTCTAGCAACAGTTTCTCTAAGAATCGAAATTCCTCCTTAAGTATACAATATCATGATAGCCTAATTTGAGTTAAGTTCGTGATTACCACACATAGATTCATCTGTCACTTTCCATCAGCTTTTAGCACTAACCAACCTAAATAAGTAGATTTCCATTCCGCTTACGTCGTCTTACATAAAAAATAACTCTCTCCATAATTTGCTACTTATCAACATTTTCATAAGTGATTTAGCATGGAACCTATGTTAAGAAAATCTCACAAATCAGCTTTGTTAAAGCATATTGCTACATGAGTGAGTTTCTATCAACGTGTTATTGAGAAACAAACTATTTCAGCCACCATTTTTATTGACTGAAACCAATAACTCACGAAGATTTCGAGATCAAACAGAAATTATCGCGTAACCGTTCGTCAAACAGAATTAGGTTCAGATATCTCTGTTTTAAAAATATATCATGATTTATAATCAATATAATGTTTGTTTAACATATCACTACAGCTATTCACTTAATTATTCTATATTTCTTTTGTTTTCAGTGTTCGGTGTCATAAACTCTAAGGCAAATCTGTGAGATTATTATGTTATCAATTTGTGATATTATTATATTATGGTTTGCATTTTAGAACGCAACTGTTTGCATGAAATGACTATTGCCACTCAACAAAATTGGATATTTTATACAATACCCATTACCATTGTGCAGATGTCTGCGGCCTTATATTATTAACAGCCAGCAGATGTGTGAAGTGAGCTTTCGCATTTATAAGACCTTTGACACGTCCGCTGAATAGGTGGTTGCTTGTAATGTATGGAGTTGAATATTGCGCTTCTAAATGTTCTGTGCTGTGTTGGAGAAATATGGTCTCTTGTTTTCTGTCAGGTTTTTAAGTAACGAAAATCATATTTGGTGGATATTGATCTGGCACACGATGACCTGTTTCCAGTACACCTCGGCGATGTGTATGCTTATCAACCTGAACACTGGAATTTAATATGTACGTTGAGCAATAGTAAAAGGCAGGGCTGCAGGATCTTAGACTGCTAGTTCTTTATATTCTATTTCAGCACACAATATATTTTATGTGATGAGGGTACCATTTTCGATTACACTGACGCATGATAGGAAGTACTATGAACTCTTTCTTACCAGGGACCGAAATGATGGACTGATTACAGTAGCGCTAACGACGCTACCAACAGTAAACATGTTTAAAAATTAATGAAAGAAACGCTAACAGTTTAAAAAAATATGGGATTCATTATAAATCTGACAGTCGCAGTGCTAACAATAAAGACGAATCAGGATAGTTACAATGGAATTAAATTGGATAATGAAAATTACATAATGGAAAAAAGCCGGCAGTAACATATATGGCACTTATTATAGTTGAACTAATCGTAACGTCGACAGTGAACACAAGTGGGGGTCACTATAATGGAACTAATCACAAGGTTGGCACATGAGAATAATTACATCCAAAGTAATCATAAGATTGGCAGTCAGTAAACACACATGGGATTTAGTGACAGTCGATCCAACCATAACGTTGAAAATAAAAACACATGGGGTTAATTATAACGAAACTATAACTTTAACAATAAACACATATACTCATTCGATTACATTGAAACTTACCATAACGCCAACAGTGATAGCTATACCCCTGCCACAATAGGTATTAGGCACAATATCCCCATATCCGATGGAGAGAAAGGTTATTGCTATCATCCACATGGAGTTAAGGATGTTGGCATGCCCGTGCTCATGATGTCTGCACGAAGAGATAATTAGCATAAACTATAATCAATGGCAAGTTCGACAGTTGATAGAAATGATAACAATATGTTTCAATAAAAGATACTATTCTAACTTAGGAAATTTAACATGAAAGAGAACGTTTATGGCGCACATTTTCAAGGTTTTTATGAACAAAAAGTAACGGTCTCCACCCTACTTCATCGTGGTTTTGAGGGATATTGTGTTATTGACCATATTTTTCTGACCTATGCCAGGCCGCCTTTACTTGTTATAAAAATCTCTAGTATCAGTGTTATAGGCTGGGTGAACACCGGAGCCTTGTCGGTCCTAAAATATCCTCAACATCTAGGAATTTAACCCGTATCCTTCTGAGTAGGAAGCCAAAAGATAGCAGACCGTTTAAGTGAATAATTTGGTAGGAAGGAGTTTGACAACAAAATTGGTTAACTGTTGAGATAGAGCGATGAAGAGACACATGATGAGCTATACCAGCAGGCACGTTATTCGATGATCGTTATGATGATACATCACAAACACATCAATGTGGGACGTAAATTCGATAAGGATGTCCATCTCAATACATTAGATCAGTGACCGACTACATGTGGGCTGCATGCCTGATGCGACCAATCGAATTTATCTATCCCGTTGGCCATTTATAATATTTGCTATAGAATAATGCTTTTAGGAAAGCCTTTTTTACATTTTCCTACTCATTTGCTGATTCTTCCTCTTTTGCTATGTAACTTATATGTTGCACTGTTCTTTTAAAATTCATTTTATTGGTGCATTCAGCTACAGCAGCAGTTTTTCAATTCCGGTTCCTAGCCTTTTCTGTATTGCACAAGTTTTTTTTTTTTCACTAAATTTAAAAACGTTCCGTTAAAGGAAGAAAGGAAAATGTGAATGAAGTCATGTACATCATCATACGCTACACAAGTTGGCCTAGACGATCGTGTCTGTCGACAATTATCTGTCCATAGTGCATCGTATAATTTATGTTGACTGTTTACGGTTCCACGACACAAAGATGTCTAGTATATTCTCTTTTGTCGTTCGCTATCTCTCTTCCCCTGTATTTTGACATTTCTAACCAAGTATTCTAATTTTCGTCTTCTCGTGATGTACCCGAAAATGTTGATTATTTAAAACTGATGTTTTCATGGGCTCTTTTTCTGCGTTGACATCTTTAGAATTTCCATATCGGCTTTTTTTTTTTTTTTTTTTTTTAGCTGTCCAGTGAATTCTCAACATTCTTCTTAGAAATCCTGTCTCTGAGACCTTTATTCGTCTTGTCATTAGTTCACTGTTTATACTTCACTTCCATATGTCAGAAGTGTCTATATAGCACCGATTAACTTTCTTTCTTACTTCTATTGGCATCGCTTTATAGTACAACGACGTTTTTTTTTTTTTTTTCTAAAGTTGCTAATTTGGCCTGAGCTATTTTGAGCTTTGAATGAAGCCAGCATGAGTAAAGAATATATTTCTTGGTAAAGACGAGTGCCCATAAACACACGTCTGTTTCATTCGCTATAGAACTGTGCAGTGGAGACAGAAGAGAGTGTTTGTGAGGCATTGTCATGGAAACGCGAGTAGGTGTGTTACTGTCTAGCCATGTAACGCTCGTGCAAATGAAGCCCCTTTTATAATATAATAGGGAAACTCAAGTATTATAGCCAACTGCGCTTGTCCACCATACTTGAAGATGAGGGAGTGGAAGCGTCGTTCAGCAAAAGAGTTGAAAGGTGTCATCAAATCATAACCGTGGAACCTATGCAGATCCTACTCCTCCTCTTCACAGTTTCCTTATAAACAGACTTACCAATTTAGTTTGGCCAAGTAGATAGGCATTGACACGGAAGGCAAGCTGGTACTATAAAACACAGTGCTGAAGACGGATGTATTGGGCAGAAAGACTCAAATATCACAGTTCTCAAAGAACCCACGCCCACTGAACGTCTTTTTAAGGACGGATGACGATGAGGTCTACCCTTTCAGTCATCGTGTGAACTGAACGCAAGGAAGTTTGAAGATCAGAAGGAAACGTCCTTCCGCGCTGTTTTCTATTGTTTTCAGTATTTGCACATATTATATGTATTGCCACTCTCCATGCTAAACGTGGTCACTGGCAACAAGTCAGAAAAGAAAGTTAATAAAAACAGAAACGAGATCCACACCTAAGAAAAACTAGAGGACTGATTAGAAGAGATAAAATCAGAAAAGATGATATAAGAGGTCTGGCATTGAACCAATTTTGAAATACATGCAAAGATAACAAATATAACAGTTTGTTCACCTGGAGAGAATGTCTAGTGATACAACCATCTTCATCATTATCATCAAGTACTGGGACTGCTGAGGGTGTCCGGTTAGCGCAATCGATAGGCGGTTGGCTTACCACGGCAACAGCCGGGGTTCGTACCCTGGCGAGGACACCTGGGTTTTACTAATTCCCTAAAAATTAGTAGGAGCCGCGATAGCTCAGTGGTTAGTGAACTGGACTACTACGGACAAGGGGTAGGGTTCGATCCCAACCGACGGCTCCGGGTTCACCCAGCCTTAAATGGGTACCGGATTTTTTCTGGGAAAGTAAAATCAGCACGGGCGTAATACCGACCACATTACCCCAAAAATCATGTGCTGAAGGTCTGTAAAATATAGGGTCACTAACACCATATTTCCCTATACGCCACTCGGCGTGACGGGGGGTACTTTACTTTTTTACTGGGACTGCTGGCGTAGGTGATCATGTATCTCCACAACTTTCGATCTCGACAGTTATTTATCATTTCTGTTGTTGACCTTCTGCCAAGCCATTCTCTTAAGCTGTCTGCTATTTTTTTCTCTTTGCTTCCCTCTATCTCTTCGTCCCTCAATTTTCCCAGTTGTTATAATATATTCCAGCTGTTCTCTTCTCATTACATGGCAAAAAAGTGATGATTGTCTCTTCCTAATATTGGAAATTAGCTCTCTTTTTGCTTTGGCCTCTTTCAGAACGTTCTCATTACTCTTCTTAGCTGTCAATGGTATTCTCAACATTCTTCTATAAAACCACATTTCTACCGACTCCAGTGATTTTCTTGTCTGTTGTCCTATTGTCCATGATTCACATCCATATGTTAAGACTGGCTCTACATAACATTTAAGAACTCTTTTTCTTGTTTCTATTGTCAAAAATGGATTGCATAGTATCAACCATGCCATTTTGGAAATACATAAAAAGAGGAGACGTACACAAAGCTGGTGGCTGACCGAGACAAAGTTGGAGAGATTGCATCAGAGAAACTGGTAACAGAATAATTTGTCTATGACTAAGGCTGACAGAAGAACAAGAATCAGAATGTTGTACCTTCCTTGATAGGAAGATCAGTGAAAGAGGGGAAAAAGCAGTATACGTAATTGCACATATTTAATTAGCGATAGAGGGGACTGGTTTGTCTCGAGGCAAGACGCCTGTCTAGAGCCAAAGAGGTTAGGTGTTCAAATCCCGGCTGCACCAGTTGGGATTATTTGTGACTTCTTTCTGCGGCAACCACCCCTGGTCTCAGCAGAGAGTCCCGGCATGAAACGTCAATTACTCATCGACGGAAAAAAATATGAGACCCTCCGAAGTTGGAGTTATATGCCTGTGCGGCGAGGGGCCCCTGTGCACACGTCTGCCAGGGAATAACGGAAAATACAGTTTCTCGTAAATAGGGACTTCGCCAGAGATGAAAGCTGGCGAACAAAAAAATGGAGTTAGATGGAACTGTGTTTATTGCAATAATTCAAAGTTAGCGGACCAGCACAAACATGATTAGTAAAGGTCACATCACCAGAAGGTAAACGGTTCAAGCCACGTCTGGAACGATGAGGCGGTGAGATCGAACATCGAGTCTTGTCGGAGACGAACGTTGTAAATGAGCTTCCGTGTCCAGATTGAGAAGGCAAGACAAAAATGTTGACAGTTAATCGAAACAATTAGGCTTTATGACTTCACCAGGAGGAGCCGCGATAGTTCAGTGGTTAGTGAACTGGACTACAAAGGACAAGAGGTAGGGTTCGATCCCAACCGACGGCTTCCGGGTTCACCCAGACTTTAATGGGTACCGGATTTTTTCTGGGAGAGTAAAGCTGCATGGGCGTAATACTGACCTCATTACCCCCAAAATCATGTGCCGAAGGTCTGTAAAATTTATGGTCACTAACACCATATTACCTATACGCCACTTGTCGTGACGGGGGTACTTTGCTACTTTTTTACTTTACTAGGGCCAAAAAAAGAATAAAACACCGAGTCTTCCACAGAAATTAACTAGCCTTTTTTGACAATAGCTTGGACTTCCTCGCCGTTGCTATGGTCTTCGTGCATTAAGATATTCCTGTGTTATCAGGAACGAGAATGCAATGCAAATGGACACTGTCGGAGTACTGCGATGACAGTTGTAATGCTTGTATGAACACTAGTATTGTTTTGATACTAACTACAGTAGAAGAATCAGCTTGCAATATGGTTCAATGTCTTTGTAAGCATTCATTTATTCAGGGTCGTGGTCCATGTCTAGAGACGACGATTATCATGTTTTTACATAGCCCTCGATTCTGTTCTGAATTGTATAACAGAATCATTGTTGAATTTTTTTCCATGCCAGGCTATATAACCATCCAGATATGTTTCTCCATCTATGCATCTGATTCTCTGACATTCTAATTTCCATGTTTTTACTAAATATTCCAATCCGGCATTTCTCCATACATACCCCACAAATGTGGACTTCCATTTTCTAATTAGTAATAATAGAATCATTAGCGCAGCCTACAACTTTTACATGTGTACTTATGTTACCATTATAGTTAAGCAGTGTGTGATTTTTAGATTAATTTATTTTTTAAAGCAGCAATAATTATAAAAATAAGTATACATACATTCTGTCATAACAATTTAATAAATTAATATGGTTTTATTTTATTGTGAACCCTTATTTATTTGCTATACATAACATACTAATTTTTCAATATAATTCAGTTTGCAACTACCTTGGACACACTATAACCAGTGATGGGAAATGTACAACTGAAATAAACAAAAGAATAGGAGTGGCAAAAAGTAATTTTAATGTCATGAAAAATATACTAAAATCAAAAGAAATGACACAAGAACTAAAACTAAGAATAGTAAAATGTTATATCCTCTCAACATTCCTGTATGGTGCAGAATGAGGACATTAGACAAAAAAAAATGAAATGCCTTTGAAATGTTGATTTATAGAAGAATAGGAATAATAGGATGGAAAGAAAAGAAAACAATGAAGTTGTTGAAACAACTAAAAATGAAAAGCGAACTACTAAGCACAATTCAAACAAGACACATGATATTTTTTGGACATGTTAAAGACACAACAGTCTACTAAAAGTAATCTTGGGAGGAAAAATACGCGGTAAAAGAGGCAGAGGTAAACCAAGACTAAAATGGACGAGTAACAACAAAAGATGAATTAGTCAGCCTATGACAATCTGCACCATCAAAGCAAAAGACAGAGCTAAATGGCGCTCCATGGTGGTGAACCTTCGATGCGGAGACGGCCATCAAGGAAAATTGTAGCTTGTAATGGTTCAACATAATGTCAATAAATATAGACCACATTTAAATGAGTATTCATGAACCAGTGTCTTGAATTTTATATTTGTTTTTTTGTTTTTTTAACTCAGGATTTAAAAGTTTTAATGCATACCCTAAATGAGAAATGACTGCAGGAAGTGCTTTCAAGATTTCATGATTTTAGAGAATAATTGGGAATTCTTGAAAACGCTAACTAAAAAGTATAAAATGCCGCATCGACTTTATTTATGTATATTTTTTTCTTGCGCTTTAAATTTATCAAGCACTTTGGTTTTTCATTTATTTTTGTCACTCACTCCATGGACTTTCAAATTGTGGCTATTGACATTTCGGAGATCCGGTATGTGAAGAAAGATACATGCCACTGGTTGACGTCCATTCTGTTGCTCGTTTGCTATTCCTGGTGTCATGAAGTGCCCGCTACTGCCTCGAGGAAGTTGATTTCAATTGCAAGTAGGGAAAATAATTCTTTAGTCTAAGTGTGGATGAATGAAATTTGTGTCGTGGGACGGTAGACAGATACATAATGGATATGATCCACTGCGAACAGAAAATTGTGGAAGGATATAATCGCCGACGCCAACCAGTATGGAACAAGATGATTATGAGAAAACATTATAATAACAAAGCTGACTATACGTTATAAAAAGAGAAACTTTTAATTGGTATTATTATACATATTTAGTGGTGTATATACTATAAAGCCACAGTTGCACGCAGATTTAGTTGCAGTATATTGGGTTTGTAAGGTTCGATTTTAATACAGGAGTATCGATTGCTACTGGTTTTGAACAGCACGTTTTCCCGTTGTTTTTGCATATTATATATTGTTTCTCAGCAATGGTCAGCGCTTTATGAATATCGCTCCAAGAAGTGCGTTGTCAAAACGGATCTTTCATGTAAGGGGCAATATCTACTCATCCACTGAGGCTCATTCACCAAATCCAGGTTAGCAGTTAGGTTCAGCTTTCACAAGTAGTTGAATGGGCAAATCACATTGATGGCTCTCGTTCCTCCAACCACTATCACTATCACTTTCCCCCAAATCTCTCAGTCGCATACCGATTGAAAGATTGGAGCGAATACATCATCATGTTCCATACCGGTTGTGCAGGTGATCATGTCCCTCCTCAATCTTCTATCTACGGTGCATCGTATCAGTTCTGTTGTTGACTGTTTTCCATGCCATGACACCAAGCTATCCAATATTTTCTCTCTTTGTCGTCCGCGATATCTCTTTCCTTCTATTTTGCCAGTTGTAACCAAGTATGCCAACTTTCCTCTTCTCATGATGTGCCCGAAAAATGTTGATTGCTTCTTTCTAATGTTTTTTCTCTCTTTCTCATTTCCATTGACATAGATTTGTTGCATAATATATTTTTCATTTTCTGAAATGCTATTTTGGCCTGAGCTATTCTGCTTTTTATTTCTGTGGTGCATCTCCCATCTGATGTTATTATTGTGCCCAAGTATTTGAAACGCTGCACTTGTTTCAAATTTGTCTCGTTTATTTTTATGCTGCATGATGGTGGTGATTGTTTCTTCGATATAACCATTACTTCTGTTTTCTTTCTATTCAGACTGAGATCTTTCTTGTTGCTTTCATTTACTATTATGTCTATCATTTCTTGTAGTTCATTCTCTGTCTCTGCTATTAAGACTGTGTCATCCGCATATCGCAAATTATTTATGTTGTGACCGTTGACTTCAATTCCTTTTTGTCTAATATTGATCTCATAATATATTTGCTGTAAAGTGAAAACAAATCCGGTGACAGAACACAGCCTTGTCTGACTCCTTGCTTTATATATTGGAATTGTCCTGTTTGGTTGTTAATTCGCATATCCTACTGTTTGTTGCCAGCACATGTTTTTTTTATGATTTACAGATCCTTGCCATCAATGTTTAATTTCTCCAGCATATTGATTATTTCCACATGCTTTACTTTGTCAAATGCTGTCGTGTAGTCTATAAAGCACATATATAGATCTTTCTTTACCTCTATAGATCTTTCTATCAATATTCTTAAGATGTATATTGCATTATTGGTGCCCTTTCATTCCACAAATCCACATTGTTCCTCACTTATTTCTGGTTTTATTTTGTTCCTTACACGTCTCATGATTATTCTTAGTAATATTTTAGTCATATGGCTCATGAGACTAATAGTGCGATGGTCTTCACAATCAGTGGCTCCTGACTTCTTCGGTATGGCTACAAAGATAGATTTTAGTAGATCTTTAGGTATTTGTCCAGTGTTATATATGTCATTGAGTAATTTTGTTATGACTTGTACTCCCAGCTCTCCTAATGCATTTATCTATTCGATTGTTATATTGTCAGGACCTGGAGCTTTGCCTCTTTTCATGTGTTGAATTGCGTCCTCCACTTCACTCTGCATTATTGGTGGTCCTGTGTCTTCATTTGAATTGTTTAATTCTGGTCTTTCATCATCATAGAGTTGACTGATATATTCTGTCCATCTTTCCGAGCGAATACAAACTGTGCAACAGTCACGCCTTGAAAAGCGATGGAATATCTCCTCGATCTTCCCACCATCGCAGGCATGTCTCGAGAGGATGTCTCGCGCACGTGTCTACTACCTTGGAGTCAGTGCTGATGTACAACATCCGCCGCACGGTGAGTGAAAAAGGGCACCAAACTCAAAATAGGAAAATAATGGATGGCGTGGGTTGAGGACAAGGTTTAACAATGTGATTTGTGCAATGGGAGGAATTGAGCCCTTGGAAGAGTGGATAAGGGTGCAAGCTCACACTGTGCGCTAGTTTCTTTTCGATTTGCGTCATGTTGAAGAGAGATAGTCGACAACAACAAAACCTGCTTGTGGAGGAGGAACTGCAGGCCTTAGTCTATGGGAATTCCCCTGAGAGTTCGGCAGTCAGTTACACTGATGCGTCTATTGTTTGCACAGTCGGATCTCATGGGCCTTCACGGCTCATTTCAAAGAATGTGTTTCATTTTATGCCACTGGACACTCCATGGGCTTGAAAAGAAAGGAGCGAGCTGATAGCCTGGCTGGAACAGCTGCCATGGATAAGGGGCGTTCACTAAACCGGAAGGTGAAAGAAGTGATAAGGGGTGGGGTGAGGGTAGAAGAGTAACAAATAAATATAGAACTGGTGAAGTCTGCTTCCACACACGGAGGGACAGACTGGGGTGAACTATACGTTTATGGACATGCCAATGTGCAATGAGGACGATTCGTCGACCAATGTAAACAAATAAGAAGCATCCATCGCCTTCATAGATTGGGAATCCCTGGTTTAATATGCCAACTGTACATCAAATGAAAATGTATCCCGCCATGCAGTAGAGACTGTTTTTTTTTATATTTTAAACTCTTGAAATATTTTCAATATTTCTAATTTCATTTGAGTTATTTAACCATTTTTATTATCCATCCATCCGTCCGTCCGTCCGTCCGTCCGTCCGTCCGTCCGTCCGTCCGTCCGTCCGTCTATCTATCTATCTATCTATCTATCTATCTATCTATCTATCTATCTATCTATCTATCTATCTATCTATCTATCTATCTATCTATCTATCTATCTATCTATCTATCTATCTTATCTGTCTGTCTGTCTGTCTGTCTGTCTATCTATCTATCTATCTATTGACCTTTCGAGCCAGCCCATAGGGCATAGACCCAATTACTCCTTCTGTTATCTAAATTTTTATTCTAGCAGTTTTCAATCCTTGTAAAGATCTTTTATTAAATCTCGCCATTTGTCTCTGTTCTGTGCAAGCAGCTCTATCTCATTGAGGGAGTTGATTCCAGCTGCTCTTTCCTCTCTGATTAATGTTCTTCTCAGTTTCTCTCTGGGTCTTCCTCTTTTCCTCTTACCTGTTGTTTCCCACATGATGGTTTGTTTTGCTATTCGATTATTATCTCTTCTCATCACATGACCAACATATGACCATCGTCTTTTCTTTATTACTGAAGATATTAGTGGTTGATTGGCGATTTCTCTAATTTCCTCGTTTGTTTTGAATTCGTTCCACGCTATACCAAGTATTTTCCTTAGACATTTATTTTCGAATGCGGTCAACATGGTTTCTATGTCTCTTGTTGTTTTCCAGCCCCCACACGCATACGTAAGTGTTGATAGTACATTTGATTTCAATAGTCCAAGTTTTGTGTTTGTGCTGACAAGTTTTGATTTCCACAACTTTTCAAGGCTTCTGAAAGACATTGCTGCATTCTAATTTCTTTTTTGTTCCCGATCAATGTGACTTCCAAGATAGATAAAGTGGTCGATCTCTTCCACTGGTTTGTGTTCCATGTATATTCTGTCATCTGTTGGAATTAAGCTTGTCATGACTTTAGTCTTTTCATTATAGATCTCAAGCCCAATTTTGCTGGCCATTGATGATAGTTCAATTGTGTTTTCCCGCACTGTTTTTATCTGTCTGCTGTTGAGGGCTATGTCATCAGAAAAATCGAGGTCCTCTAAATGGTCTCCTTGTATCCAATTCGATGCCTTTATTACCAGTGCAGCATTTCTTCATTATGAAGTCTATAAAAACTCCAAATAACAAGGGCAATAAAATACATCCTTATTTAACCCCTTAGTTTCTATTGGTAAACATTCGCTCAGTCCTTCCTCACTTTGAACCGCACACGTGTAGCCATGATACATGTCTATACATGTCTTTAATAATATTTATGATTTTTTATTGTAAACTTTTATTATATCGTCTATAATTTTTTTTTTAATATTCCTTCCTATTCTTTGTTTGTTTATTTAGTGAGTGGGACAAGAATTTGCTCTTTAGCACAAACAGGTTTGAGACTAGACTGTCTTCCTATCCACTGGTTTACAGTGACCTTCTTGAGATTCAGAAAAATTTCTTGTTTATATTTGTAAGAATTCACTTATTAATTTGTCTAGTAGAAAGGCAGTTTTCACATTTTAACTTTCCTTACACATGAACACGTAATGTTGTCTGCCAGGACTGCTACTGCTTCTCCCGCGCTGACATTATCGTATTACTGACTATTCACTTCCTAAAGGTAAAGGTAAAGTAAAGGTTAAGTACAAGACTTTTATCGGCGTTTTAGCACGCGAGTCTTCACCCATATGTGCGTGGCCACTTTTCCAAAAGTGTTCGGAGACTTCTGTATAGTATCGCTTCAAGCATCGAAACTTACGATGCGAGGCGGCATTCCTGGCCTTCCCAGAGTACTACCCTGGTACCCATTTCTGCCAGTTGCTGGGTCGATCGCGGGGGTACTTTTTTTCCAACACAAGTGCAATTCACACTGATCTCAGCGGGAAGCGATCACAACGACGGTATCCTAGTTTTCCTAACTAGGCAATCGAGGCCCCCGAAAGAGGTATTTCAAAGAGGTATTTCAAAGAGGTATTTCAAAGAGGTATTCACTCCGTATTGATATCCACGGGAATGTTTGGTTTGTGCACTCACGACCAACGAGTTCGGGGTTCACTTCCTAGATGTAACGATTGTTTAGTATAGCTCATCACTGCTTATACACTTCATCCAACCTCTGAAAATGGGCACTTGATTGTGTTGTTGTACCGACCACATATTCCATAAAATGTGCATTTGGTTGGTCATTGATGAATATGTGGGCTGAAACCAGATTCAACATACACTTTAAGAGTGCGCAGTCAAAAGGGGCACCCGCGGGCGCCATGGCGCCATCAATGTACTTTACTGGCACCCCCTCGACATACTTTCCTGTCGCTAAATGCTGCTCAACTTGCAGCGAACATATCGTTAACATATATTAACGCAACACAAGTATTAAGCTCTGCCCTTGTCTGGTAGACACTTGTCTTAATAGGAAAATGCAGAAACATAATTTCCTGAGGAATGTTCGTAACCCTATGCTATAGTCATGGGTACACCTGCGTGAAGGACATCGCCAATGATTGTTATTTTTTTAGGTAGCTTAGTTGTCCGTGTGCTCTAGCATTTGGTTCTTGTGGTAGTGTGCTGTACCGAGGAGTACGGGTTCGATCCTGCTTCGGACCATCTATTGTTCTTTGTTGTCTCTTTCTGTTGTTTATTATTTGTGACTTTTTTTTCCGAGTGTTGTAAATATACCTCTCCCTCTGACATTATTAGTTCTTATATCGCCTCGGACGTTTCCCTCCATAAAAATATTCATTTATTATTATTTCTCTCATTTATTATTATTTGTCTCATTTATTATTATTTGTCTCATTTATTATTATTTGTCTCATTTATTATTATTTGTCTCATTTATTATTATTTGTCTCATTTATTATTATTTGCCTCATTTATTATTATTTGTCTCATTTATTATTATTTGTCTCATTTATTATTATTTGTCTCATTTATTATTATTTGTCTCATTTATTATTATTTGTCTCATTTATTATTATTTGTCTCATTTATTATTATTATTTGTCTTAAGTCTAAACCACTGGGAACTACTATTCGTGCTGTTTTGTCCTAAAACTGTTTGTCTGCAACAAAAGTATTCAGCCCTACCCTATTCGGAAAATACTTGACATAATTTGTTGTCATGTATTGAGAATATATTGACAGCTAGAATATATTATGAGAACTGGAAAATTTGATGAACGAAGAGATAGAGGGAAATAACGAGAAAAGATACCAGGGAGATTAAGAGGCATTTTTGACAAATTGTTAACAACTTGGCTTGACAGAAGGTTAACAACTGAAATGATAAGTAACCTACGAGATCGAGAGTTGTGGAGAGACATGATCACCTACGCCAGCAGGCTTGGTAATTGATGATTATTGTAATATATTTAAATAGAGACATTGTTCTTCACTGCGTTTTTTTAACCTACTTAATTAGCTTTCCTAATATATTTGCACTTTTTAAATTGAAGAACTGTATCATTGACATATCTGATTCTTTTTTATGTTGCCATTTATTGTGAATGGGCCGTACTTCACAAAATTGTCATCCTTCCTGACATTTCTCGTAAAGTTCCCAGCACAGTTGTTGAACAGGTATATAAAGATATATGTGCTCCTGGCTGGTTCTCTCTTGCACTGTGAATCATTTTGATATTGCATCCGCCATTCTGAAATCTGCTTGATACTCGTGATGTACTACTTCTATAAGGTGTATTAGATGTGTTGGAAAACACTTGTCTTTCATTAGGTTCCATAACTTCTGGTGTTGTACAATCAAAGACCTTCATGTAATCTGTGAATCTTGTAAGCATTTCTACCGTGTGCTTCCTGCACTTCTCAAAGATGTTTCTCATGTTAAAGATGTAGTCTCGAGTGTCTCTTCTAAATATGAAACCTGCTTCAACTATATGAAGTTCATATTCTAATTTCCGTTCAGTACACCTCATAAAAGGGAGCCGCGATAGCTCAGTGGTTAGTGAACTGGACTACAAAGGACAAGGGGTAGGATTCGATCCCAACAGACGGCTTCCGGGTTCACCCAGCCTTAAATGGGTCCCGGATTTTTTTTGGGAAAGTAAAGCAGCACGGGCGTAATACCGACCACATTACCCCAAAAATCATGTGCTGAAGGTCTGTAAAATATAGGGTCACTAACACCATATTTCCCTATACGCCACTTGGCGTGACAGGGGTACTTTACTTTTTTTTACACCTCATAAAGATATGTAAAAGTATGTTACATACATGGTTTATTATAGCAATCGTTCGATAGTTAATACACAACATCAGATTTTCTTTCTTTGGAATGGAGACATACAATGATCTTTTCTATCTTTTTTTACCAGGCTGCACTCTTCCATCTCTTCAAGCACCGTGTGCGAAAAACATTAGCCCCGTGCTTGGATGAACTCAGCTGGAATATCAACACAACCTGATGATTTACCTCTCTAATCAGAATATAGATTTTTGTTTTCCTCAACGCACTTCATCTAGCATAAACTCTGGTTCATTTTCTTCACTTTTAATCATTATTTCTGAATGCGTTGAAATGCCTTCATTCATTATTCCACGATATTAATTCCGTCGTTGCAATACTTTCTTATACTCAGTCAATGTGTTGTCACTGCGGTCATTAATTACTTGAACTTGTCTAAATGTAGTATTATTGTTTTGTATTCTCTGAACATTTTCTCCGTCTCTTCATTGCTTATATAAATCTTATTTTCTGACTCTGGTGTTAATAAATATACTGTTTTTGTCACTCCTGATCACTCTTATAACTATTCTAATGCAAGATAACTCACTAACTATCAAACCTAGCTTTTCAAATAAGTATAACATCAATGAAGTTATTGTAACGAAAATTGAACCGTACGGACTGTGTTCATTGTGAGAAAATTTAAAGGAAATGTGTCTATACAGAGCGTGCGGTGTGCTTAATTATTCAGTTATTGAGTTATTGAGTTATTTGAGGGTCATCATCATTGCACTCCGAACATGTCCATAGGTGCTCAGATCCCCTCCTCAGCAATTCCCTCAGTGTCCAGCGACCAACGACTCCAGTTCTATGTTGGTTGATAAGTCTTCTTACACGGCCACCAAGTTTCTCATTTCTGGCCGTGCCCATCTTAACTCCCATTTCCATCATCCGAAGAAGTGACGTGGATCTGTGTTTGTCGAAGTCCTGTACTCTTCCAACATCTCGAAGGGCATTGATGATGTCCGCCCGATCCATCGGTTGCCCGTCCTCAACGACAGCGCAGCTAGCCAACCTGTCCGCTCACTCATTTCCCCGTACTCCCGCATGTCCAGGGACATAGACAAAGGTGACCTTACGTAATTTGGATTTCTGCAACGACTCTACCCATTGCATGCGTACATAGCCCGCCTCCACTTTTTTTATCATGCTCATCGAATCACTCAGTATACATGCGTGGATGTAGTCTTGTGACTCTAAGCATTTGAATGCCTTGGTCACTGCCATCACCTCCATTGTCATGCTACTCGTGGTCATGGCGTATACACCACTGTCTTCCTTGGCTATTCTGCCTGCTGAGCGTGCTGTAAATGCCCATGCACTTCTTTCGTGTCGTCTTACAGATCCGTCTGTATAGATGACTGCATCTTTCTCATCGGTATTATCGCAGATGAGACCGTTGACCTCAGCATTAACCACGACCGGGTTCTGTTCCCTACTTTTCCTGTCGAGTGTGACAATACATGAGAAAGTTCCCTTGAATGACGTAGGCACCGGTATCCACTCCTCACCAACGCTGATATTGGTAAGCCCACAGACCTGTTTGATGACATCTTTTGCCCGGCCCACCCATGATTTGCCTCTTTTTAGCCTGGTACCTTTCTCTGTGTTGAGCACGTGGTGCAATGGATGCTCTGTATCTGTACTAATCTTCAGGTATGCTCGTACTCTCCAGATCTTAATTCTGTCATCTATGGTTGGAAAGTCAAGAAGATACCTCATTGCTACACAGGGAGTGTCCCTCGTACATCCCAGGATAATGCGCATGGCTTCATTTTGTATTTTCTCCAGCCTATCAATTTGAGTCGTACTGACAGTAAGAATGGCCAGGGCATACTCAATTGATGCGAGGACTAATCCCTGGAACAGAAGAATAAGTAGCCTCTGCTCGATGTTGGCAGCTGCCATGACCTTCAAGACGGCTAATCCTTTGCGGGATTTTGTTATCACATGGTCGACGTGGTCCCGAACACACAGGCTGCGATCAAACTTAACTCCGAGGTATGTCATCAACTTGTCCCTGGTCACCTCATCAGCTCCCATTCGTACTACCGGTGTGGTTGTATTAACGATATGATTGTTAAGGGAGAACCATGAAACTGATGCTTTATTAGGATTAACCAAGGCACCTGAAACCCCACACCAGGAAGAAATGCGATCGAGTTCGTCTTGCAATGTGGAGGCGATTCCCCGTCTGTCTCTTCCCTGTCGATATACCAGAATATCATCAGCAAAAGTCATAGTTCTTCCCCTCCCATCCAGCTGTTGGGCCGTGATCGTTATTGTGTACACATTAAATAGAACTGGTGACAATGGTGAGCCTTGTGGCAGCCCAGGACAAATGGATGTTGGCTCGGAAGACCAACTTCCACATCTGAGTATCACCTTCCTCTGAAACAGTGCCGCGGCAATTTAGCTGATGACGACTTGACAACACTGGCCAATGAGTTTAATGCCAGTATTCGGAGTGGCCAGATTAAGGAGGAGTGGCTACACAGCTACTTACTACCGCTACCGAAGCCAAACAAGGACCATTCTCAGATCAGTGCCTACAGAATCATCACAATGCAGAACACTGCGGGCAAGTTGCTGGAGAAAATAGTTGCCCGTGTCCTCACCTGTCGCCTTGAACAGAAACGCGTATTCCCTTCCACACTCGGAGGTTATAGATATAACAAAGAGACATGGCTCAATGCGGCAGTATTTGCCTATGATGTCTTCGAAGGCTTCCACAGACGAGAGGAGACATGTGCTGCTGCTATAGATTTGGAGGATGCATACAATAGGGTACCATTTGAATATCTCATGCATATGCTTCTCAAACTGGCGGTGTACCTCTTCCTCATTAGATGGTGTGCTTAATTGTTGTGACATAGTAGTGCTGTGTGCCTGACGCGTCACTGTGTTGATCACAGTCATTTAGGTGAGGTTCCCTTACTCGTTACAGTTGATGTTCGTGACAGTTAGCGTACAGTACATGCGAGTTCAAATGGTATAACCGGGAAATGTCAAATGGTATATTCTGGAGGAGCGAGTATTTAGTAGTAAAAACCCATTAAAGAAATTAGACTATAGTAGCGAGTGAGATGTTCTGTATATTTTTGGTAGTTGTGGCTACTTCGTTGAAATCCCATTTTCTTTTTTCCCCTTCTTTCTTCTATGAGCTTCAATGTTTAGTCTGAGATGTAGTTCACTTCTTATAAACCTTACTTGATATTATGCTTTGGGCTGATGAGATGAGAATGTCCCTTGCCTGGATGACTAGTACGTCTGGTAAAATGTATTTTTGAACTGCCACAAACAGGTCAAATCTATTGTATTCTTTATAATCCGATGGCATACTATTTGGTCTGAAAGCATAATAGTTGGGCCCCTCCCATCATGTTTTTTAGCTTACTTTTAAAAAACTAGCATTACAAATTCTTTATCAGAGCTTCAGTTTGAAACTGATAGTGTTTTGGCTGATGTCGCTTCCAATTTCCATCTTTGCTGGATCAATATAAAGTCCATCTGAAACGGGTGTTTCCATTGGTCCACGTGTATAAGCCACGTGGATATTATTTGAAAAAAAGTGTTGGCAATAGCAGCGTTGTTCTTGAAGTATAATAAACGCTGTATTGTTCCTATACCCTATTCTAAAGACCCTCAAACATTTTACTCTTCTGCTATTTTTGCGCCAAAATTTTAAAACATAATCCCTGTAATTCTTGTTTGAGCTCTTCTACAACATGATTATGGACGCGAGTTTCCGCAATTCGACAACAAATTACATTCTTGCATTATCATTCGTGCTTATTTCAACTCTTAAACTCAGCACTCACAGCTTTTGATTTGCCTGCCTGCACTTAATTTGTTCACTTTTGCGCTTCGATTTGCTGACGGAAAACTAGTATGCACATTTGTCCATTTCAGGCTGTTTCTCCATACTTAGCTATTTCATATATAAACGTATCTGCTGTTTTTATTTTTAGACAAGAAAAAAGAAAATATGGAAATCAGTGTTACGTACTTGAGGTTTATCTACTCTGTGCCTGAAACGCTCGCTAATATACTGATTCTATATTAGTATGTCTACAATTTTTCTTGTGGCATTTGCTATTCTGGCACTTTACTCATCGGTCGTGTCTTTGTATTAAATCTGAACCCTTCATTCCGACTATTATAGCATTAAACAAGAGGTAAAGAATGTCTCGTCAGATATTGGTTATTGGTTATGGAAGGCCTCGGTATCACATGAAACGAATTAAAATTCATAGTTGCTCAACCGCCCGTGCCAGTGGAATCATCCGAATTACTAACTCATCTCCCAAACAAAGAAAGGTAACTGTAGGCCCTATTGTAGATGTCTCAGCACACGCCAAAATACATAAGGCGAAACCGCGCAGAAAGTGAACACAGCCAACTGTTCCCTGAGATACGATATCATCATTCATCGTAAACAATTGGAATATCGAAACATGATCAAAACGGATGAGACACATAGCTCACGGTGTGCACAGAGCACTTAACTCAGTAGCTCCTGCAACAAGCAGGAATATAACTTATTTATGATATGAGTTTAAAGTATAACAAAATTATAGTTACATAAAGCGATATATAATAATTTGATTAACACATAGGAATGAGTATCTAGTAAACATTTAGGCATACGGAGTGTCTGATCATCATTATACGTGGACGACATTTTGTGCATTTAATGGAATTTCAATCATCCCATTCATCATCACCAATTTGTGACTTCTCTCGAGTGATTCCTTCGTCCCTCATAGAGGATTTGACTGCCATAATGTTATTTGTCCAGCTGCCCCCCCCCCCCACTGTTTCCTTCGTTCCCCATAGAGGATTTGACTGCAATAATGTTATTTGTCCAGCTGCTCCCCACTGTTTCCTTCGTCCCCCATAGAGGATTTGACTGCAATAATGTTATTTGTCCAGCTGCCCCCCACTGTTTCCTTCGTCCCCCATAGAGGATTTGACTGCCATAATGTTATTTGTCCAGCTGCCCCCCCACTGTTTCATCCCCAACAAAGGTGCTTGCTGTTGCTGCCATATCATCTGTTAAGACCAGACTCTCCACAAATGTCCTGCTGTTTTAACTCTTACTGGAACATCATTAAACAGTTCTATTTTGTTTCGATCTTCCTCTCTCATCAAAAGAATAACATCGCCTTCGAAAGACTTTTCAACACATTCTCCAATCGTCAGATATATCATGTTGTAGGGTGAGTGTCCATGCTCTGTTTCTGCACTCATCCGTTAAGTAGGGGTAGATGTACTGTGTGCACGAAATCGCGATATCTGCGTCATTAAAGTACACACATTCCTCGTCGACACGGGCAGTTTGTTTTTAATTGTTTAAAATTTTGCAAAGATTTTGCCACGGCAACCATCATTCTCTTTGCTTACTCTTGTCTACTTTCAAGAACTAAGGGTTATACACCGTGCGCAGATTTATAGCTGGATATTATGTTGTTCACAATAATTCGAGACGACTATACATCAGGTACTAGGTAGGGTGGGAGCCGTGATAGCTCAGTGGTTAGTGAACTAGACTACAAAGGACAAGGGGTAGAATTCGATCCCAATCAACGGCTTCCGGGTGCATCCAGCCTTAAATGGGTATCGGATTTTATGCTGGGAAAGTAAAGCGGCACGGGCGTAACACCGACACATTACCCCAAAATTCATGTGCTGAAGGGTTGTAATATTTATGGTCACTAACACCATATTCCCTATACGCCGCCACTTGGCGCGTCGGTGGTTCTTTACTTTACTTTGTTACTAGGTAGAGTAAAACCAGAACAAACCCCATATTCGAGCAGAGGCATATTCCCACCGCCTGTAGCGGGTTTCGACCCCGGACCCTCTTGTCTAGAGGCTAACATCAACTTAACTCTAGATTACAAAGTCCTCCGGAATAAATTCAAGAATTACATTTCACCGAACTAGGCCACCATCATTTTTAACATTACCTTTCCGAACATAGTGAGCCATGGCTTCATTAATTTTTTAGCAAGGTCGACCGCAAAGCGTCAAGCGGAGACCCACGTTGGCTGTATCGCCAAAGTGTTAGTTACCATGCGGCTACTGACGCTTTGCATTTTCTTTTTACACAGTATTATATATTACAGTATAATTACATAATATAAAAGTACTAAAGTACCACCGTCACACCAAGTGGAGTATAGGAAATATGGTGTTAGTGACCATACATTTTACACACCTTCGGCAAATGATTTTTGGGTAATGTGGTCGGTTTTATGCCAAGGCCGCTTTATTTTTCCAGAAAAAAATCCGGTACCCATTAAAGGCTGTTGAACCGGAAACCGTTGGTTGGGATCGAACCCTACTTCTTATCCTTTGTAGTCCAGTTCACTGACCACTGAGCTATTTCTGCTCCCAATTACATAATATGGTTTCGTCAAATTAACTGACTCTTACATAATTGATCTCTTCACTATCATCGACATTAACACTCACTGGCAATTATTTATGTTTTTCTTTTCATTATGTTATACTTATCCTGGATTGTGTTTCGCTGTATCTCGGAGCATGCTTCGTTATCCATTTTCTGGAAGTACGTGCTACACATTAGGAAAAGGCACTTCATATTTCTGGAACATGTGTGGAGAACAGGAGTGTTGAAATACGTATCTCTTTAACTGAAGAGCATAGCTGTAGCCGTTACTCTAAGATAACGTCAAATGATGGGGAAACAACGAAGATAAGCACAAATATATAATTTATAAACAATGGAGATATTTTTACTATAATAAACACACTTTATCTCCGAATCTCAGATTCATGTATAATTCCGAATAGGGACTCTACATACAAGGATATACGTTACAAAAATCGTGTTTGGATATATTTTCTAACTTAAACTAATTTTATTTTGAGCAAAATCATAATTTGGCGAATTAAATGTTTATCTTAATATTATTTTACTTTAGCTCATTCTTTCCTTTGAAGAGATTCATACGCATCTTATAATGACCTAGAGGTATTCATTCCAGATGGTGTAATATTCACTCTTTAAAGTTAAGTACAATAAATGATACAGATGAACAAACATTATACACTAGATTGAAAATGGTGAGATTATAGATATTCATAATTCCAAAGGCGGATAATTCCGGCCAAACCAGCAAAATTGGTACATATTTAAAAGCAGGAAAAATTATGTCAAAGAAAATGAAGTAGACAAAGAGAAACAATGTTGGAGAGAATGAAGTAGACAAATGAAAACAATGTTGGAGAGAATGAAGTAGACAAAGGGAATCAATGTTGGAGAGAATGAAGTAGACAAATGGAAACAATGTTGGAGGGAATGAAGTAGACAAAGGGAATCAATGTTGGAGAGAATGTAGTAGACAAAGGGAAACAATGTTGGAGAGAATGAAGTAGACAAAGGGAAACAATGTTGGAGACAATGAAGTAGACAAAAGGAATCAATGCCGGAGAGAATGAAGTAGACAAAGGGCAACAATGTTGGAGACAATGAAGTAGACAAAAGGAATCAATGTCGGAGAGAATTAAGTAGACAAAGGTAAACAATGTTGGAGAGAATGAAGTAGTCAAAGGGAATCAATGTTGGAGTGAATGAAGTAGACAAATGGAATCAAGTAGACAAAGGTAAACAATGTTGGAGAGAATGAAGTAGACAGAGGGAAGCAATGTTGGAGAGAATGAAGTAGACAGAGGGAAGCAATGTTGGAGAGAATGAAGTAGACAAGAGGGAAGCAATGTTGGAGTGAATGAAGTAGACAAAGGGAATCAATTTTGGAGAGAATGAAGTAGACAGAGGGAATCAATATTGGGGTGAATGAAGTAGACAAAGGGAATCATTGTTGGAGTGAATGAAGTAGACAAAGGAAACAATGTTGGAGAGAATGAAGTAGACAAAGGGAATCAATATTGGAGAGAATTAAGTAGACAAAGGGAAACAGTGTTGGAGTGAATGAAGTAGACAAAGGTAAACAATGCGGAGAGAATGAAGTAGACAAATGGAATCAAGTAGACAAAGGTAAACAATGTTGGAGAGAATGAAGTAGACAGAGGGAAGCAATGTTGGAGAGAATGAAGTAGACAGAGGGAAGCAATGTTGGAGAGAATGAAGTAGACAAGAGGGAAGCAATGTTGGAGTGAATGAAGTAGACAAAGGGAATCAATTTTGGAGAGAATGAAGTAGACAGAGGGAAGCAATGTTGGAGAGAATGAAGTAGACAGAGGGAAGCAATGTTGGAGAGAATGAAGTAGACAAAGGTAAACAATGTTGGAGAGAATGAAGTAGACAAAGGGAAACAATGTAAGAGAATGAAGTAGACAAAGGTAAACAATGTTGGAGAAAATGAAGTAGACAAAGGTAAACAATGTTGGAGAGAATGAAGTAGACAAAGGTAAACAATGTTGAGAGAATGAAGTAGACAAAGGTAAACAATGTTGAGAGAATTAAGTAGACAAAGGTAAACAATGTTGAGAGAATGAAGTTGACAAAGGGAAACAATGTAAGAGAGAATGAAGTAGACAAAGGCAAACAATGTTGGAGAAAATGAAGTAGACAAAGGGAAACAATGTTGGAGAGAATGAAGTAGACAAAGGTAAACAATGTTGAGAGAATGAAGTAGACAAAGGGAAACAATGTAAGAGAGAATGAAGTAGTCAAAGGAAACAATGTCGGAGAGAATTAAGTATGCAAAAGGAAACAATGTTGGAGAGAATGAAGTAGACAAAGGGAAACAGTGTTGGAGACAATGAAGTAGACAAAAGGAATCAATGTTGGAGAGAATTAAGTATGCATAAGGAAACAATGTTGGAGAGAATGAAGTAGACAAAGGGAAACAGTGTTGGAGAGAATGAAGTAGACAAAGGGAAACAGTGTTGGAGAGAATTAAGTAGACAAAGGGAAACAATGTTGGAGTGAATGAAGTAGACAAATGAAAACAATGTTGCAATCTTCTACTTCTTCTATCCTTCCTCTTTTGCCGTTGGCGTCGAGGGTAGACACAATCTGCGATTCTATGTTGCAATGAATGAAGTAAATAAAGGGAAACAGTGTTGGAGAGAATGAAATAGACAAAGGGAAACAGTGTTGGAGAGAATGAAATAGACAAAGGGAAACAGTGTTGGAGAGAATGAAATAGACAAAGGGAAACAATGTTGGAGAGAATGAAGTAGACAAAGGGAAACAATGTTGGAGACAATGAAGTAGACAAAAGGAATCAATGTCGGAGAGAATGAAGTAGACAAAGGGAAACAATGTTGGAGACAATGAAGTAGACAAAAGGAATCAATGTCGGAGAGAATTAAGTAGACAAAGGTAAACAATGTTGGAGAGAATGAAGTAGTCAAAGGGAATCAATGTTGGAGTGAATGAAGTAGACAAAGGGAATCAATGTTGGAGTGAATGAAGTAGACAAAGGGAATCAATATTGGAGTGAATGAAGTAGACAAAGGGAATCAATATTGGAGAGAATGAAGTAGACAAAGGGAATCAATATTGGGGTGAATGAAGTAGACAAAGGGAATCATTGTTGGAGTGAATGAAGTAGACAAAGGAAACAATGTTGGAGAGAATGAAGTAGACAAAGGCAATCAATATTGGAGAGATTTAAGTAGACAAAGGGAAACAGTGTTGGAGTGAATGAAGTAGACAAAGTTAAACAATGCGGAGAGAATGAAGTAGACAAATGGAATCAAGTAGACAAAGGTAAACAATGTTGGAGAGAATGAAGTAGACAGAGGGAAGCAATGTTGGAGAGAATGAAGTAGACAGAGGGAAGCAATGTTGGAGAGAATGAAGTAGACAAGAGGGAAGCAATGTTGGAGTGAATGAAGTAGACAAAGGGAATCAATTTTGGAGAGAATGAAGTAGACAGAGGGAAGCAATGTTGGAGAGAATGAAGTAGACAGAGGGAAGCAATGTTGGAGAGAATGAAGTAGACAAAGGTAAACAATGTTGGAGAGAATGAAGTAGACAAAGGGAAACAATGTAAGAGAATGAAGTAGACAAAGGTAAACAATGTTGGAGAAAATGAAGTAGACAAAGGTAAACAATGTTGGAGAGAATGAAGTAGACAAAGGTAAACAATGTTGAGAGAATGAAGTAGACAAAGGTAAACAATGTTGAGAGAATTAAGTAGACAAAGGTAAACAATGTTGAGAGAATGAAGTTGACAAAGGGAAACAATGTAAGAGAGAATGAAGTAGACAAAGGCAAACAATGTTGGAGAAAATGAAGTAGACAAAGGGAAACAATGTTGGAGAGAATGAAGTAGACAAAGGTAAACAATGTTGAGAGAATGAAGTAGACAAAGGGAAACAATGTAAGAGAGAATGAAGTAGTCAAAGGAAACAATGTCGGAGAGAATTAAGTATGCAAAAGGAAACAATGTTGGAGAGAATGAAGTAGACAAAGGGAAACAGTGTTGGAGACAATGAAGTAGACAAAAGGAATCAATGTTGGAGAGAATTAAGTATGCATAAGGAAACAATGTTGGAGAGAATGAAGTAGACAAAGGGAAACAGTGTTGGAGAGAATGAAGTAGACAAAGGGAAACAGTGTTGGAGAGAATTAAGTAGACAAAGGGAAACAATGTTGGAGTGAATGAAGTAGACAAATGAAAACAATGTTGCAATCTTCTACTTCTTCTATCCTTCCTCTTTTGCCGTTGGCGTCGAGGGTAGACACAATCTGCGATTCTATGTTGCAATGAATGAAGTAAATAAAGGGAAACAGTGTTGGAGAGAATGAAATAGACAAAGGGAAACAGTGTTGGAGAGAATGAAATAGACAAAGGGAAACAGTGTTGGAGAGAATGAAATAGACAAAGGGAAACAGTGTTGGAGAGAATGAAGTAGACAAAGATAAATAATGTTGGAGAGAATGAAGTAGACAAAGATAAACAATGTTGGATGGTTTGACGATGTGTCGCGAGAAGAAATAAACGGTGGAACTGCTACACAGCGTACAAGATCTAGTGGTTGAAGACACATTGTATCCAATTTCTCTCGCCAAGAACCACGAATTAAAGTTGTAAGTGGAAATATTCATTTCATTTGATGAACTCGCTAACAAAACCTTCATCTGTTTGTTTGTCCCTCTATTTTACTCAAGTTTTGCTCAGTGCTCATTACTGTGATTGCATTATAGTAGTTCAATAATACTACATCAGACTGGTTTGCTGTGGCGGTGTATGCGGTATCATTGAAAAATATTATTAATTTTTCCTCTGAGATCTTCTCTAAGACAAAAGTAAGTCACTCTCAAGAAACAAAGTGGATTAACGGTTCAATTTGCTTTCACGGTCAACTTTTAGACAAGGCCATTAGGCCACTTCGTGACTCCAGTTCTTGGCCCAAATACTATCTATTTACTTCATAGTTATATATGCAGCTCTGAGTATCTCTCTGTCACTGATTCAAACTACCGTTAACCTATCTCGTGGCGTCGTTTATTTCGTGTGATAGGATATAAAAGTCAGTGTCATTTCTAGCTCCTTCATCGCGATCCTTTTTCACTATTGCCGTTTCACTGTGTTCAGAAACTCGTTCTAATTAAACTTGAAACTAACAAACGCCATTTCCAATTGTTTGTCTACATTCCTCTTAGTCTTAAGAGTAGACATTCATTATTACACATTTTGGCTCCAATCTGTCTCGACATCTTCAACACAGTTGTCTTTCAACTGTCGGCTCAGCTAAATTATTGATCGTGGTTTCAGAGATCAATGATATCTCCAAATCGCTACACATCCCTTGTCCGCACTATTTCTCTCGATTAAAAAGACACCGACTTTTGTTAACGCATGCTCTACAATGTACCTTTCATCGTTTCCATTGAAATCCCAAATTCATTGCTTGTTACATTGAAACTATCATTCTCCTGATGCTACTACAAAAACTACAGCTCTTTCATCTGGACATGCGTCCAACGTATCCCTCTATACTGTCAATCACTGTCACAAGTCTATGATTATCAGGTTGTGAAAAAAGCATGCCATTTTTTCTAGAAAAACATGAAATATTACCTCGTAAAAGAGCAGGATATTATATCTTTAAAATAATGGTTTTTCATTTTAAAAAAAGCAGGACGCGATAATTTGTCCTTATTTTGAAAACTAAAAAATAAGGAAGAGACAGCGACACGCTGGACACATTTAAACTGCAGAAAGTGTCCTGCCAAAGTCGTGGTAACACTTCACAAGTAAAGGTGAATAATAATCATAGATGCTAAACATAGATGTCTCAGCGCTTTAAGAAAATTATCACGAACATCATCACTTTCATCGTCAAGAGTTGGTGTTTTCTGGAGTGGTGGCTAAATCGTTCTCAGCTTAGTCTCACTACTAGTTTTAGTGTTGTTGAAATCCTACTAATTTATTTTCTTAAATTGCCTGGCATTTAGTTTCTTTAGTTCCTGCCACGCCTTCTTCCAACAGTTTGTTTTCCAATACATACATAAATAAATAAATACATACATAAATACATATATACACGTACATACACATACACACACATACATACATACCCACGGACATGCATACATGCACACATTCACACGCATATATACATATATACATACACACACACAAACATAAATGCATACATACATACCTACATACATACACACACGCATATACAAACATATTTTAGATGTTCCATTTTCATTACATACCGAATAGCAACGACATTATTCTCCAACTGTAGCTAATAATTGATAATCTTTCATTTATCACTGGGTCTTTTTATAACTTAATAGTTACTACATCTTCTGCTGTCTGTGATATTTAAAAATAAATACCTATGTAAATCAGTCATATGACTCTTGTTGTCCAAAGTGTCTGTGTGTATAACAAGACAAACCAACTGGTTCTACACAAATGAATATTTCTATGTATTTCTGCACACTATTCCCTATTATTTTATAATTGCATATTATTTTATATTATGGGAAAATACAAGGTAAAAGAAGCAAAGAAAGACCAAGACTAACGTAAAAGATTAATATCAAAAGATGGATATTTCAGCCTATGATAACCTGTTTCATCAAAACACGAGACAGAGCTGAGTTATTTGCGGGTCATCATCATTACACTCATCAGCAATTCCCTCAGTGTCCAGCGACTGACGACTCCAGTTCTATGTTGGTTGATAAGTCTTCTTACACGGCCACTAAGATTCTCATTTCTGGCTGTGCCCAACTAACTCAAATTTGCATCATCCGAAGAAGTGACGTGGATCTGTGTTTGTCGAAGTCCTGTGCTCTTCCCACATATTGGAGGGCATTGATGATGTCCGCCCGATCCATTGGTTGCCCGTCCTCAACGACAGCGCAGCTAGCCAACCTTTCCGCTCTTTTATTTGCCCGTACTCCCGCATGTCCAGGGACATAGACAAAGGTGACCTTACGTATTTTGGATTTCTGCAACGACTCTACCCATTGCATGCGTACATAGCCGGCCTCCACTTTTTTAATCATGCTCATCGAATCACTCAGTATACATGCGTGGGTATAGTCTTGTGACTCTAACCATTTGAATGCCTTGGTCACTGCCATCGCCTCCATTGTCATGCTACGTGTGGTCATGACGTATGCACCAAGGTCTTCCTTGACTATTCTGCCTGCCGAGCGTGCTCTAAATGCCCAAGCACTTTGGTGTCGTCTTACAGATCCGTCTGTATAGATGACTGCATCTTTCTCATCGAAGTCATCGCAGATGAGACCGTTGACCTTGGCATTAACCACGACCGGGTTCTGTTCCCTACTTTTCCTGTCGAGTGTGACAATACATGAGAAAGTCCCCTTAAATGACGTGGGCACCGGTATCCACTCCTCACCAACGCTGATATTGGTAAGCCCACATACCTGTTTGATGACATCTTATGCTCGGCCCACCCATGATTTGCCTCTTTTTAGCCTAGCACCTTTCACTGTATTGAGCACGTGGTGCAATGGATGCTCTCTATCTGTACTAATCTTCAGGTATGCTCGTGATCTCCAGATCTTGATTCTGTCATCCATGGTTGGAAAGTCAAGAAGATACCTCATTGCTACACAGGGAGTGTACCTCGTACATCCTAGGATAATGCGCATGGCTTCATTTTGTATTTTCTCCAGCCTATCAATTTGAGTCGTACTGACAGTAAGAATTACCAGGGCATACTCGATTGGTGCGAGGACTAATCCCTGAAACAGAAGAGTAAGTAGCCTCTGCTCGATGTTGGCAGCTGCCATGACCTTCAAGGTCGCTAATCCTTTGCGGGATTTTGTTATCACATGGTCTGAATATCATACAGAGCTGAATGGCGTTCCATGGTAGTCAATTTCCGATGTGGTGACGGTACTCAATGATGATGATAATCCCTTTGTAATAATATATAGACTAGGCTAGAATGGGAGATAAAGATATAGCATGGGTTGGATAGCTTAGTACTTACCCATAAATTAGGTAGAGATGACAGCAGTATCATAACTATAATACAGACACGGTAGAATAGTTGTAAGCTTTGGAAATGGAAAATTTTAGCTGGTATTGAAAGTGGGGATTGATGTAATCTTTTCTTGACCGTTACATGCCCAGAAATTAAGTTAATAAACACATTTTGAAGCAGGTTAAGTTTTTCAGAGAAATGCCACTCTTAGGGTACATATTATCATTATTTTTTTTTACCATTTTTTTTAGGTTAACTAAATGATAAGATATAGTTTTGTTTGGCACAATTTTACACAAAAGCCATCTAGAGTTGAAGTTCACATTGAACCATTGGCTGAGAGATCACTAGGCGGCGATTAAGCCAATAAATTATGCAAATAAGACAGAGGTATTTAACCCAATGCATTAGCAGAGTTAGAACATTTTTTAGAGAAAAGCTTAAGATACAGAAACAACCAGAAATTTTAAAATATACGAACTTATTCCGGCTTCGGCCGAAACTGCCTCAAGACTGACGTGAGTTTTTATAGCTGTGGGCTTCCACACAGTTAGTTTTTAACAAATAGAGATGTTGAAGGGAAATCCTGAGATAGATTAGCCAGAAAGACAAAGTTTAGTTGAGAAGTGTTTCTAGTTAGATTTTGAAGTTGTATGCTACAGAGAACAATAGTATGTAGATTAAGAATAGCATTGAATAAGTCAAGTTATAGATATAAAATAGCTAGTGTAAAGTAAGACAAGTTGTAAGAAAGAAAAGAATGAAATATAGAATTAGAAATGTCACAGACAGTATGTACTAATAGATGTCTCAAAAAAGACCGGCGTTAACCTCTTCGGCACATCCAGACCAAGAACATTATTTTTAGAATTGGAATTGATAATTAGACGTCTTATTTAGATGTACTCCACTTTACTTCACTTGTAAAAACGACGATAAAATAACCTTAAATAAGCAAAATTCATATTCTGTAATTGTTGAATACATGAATCCATGTCAATACATTGTTAGTAAACCGTTATTTGGTTATTTGGTTATGAAAGGCCCCGGTATCACTGCAAACGAATTAAAATCCATAATTGCTCAACCGCCCGTGCCAGCGTAATCATCCGAATTAATATCTCATCTCCCAAGCAAAGAAAGGTAACTGTATCCCATCATAGCAGTCTCAGCACATGCCAAAAGACATAAGGCGAAACCGCGCAGAAAGTGAACACAGCCAACAGACCGTTAACCGTGTTGTGATCTATGTGTAATAATTATGAATATATCTAAATTCTCTATCATAAAATAGTTAGTAGCAATTCCGTTTGAAGATATGAATCTGGAGAAAACAAAGACAATACAAACACACATTTCCCAAGTTTTTTTTTCTGTACATTTTAAATAAAGTCGAATATAAGAATCCATATACAGACAATGGCTTTATCTCACAGAATTAAACAAAGAAACAAAGAACAACCAAGTAATAAATAAAAAAACGAACAGATGGAATCTAGCAGCGGACGTTCATTCTGAGGAGGCAACGGATGCCACGACTCAAATATTTGATCAAAGTACATCACACAATCACATTCCAGCTCGATAAGTTAAGTGTTATTGTACTACCAGCAACCGGAATTCATAATCTATCTGCCGTGTTAAGGCTCAAGTAATTCGAGCCGTTACTAATAGTTAGACTTCAATATCTAATAATATGGGGATAAAACCTACTACAACGAAACGATAAATAACGATTTTGCACTGTGTTTGAGAAAAAGGGAGACCATTTCAGCAATTAACCCATCCCTCTCCCGGTTGTCATGACAACAGAGGCTCAACTAATACGTTAGCGTTTTTCTCTTTATTGTATATATAGAAACATAAGTAAAGCTTAATTCCAACAGACGACAAAATATACACGGAAAACAAACCAGTGGAAGAGATCAACCACTTTATCTATCTAGGAAGTCATATTGATCGAGAAGGGGATACAAGTAAAGAAATTAAAATCAGAATAGCTAAAGCAACAATGTATTTCAGAAGCTTTGAAAAGTTGTGGAAATCAAAACTCATCAGCACAAACACAAAACTTAGACTATTCAAATCAAATCTACTATCAACCCATACATATGCGTGTGAAAGCTGGAAAACAAAAAGAGACATAGAAACAAAGCTGAACGCATTCGAAAATAAATATTTAAGGAAAATACTTGGTATAGCATGGAATGAATTCAAAACAAACGAGGAAATTAGAGAAATCGCCAATCAACCACTAATATCTTTAATAAAAATCATGAGTCTCGCACGTCGTGGGGACTGCTTGACCAAGCGGCCTTTATCCCTCGGGTTCTATCGTTGCCCCCCCGACATACACCAGCAATGGTTCTATGTGTCGTAAAGATAGTTTTTTTTTTTAAAAACCATTAATATTTACAGTAATACAGAAAAGACGATGGTCATATGTTGTACATGTGATGAGAAGAGATAATAACCGAATAGCAAAGCAAGCCCTCATATGGGAAACAACAGAAAAAGAGGAAAAGAGGAAGACCCAGAGAGACACTGAGAAGAACATTGATGAGAGAGGCAAGAGCAGTAGGAATCGGCTCTCTCATTGAGATAGAGCTGCTTGCACAGAACAGAGACAAATGGCGAGATTTTATAAAATGTCTTTAAACGAATTGAAAACTGCTAGAATAACAATTTAGATTGAGAATGAGTATATTGGTCTACGCCCTATGGGACGGCTACAGCTCCAAATGTCAATAGATAGATAAAAGTATAAACAAGAAGAAAGGCAGCACACATTTCGGAGCAGTTAATCTTCTTAAATCACTATTCGGCATCACATTAAATAGCTTGAACAAAACTGTAAGAGATATTAATTAACTGCAAAACCTTGTTTTTTTTCATAATTTACAATGCAAATTACTAAAATGTTATGAAGTAAATATATTAATTCAAAAGAATAATTAGATAAACCAGTAAATAGCGTAAGGTGCAGTGATCTTCGTGTCGCAAATTATCAGGTTAACCTGAAAGCTAGAATGCAAACAGCATGTGATAAGTAGAGTTGCAGGAATGGATGTTAGAGATTATTCCAGACATTATATTTTTTTATATTGGAGTTCCCCTTTTCAAGACGAAATGACGTTGAAATAATTATGATTATGTATGGCCCCGGTAGCACTGCAAACGAATTAAAATCCATAAATGATCCATCGTTGATATAATTATGGTTATGGTTATGGGAGGTCCCGGTATCACTGCAAACGAATTAAAATCCATAGTTGATCGATTGTCGAGATAATTATCTCGCAACATGGTAGATCTGTTCCGAAATTTGTACTTCTTTAAAAGGAAAGAGGTAGGAGCAGAACATTAACATTTTCTTGATACGATCAATACAAATGCCTTTATGGTAGTATAACAGAAGGGACGTCTATTTCCTGGCCGTGTTTACTTTAAAGCGCAAAGTTGTTTGGTAATCTGAAGGCTTTGGGGCATGGAGAACGTATCTAGGGATGTAGTTTAAGCATGCTTCAAGAATAGACCATTTGAATTGTTACCTCTCGTTTAATAAAGAACTTTCTAAAAATGCTCTGATTATCTGAGAAATATTAAGGGACTAAGGGAAATATTAAGACTGTTGAAAATGAAATACAATGAAGTGTCAAACCTTAATTGGGAAATTTTCAAAAATTTTATTGATGTCACATGTATTCTAGCAGTGCAAGAACTGACATTCTAGCAGCGCAAGAACTGGCATTCTAGCAGCGCAAGAACTGGCATTCCAAGGTCACAATGAAACGGAAGATTCTCGAAATCCTAGCAATTTTATGTATAACGTTACAGCTAGTGTTAAGCAGGAATGTGTAATTCAAAGAACATTGGGAAAAGAGTGGCTACTTTGGAACATTTCGAAAACCATTCAAGTCAACAATGTGGAGCACTCAATAGGAAATACGATTTCGTAGAAAAAAAGAATGATGAATTTCCTCTTGTTTGCCTGTATTTTTGATGAGACGACTGCTACTACTGAAATATTTAAACGTTCTATCACCGTTTGACTAGTGGATTCAGCAGGAGACATTCATGAGCATTTCCTTGGTTTTCATGATTTAAATGAAAAGAGAAACAAACAATAAATGCTTGAGTAATGTCTTGTGCAACATTCTTGAAAAGCACAATATTGAAAATTAACTAGTAGCTCAAACATTTCATGGCGCTAGTGTTATGACCTGTGAGTTGATTGGTTAGAAAGCTCTGTTCTCCACTGTTTTGTGCTAAGATTGAATTTAATTTTACAACACAGTTGTTCTCAAATTATATGTGTGTAATTTTTTTTCCCGACCCTTCATGGAATGTCAGCGTTTTAACACCAGTCAGAAGAAAACAGATGATATCCAAAGTGCACCAATGCAGTTTCAGAGAGTACCTTATACATAAGGATCTTACTGAGTGATCCGCATCGTTGTGTATATATGGTATTAGTTAGCTGGTCAGATCACAGCCATCTATAGTATTAATAAGGCCCGCAGTTTGAAAAGAATCATCCAAAGTGTGTGCCGTTTTCAACTTTGCGAGCAGGGGCGGTTGTGGGTACAAAGACGTTATTTGTTTATAGCTTGCACAGGTGAAGATTTCCCGCTCAGTCCACAGGCCTTACTAAAACTATAGATGGCTGTGGTTTGATTCACTGAACTCGGAGCCGACACGAATAAATGGAAGAATGTAAAAGTAAAAAAAAAAGTAAAGTGTCATGTCACGCCACGTGAGGTGTAGGGAATACAATGTTAGCGACCATAATTTTTCCAAACCTTCGGCACTAGATTTTGGTGTAATGTGGTCGGTTTAACGCCCGTGCCGCTTTACTTTCCCAGACAAAAATACGGTATCCATTTAAGGATGTGTGATCTGGGAAGCAGTTTGTAGTCCAGTTCACTAACCACTTAGTTGTCCTGGCTCAACGGAAGAATGTACGAATGTGAAGAATGGAAGAATATAAATACAAGCAATTGCGTTTTGAATTGTTGGACAATATCTTAACACATTTAATGATCATTGGGATATGAGCAACTACAGTTTCTTAAATAAGGGATTAAGATCCAGTTGTTGAACTATAGTCAGCTCTTCCCAACTGACGCTGTAGATTCTTACATTTGAATATATGGATCATATTTTGGTAGCGAGAAATTGCGTGTTGAGATTCAAACGGTGTTCACCTCATTATATAAGTAGACTTTCCACAATAAGATTTTGATCGAAAGAAGATGATAGAAAGTGAGAGAAGTGAGCTCTTGCTGATGCCTTTCAACTGTTCTATCTTATAGCCACCATTTTTGCCACAAGTTCTTCAAGGGAGAGAGGTTTTTTCGTATTTGGTATGTGAGTCGAGTGAGAACTTTTTTTTTTAGAAATTCTGTGCAAACTCAAGAACGTCTCTCAACATAGGAGTGTATATTAATTGAAAAGGGAGTCCTCAAAGAACTTCAAAGGTAACCATCATGCACAATGATCGTATAACGTGCAAAGGAAAAAAGATCTAAACGTGAATTTATGGAACAATTAATAGCCTAATGTAAGTATGCGAGTTGCCAATTTAATTTGTTAATACATATATAATAATATAATTCTAACGTGACAACTTCGCAAGTTCCTGCCTTCTCAGTTTTTGAACCCACCCTCAGTTACCAGCATCTAGAGACTTTAGTTGACACGCCCACTCAAAATGAACACAAAAAATGAGGCCAACAAGAGAAATGACTTTGACAAGCTACAATACAAGAGTCAATATTTCTGTGTAGCGTTAGTGGTTCTCGAGATTGACTGAAGCACAAACAGCCCGCACTAACAGTGAAGAAAACACAATCAATATTCCATATGTGCATCAAATTGTAAAATATTGTTTTTAAAGTAAGAATCAATTGTGTGAAGTTTAAGTACGAAATATGAGATTGCAACTAAATTGAATGATTGTTGAAGTGGCTAATAGCTTTGGAAAACATTCACAGCGGGAAAATATTCGTTTTAAAATGTTCTAGGTAAACAGATTTCTTTAAATCGGCAGTCGTCAAAGTTTTATTTTTTTTTTCACTTCATTGATATAAATAAAAAAATTCTGCAACAGTCATTTCTTCTTACCGCTAATATTGATTTTTTTCTGATAAAAATATCGACACCAACACCACGGCACTCCAGGCAAACCCGTAGGTGCTCTGTTCCCCCAATGGCGACAAAAATGTGAAGGCATAATTAAGACCCCTACGGTGCACTGTTGGTGCATACAACTCAAACATCCCCTTATGTGTCTGTTTGTTTTACTTATTTCCCTTGTTCAATGTAAAATAATGGAAGTCTACGAATGACAGACACGTCAGTAAAGGTAAGCATTTATTCAGGCAAAAAACGATTATTTTTAATGTGTTGTAAAGTTCAATGCGTGAGCTGTAGTTATTGTTATATTTACTTACAAAAATAGTTTTATTACTAATTTGAAGATATTGTGACTATTTTAAAAATGGATTATTAATTTCAGTGTTTATAATAAATAATAATAATGATATGCGATATTAGTACTCTAAGGTATAGAAATACCGTAATATAATTTATGCTGGCTTCCCAAAGGATCTCAGAGATCAGCAGGCAAGTACACATTTTACTGTTGTATTGGAGTACGGGGAAATGAAAGAGCGGACAGGTTGGCTAGCTGCGCTGTCGTTGAGGACGGGCAACCAATGGATAGGGCGGACATCATCAATGCCCTCCGAGATGTGGGAAGAGCACATAACTTCGACAAACACAGATCCACGTCACTTCTTCGGATGAAAGAGATGGGAGTTAAGATGGGCACAGCCAGAAATGCGAAACTTAGTGGCCGTGTAAGAAGACTTATCAACCAACATAGAACTGGAGTCGTCAGTCGCTGGACACTGCGGGAATTGCTGAGGAGGGGATCTGAGCACCTATCGACATGTTCGGAGTGCAATGATGATGACCCGCAAATAACCAAATAACATTTTACTGTTTAAAATTGAATTCTGGACAGCGCTATTTGGTTTTCCTCATGCATGGTGCTTTGAATATCGTCATTTATTTCACGTATCCATCTCCTGAATAGTTTTAACTCAGTCTTCTGTTGTTGTGTTTAATTGCTAATGTTAGTTTTGGAATTATATTTTCCTGTAAACGCGTTACATGAAGAGTAAAGGTTGCATCCACGCCTTGCTAGGCGTTTGGGATATATGGTGTTAGTGACAATATTATTTCCATGGCCACGGCATATTTTGTGGATGATGCTACGTCAGGCCGTCTTTACTTCTAAGAAAAATCTATGGCTCCTATTTGTAAGAGGGCTCTGTTGATCCGAAATAGTCCTCCACTTATGGGAATTACCCGAATCCTTGTGATCAAGAAGCGAACGCGTCATCACTCAGCCACCGAGATTCTGTTTTACATGACCAAACAATTTAATTCATTGGAGCTCAACATTGGTGTTACTCTATTCCTGATTTATTCTTTCTCATTTTGTCTTTTATTGTCACATTAAGATTTCTCCGATACAAAACGGTAGACAAGTGCTAAGATTAAGGATGCTTGCAGGGCTTCCTTGAGGGAATTCTCTATCGGTGAACGAAACCAGGATAATCTGGCTGCAGATCATAACACATGTTAAACAAAAAAGAAAAAAAAAACTATAAAAAAACGACACAGTAGCATTCGAGGTGCCGCTGATATCAAATTCAGAAGACACAAGGCGCAGGAGAAAGAAGACGAGTCCAGGCACTTCAAATGCATCTTCATTATGCGGTTGAATTTGTATATCCAATATTGACAGATACAACCACGAGAGAAGCTGTTCAGTAAAACAGTATCCACAATATCACACTAATATTTGACCAAACTACTGACGTATCATGATTTCTTTTTAACCTACCGTCTGCCAAGACGCGAGAGGCCAAATATCAGTTTTCTTGGTTGACATCTCGTTTCAGTAGTTATGATTTTTCTTTTCTCATTTGCTGTGCTGGTAATGTCCATGTTTATCAATTATAGCACAACATTGCCATAAATACGGTGTCGTAAATCGTTCTTTTTTCGCACCCCCCTCCCACACACACATAAAATGAGCTACATACAACTCAACAACGTAAGTAATTAGAGCTCATTATTCAGCCACTGATGTATGGATATTATCAAAATTAGAAGATTCAACAAAACAAATAAATTTATAGCAAGCTAGTAATAAAATTAGCATCACTAACATAATAGAAGGAAAAAAAAAGAAAACTGTGAAAAGATAAAGAGACCGGACTGTACATTATGTGTCATGACAAAGTTAATGACTGAGTGTAAATTAGTTTGTAAATGACAATGCAACAGATGAAAGTGGAGGGACAGTGAGAGAGATCTAGACTGAGAGACCATGCTCATGTCACAAGTTAATACAAACACCATACAACAAGTTAATACAAACACCACACAACAAGTTAATACAAACACCACACAACAAGTTAAACTAGAGGGATGTCAACATTCAACGCAGAGACAATGTGTTATATTTTAAACTTCTTAAATACTTCTTTTATTGTTTCCTTGTCTCTCCGCCAATTTATTCCCATTTTTCTGTAAATCCACATTTCTCTTGCTTCAGTTTTCTTCCCTCTGCTTTGTTATTTATTGTCCATATTTCTGCACCATACAGGAATGTTGAATAAATTTAGTAAATTTTTTAATTAGCAAATTGAGTCCTCACATTATTTGCTTCAATGCAAAGCTGTCAAAAATGTTTTTTTTTTCATTTGCCTTTTTTTTCCCATTATCTTTGTTTCTATCTAATTGTTGCAGTGCTTCTGAATTGCCTCACTGTAACACATTTCCAACTTCATATCTTAAACTATTGATTGTGCAACAATATATGTTGAAAGCTTATTCGATGTCTTTAAATATATTATTAGTGTATAGATTGATCAAGCCTGGAGATAAAACGCAGACCTGTCTAAACATTCTCTTTATACAAATAAGTTAAGAGTTCTCTCTGTTACATCTTATCATATGTGTCTGTTCCCAGTAAAAGTTATAAATCAATCTTAGGTCTCTACTTAGATGTTATGATACCATAAACAGGCATCCATTTTATTTCTGTCTGTGTGCTGTTTCCCCGTCGAAGATTCATGTTATATACTCCTGTTATATATTGTTAATGATTTCACTTTTCTTTGCATGTACTATACATCTTACATTTATACACTATGAAGTTTTCCTTTGCTCAATAAAGATGATTTGTCGACTATACTAAACTAATTAATGTACTTAAAATGTAACTAATAAAAACGTGTATGAAGTTAGAGAAAATGAAAATGTTTTGATGTTAGTATACTTTTCATGGCATTAAAATGTTTTTTTTTTTTTGGTCATTCCTATTCTTTTTTTTTATTTCAGTTTCACATAATCGTCATCCCAACGTTGTGCTACCAATGCCATACCTGGACCCTAGATGCAAGAACAATCAGATAAAATAACCTCTACTGAGATTAAATGTGTTAGATGAATGACAGGAAACAGTTTGAGAGATAAGATCAGAAATGAAGAACTTAGAAAAAAGCTAGGAATAGCCCCCGCCATATAATATATAAGGAAACAACAGATAAAATAGTTTGGTCACGTGACAAGGCAGAAAGATTAAAAAATAACACAACAAGACTTCAACAAACGTTGTGAGAACACCAGACTCAAGGGTCGACCACGAAAAAGATGGATCGATGGAATATTAGAAGCACTAGGAAACATAACAGCAGCAGAGGCGAACAGAAGAGCAAAAGACTGCAAATTATATCTCCCCTCGACGCTGAAAGGCAGATGAGGAAGGAAAGAAGAAGAAGTTTCACATTTTCCATTTTTTCATATTTTTTGTAAAACTAACAATTTTTAAAGATAACTATTTCAGTTTTCTTGTAATCCAGTCAATATTATTGCACGTTTTATTTAAACAATAACATAAACTCACGATTACATTCTTAACAAATCTTCTTATAAGTAATATCTGGTGTTGTAAGAAACACTCTTACAATTATTATTGCGTTTCTAGAAATAAATCCTTTCAGAAATGATGATTACTCAATTTTTGAGCTAATTTCACAAATGTTCCTACTAGTTTGCTTTTTTTTTTAGATTTCAGTTTGCAATTTTTGTCCACGTGTCATGTTAAAATTATATTACAATTCTAGTAAGTGAAAATTACTTTTACAGATTTATTTCGTTTAAAATACATTTTATATAAACGTGCTTGTGGGTAGCTTTATATTTATTTATGCCCAAAATAAAGTTCACGTATATACTATTTGCACATGTTTGAATAAGACCACCTTAATTCACGTTTATTCTTCAATTTTAAAGGAATTTAAAAAAAAGAGATATAGAAAAGGAGAGATAGAATTCGGCAGCATTGACGAAGAACATGTAAGATGATTTAATAAGGCTGTTAACACGCTCATCACGTAGGGGGGATCACTAGCGGAGGTGGTTAACTCAAGTCCATTTGACAGGATTTAATTTATTGAAGCCTAAAACGGGATTTTAAGGAAACATTACAATTTAAACAAAAGTTGTTATCATTTTATTTCACTTCATGGTCTGTATTCATTTCTTATCCAGCATTATAGCCACAGGAATATGAATGTCATATTAATTTATCATTTTCTTTGAAGAAACGTCCTGAGAGCATATTTGTCTGTCATTGTTACTTTTGGAGGTGCGCGTGGCCGTGCGGCTAAAACCACTGATCCGCTGGCTGAAAAGATGACGTACGGTGTTCGAAGCTCGCGGTAGACAGAAAGGATTTTTTCTATCGGGGGTGAAATAAAAATCCTAAGTCTCACACGTCGTGGCGACTGCTTGAGCAAGCGGCCTTTATTCCTCTGGTTCTATCGTTGCCCCCCGACATACACCAGCAATGGTAATATGTATCGTAAAGATAGTTTTTTTTTAATTGATATTTTTGTTGATTTTCTCATTTGTGTCTTTCCAAGAAGGTAACAAACATATGCTTCTACTACTGTACATTCAAGCTGATTAGATGAAGCTGCATATTAACATTTAAAAACGGGTTTGGTTAAAAATGTAATATTACATCCAAGAAGAAGACTCAGGACGTCTTTATCCATCAACGCTGCTGCCAAATTTTCAAGGTTAGTAGCTAAAATGTCACGATAAGATCAGATCAAGTAGCTATGAAAGAAACACGTCTGGAACCGTATACTATAATAACGTTGTATTACTGTGTGAAAGGCACATTACCCCAAAAATCATGTGTCGAATGTCAGTAAAATTTATGGTCACTAACACCATATTCCCTGTACGTCACTTGGCGTGACGGGGACATTTCACTTTTTTTTTTAACTGTGTGAATGGGAGCCGCGACAGCTTAGTGGTTAGAGAACTGGGGAGCCGCGACAGCTTAGTGGTTAGAGAACTGGGGAGCCGCGACAGCTTAGTGGTTAGAGAACTGGGGAGCCGAGACAGCTTAGTGGTTAGAGAACTGGGGAGCCGCGACAGCTTAGTGGTTAGAGAACTGGGGAGCCGCGACAGCTTAGTGGTTAGAGAACTGGGGAGCCGCGACAGCTTAGTGGTTAGAGAACTGGGGAGCCGCGACAGCTTAGTGGTTAGAGAACTGGGGAGCCGCGACAGCTTAGTGGTTAGAGAACTGGGGAGCCGCGACAGCTTAGTGGTTAGAGAACTGGGGAGCCGCGACAGCTTAGTGGTTAGAGAACTGGGGAGCCGCGACAGCTTAGTGGTTAGAGAACTGGGGAGCCGCGACAGCTTAGTGGTTAGAGAACTGGGGAGCCGCGACAGCTTAGTGGTTAGAGAACTGGGGAGCCGCGACAGCTTAGTGGTTAGAGAACTGGGGAGCCGCGACAGCTTAGTGGTTAGAGAACTGGGGAGCCGCGACAGCTTAGTGGTTAGAGAACTGGGGAGCCGCGACAGCTTAGTGGTTAGAGAACTGGGGAGCCGCGACAGCTTAGTGGTTAGAGAACTGGGGAGCCGCGACAGCTTAGTGGTTAGAGAACTGGGGAGCCGCGACAGCTTAGTGGTTAGAGAACTGGGGAGCCGCGACAGCTTAGTGGTTAGAGAACTGGGGAGCCGCGACAGCTTAGTGGTTAGAGAACTGGGGAGCCGCGACAGCTTAGTGGTTGGAGAACTGGGGAGCCGCGACAGCTTAGTGGTTAGAGAACTGGGGAGCCGCGACAGCTTAGTGGTTAGAGAACTGGGGAGCCGCGACAGCTTAGTGGTTAGAGAACTGGGGAGCCGCGACAGCTTAGTGGTTAGAGAACTGGGGAGCCGCGACAGCTTAGTGGTTAGAGAACTGGGGAGCCGCGACAGCTTAATGGTTAGAGAACTGGGGAGCCGCGACAGCTTAGTGGTTAGAGAACTGGGGAGCCGCGACAGCTTAGTGGTTAGAGAACTGGGGAGCCGCGACAGCTTAGTGGTTTAGAGAACTGGGGAGCCGCGACAGCTTAGTGGTTAGAGAACTGGGGAGCCGCGACAGCTTAGTGGTTAGAGAACTGGGGAGCCGCGACAGCTTAGTGGTTAGAGAACTGGGGAGCCGCGACAGCTTAGTGGTTAGAGAACTGGGGAGCCGCGACAGCTTAGTGGTTAGAGAACTGGGGAGCCGCGACAGCTTAGTGGTTAGAGAACTGGGGAGCCGCGACAGCTTAGTGGTTAGAGAACTGGGGAGCCGCGACAGCTTAGTGGTTAGAGAACTGGACTACAAAGGACAAGAAGTCAGGTTCTATCTCGCTTGACGGCCACCGGATTCACTCAGCTTGTAAATAGGTACCAGATTTTTTCTGGGAAAGTAAAGCGACACGGGCGTAATACCGACCACATGACCCCAAAAATTCATGTACCGAAGGTCTATAAAAAATTATTTTCACTAACACCATATTCCCAATGCGCCACTTGGTGTGACGGAAGTTGCTTCAACACGTCGACTGACTGTTTGGTCTAGAGGTAAGACGTAGATCTCTACACAGGAAGTTCCCAGTTTGGAATCCCGCTATAATTGGTGGAAATTTTTCACTTCGAATACCTTGTTTTTCCGTAGCTTAATCCTTCACTTTGTGGCTTTATCCTTCACTTCGTGGTTTTATCCTTCATTTCTTGGCTTTATCCTTCACTTTGTGGCTTTATCCTTCACTTTGTGGCTTTATCCTTCACTTCGTAGTTTTATCATTCACTTCGTGGTTTTATACTTCAATTCGTGGCCTTACCTTTCACTTCGTGGCCTTATCCTTCACTTCGTGGCCTTATCCTTCACTTTGTGGCATTATCCTTCACTTCGTGGCCTTATCCTTCACTTCGTAGCTTTACTCCAGCCTTCTCTCTGTGTGCTGGGATTCGATGTCTATGTATAGATATATATATAGCAGAAGATATAGTGTTTCAATTTGCAACAAAATTGTCACTTCATTACAACATTCTTATCCCTGAACAGCGACTCTGTAACCCAACGCATGGGTCAGGAAGATATCTCTAATGCTAACAAACAAAACCACAAAAATAACAACAACAAAAACCCTCTATATAACATTAGTTTGAAAGACTCTTTGACGTAATCAACGCATCAAACTTTACTTTCACATATTTTTAGAAAGAGCACTTCAGTATCCTTAGTTCCTTGACGATAAATTGTGGGTAAAAGTTTCTTATAAAACATTGAACTTCTGCATGAAGAAATTGCAACTAATTATCAGGAAGCAGAGGCTTAGAGATGTTCATTTAGACTTAGAGACAGATAATGGGATGGATGAATGGGTTGGGAGTAGACGTGAACAGTGAAGGTGTAGAGGAGTTGTTAAAGGATCACAGGTAAGAGCTTACCACAGACGACCTACAAGTCTTACACAAGCAACAACCAACATTAGCACATATACTTTCCTCCTTATTGAACGAGGCAAGTGTTGAATTATGGCATCGCAATCTTATTATGCTAAAATATACAACATGCAGAGAAATGGTACCAAATACTGTAGTTAAATGAAGCAACGATATGTGTTGTTTAGGTTAGTAGACAAGTCGTGTATATTGCATACCTTCTTAGTTCTCTTCCATACCTCCTAAGTTCTCAGGTCCATACCTCCTTAGTTCTCAGGTCCATACCTCCTTAGTTCTCTGTTCCATACCTCCTTAGTTCTCTGTTCCATACCTCCTTAGTTCTCAGGTCCATACCTCCTTAGTTCTCAGGTCCATACCTCCTTAGTTCTCAGGTCCATACCTCCTTAGTTCTCTGTTCCATACCTCCTTAGTTCACTGTTCCATACCTCCTTATTTCTTTGTTCCATACCTCTTTAGTTCTCTGTTCCATACCTCCTTAGTTCTCTGTTCCATACCTCCTTTGTTCTCTGTTCCATACCTCCTTAGTTCTCTGTTCCATACCTCCTTAGTTCTCTTCCATACCTCCTTAGTTCTCTGTTCCATACCTCCTTAGTTCTCTTTTTCATACCTCCTTAGTTGTCAGGTCCATACCTCATTAATTCTCTGTTCCATTTACAGTACCTCTCCCCAACATGCAGCACCGTCACTATCGACAGCACTGGAGGGGGTTTCAGTCACGATTAGCAAACACCGCAGCACTGGCGATAAGTTTGAAGAGCGAGGGTAATTGAGTAGATCTTTGTCTCTTAAAAATCGTTTTGCCTGGACAGCGGCCATATTTGACTCCCTGTTTTCCATTTTTAACTACCAACGTTTCAAAATTATGTCCAGATTGTACCGGGACCTCTTGTTTCTTGCATAATCCAGAGGATTACACATTGAATATCACTGCCAAAAACCGGGGGAGGATAAAACAAAGACAATTACAAGCATTTCAATTATATAAATTCCGTCCGTCTGTGGTAGGGTTCAAATCGGGACCTTGCTGTTAAGAGGCCGATGTCTTACCTCTAGACCACCGAAATCCCCCTCTTCCAGCAATAATATGCATTATGGAAGAAGGATTTACACTACTAACATTGTGAAAAGTAGATGGAAAACACCCTGTCACCTTACCAGAGGGACAGAAAAGATCATCTGAATGGTAGTTCAACTGAAGCATTTATGGAAGAAGCAATAATATCATTCTACTATACCGTTATCACTCTTCATCATTATTCATTTTTTTAAATACAATGCTTGTTTACTAATATTGACAGTGTTAATGTATGATTTCTTTCCTGTATGTGTTGTTTGACAATATTGTGCATTTTAGTTTGCGTTATATAATTTTCCTTTCGTTATGTTTCACTGAAATTATATGTAGGCCTATTTGATTAAGATAGTGTAAGTAGTAAACAAGGGTCTATTGAAAATTACTTGGCCATTAATTAACAAAGATATATAGTAGGCGCATTTAGCACCTAATGTACTCAAGGCGTAAGGGAGTTGATCGTGTCTGATAAGGGGAGATGAAAAAAAGGCCCTGTGGGCAGATACAATTAAAGCAAGGACCTTAGGATAGTTTAGCAGATTATATAACATAAATGACAAACGGTCAATATAAAACAGAAGACAAATACATATTTTATTATTTTATTATCTCAATAGATATATATCATAACACATCATATAGTGGATATTATATAACATTACAATAGTTACAACATTTATTAAAATAAATAAATATTATGTATAAGGATGCAATTTAATTCTAGTTATGAAGTTGAGAGTCTGCTTAGCTCTATGATATAAACGAGTCATAAGGGGTGAAACTGATAGAGATCACTGGTGGGTCGAAGCTAGTAGTGTAAAGAGTTAAATATCTACAGGCGTAGTTAAGACATTATGATCAGCTACCTTTTTTTTATATAGAAATAGGAATGAGCATTTCTTGTTTGACTGTAGGAAAATATGGAATTATTTAAGACTTTGAAACCTACATTTTTCCCACCCTTGGCCTCTTGAGTGGCGAGGACCTATAGAAACATATCTTTATCTAATTTGTTGTGTTGCTTGCTTAACCCTTTACAACTGATTTTATCGTAATCGCCACTACAGTGGTACGTCTTACTACATAAGCTAACAAGGGCTGTCCCTTCATACTCTACTTTAAAAAGACCTGGCGTTCGTATGGTGTACGCTTTAATACCCGTAAATCTTAACGAGTCTATCTTGCTAACATGTTCATCGCAAAACTCGGCAGGAAACCAATGTTTAAAGACTGTTAAACTCATCACACAGACCTGACTTAACTATGTCCTCCAACTTAGGTGCGCTCAAAGCCAAGTATGAACTATCGGTATCTGTTTCACATAACTGAAAGTTGGACCTATCTACAAATTTATCTAAAAACTCGAAATAAAAATCTAACGTACGATTTTTCGCATATTAATAGACGAAGAAACCGATTTGTAGGGGTAAGTCCCAAACCGTTTTCTTTTTCTCCATCTCAATTTCAAAAAAGATCCTCCCCTATTTCAGTCATCTTTTTAAATCGGGGATTATTTATCACTATATCTCATTCCCCTGAACGTGCGAGACATCGCTATGATTGACCTTATTTGTTATAGTCTTCCCGTATGCCGAGTTTCCCAAGAGTTTCATGGTATTGCTGACTATAGATTGATTTTCGTCTAAATCCCCGAGCCTTCTAGCGTCAGAAACCATTTCACTGAACATTTTAAACAACTAGACGGTTGATATTCTATCACCTGATAAATTTTTGTGACTTCTAGACCATGATCTAAATACCATTTTAACAGCGATGTTGCCAACAAAATTTTTTCCCGACATAACTACCGATTAAGGTGCGACGAGGGGTCGACAACAGGTTATGTTTGAGAGCATATTTACCATTAAACACTCCAATATCTTCACATAAGACATGAATATTATTGAAATTTGGAGTCTTCTCACTGAAATGTGCGTCAGGCAATCGGGGACGTGTAGATCACATTCCAATAAACCAAAACACGTAATACCTTAAACATACGTCAGATTCTGTTTATAACTGAGAGACCCTTCTTGAGAGTAAGAGGGTCTAGCTCGAGGGATGGCTTTAGAAAGGAAAGCCCTAATGGTTGGTTCAGACCTTTTCAGAGCCTGCCACTCACATTCCCACATAACTTCAACTGGGACTTTGATCACGTCGGTTAGGTAGGTGTGTATCTCACATTTATTGTTTTTTCAAACAGCTCGAACAAGGGTTTATTATTAACAGGATTTCTATCTTTATCTTTGGTGAGAGGACAGTCTTTGTGACCATGGTACAGACAGCCATGAAAATTGTAGATTATTCTATTCATTTTATCCCACCCATCCACGGGGATATTTCTATCACCTAATCGAAACTCCCTCTTGGTAAACTGAGTTTCCAACTCCATCCACTTTTTGGTTGGCGACCCACGCTAGCCACTCTCTACTTTGTTGGACATATTAGTTATCTTTTTCAACCCTAAACCCGGTTTCCATTCATCTAATAATTGGGTAATCTGTTGGCATTGGGTTCATCAGAGCCCAAAGATATAACGCGTAGGCATCGTAACCTTGGATGGATTGGACCATCTTTCCGCCCCTAATAAACGTTTTGCCTAACGGACAGCCCTTGTTAGCTTATGTAGTAAGACGTACCACTGTAGTGGCGATTACGATAAAATCAGTTGTAAAGGGTTAAGCAAGCAACACAACAAATTAGATAAAGATATGTTTCTATAGGTCCTCGCCACTCAAGAGGCCAAGGGTGGGAAAAATGTAGGTTTCAAAGTCTTAAATAATTCCATATTTTCCTACAGTCAAACAAGAAATGCTCATTCCTATTTCTATATAAAAAAAAAGGTAGCTGATCATAATGTCTTAACTACGCCTGTAGATATTTAACTCTTTACTCTACCAGCTTCGACGCAACAGTGATCTCTATCAGTTTCACCCCTTATGAGTCTTTTATATCATACAGCTAAGCAGACACTCAACTTCATAACTAGAATTAAATTGCATCCTTATACATAATATTTACTTATGTTAATAAATATTGTAACTATTGTAATGTTATATAATATCCACTAAATTATGTGTTATGATATATATCTATTGAGATAATAAAAGAATAAAATATATATTTGTCTTCTGTTTTATATTGACCGTTTTTCATTTATGTTGTATAATCTGTTAAACTACCCTAAGGTCTTTGCCTTAATTGTATCTGCCCACTGGCCTTTTTTCATCTCCCTTTACCAGACACGATCAATTCCCCTGCGTTTTGAGTACATTAAGCACTAAATGCGCCTACTATATATCTTTGTTAATTGATGGCCCAAATAATAATATACAAATTGACCCAGTATACTACTAGTGTAATGTTGTCAGAAGAATTGTTTTGTGTAATCCTCTTTTTTTGTATTAGTCACATAATATATGCTTTTTCTAAGTTATTATTTTTTTGGTAAAATATTTGGTTTCACTTTTTGATATAATCTCCTTTACACAATATGAACGATTTGAAACACTATTTTTGTTTACTGTTATATTTTTGCTATATTAATCTTAACTTTCTGCGGCATGTCATGAAGAAAAGGCAAAGGGACGAGAGATATTTGTGGAGGTTGAATCATTTTCCTGCTTGCCCATTGCAGCCGCCAAGTGATGCATATGGTCTTTGGGCTGCGTGGTCTAGATAAGAACACTTTGTGAAAATGTCCTCTGACAGCCTAATGTGGAGACCTTTGTTGTTTCTTTACAAGACAACATAAATCGCTTCTTCGGGTGACTGTTTTGTTGGTTGACGACCAAGGAAAACTAAAAGAACAAATTGAAATGCTTTACATCTTACATATGTGAACATAAATTGTCTTTAGTAAGTAGTGTTCCTATTTTAGCTCTTCTATCTTTGAGCATAGGTCTTATTTCACCCATTCCCCCCCCCTACCCCGCGCATTTATTAATGTTTGTCTTCTATGGTCCATTAAAATAATCCGCGTTATACAACATTTTGAGTATTTCATAAGTCAGAGACCATCAGGGAAGGGTATACCGAATGTATTGCATTATGTATAGAGTTTACGTATATATATAAATTTAAAATATATGTTTTCATCATCGGGCCGCATGTCCTTTGCGGAACGTTTCATTCATCACGGTCAGCGTGAAGGAACTTCCGTCTCTAACCAGATCTCCCACTTACTCTGTTGTCATGCTCAGGGTCTCTTTGATGTCTTGTAACAACATTCTTCTTAGTCAGTCCTTCTATTGCCTTCCTGGAATATAGTCTTCCATTATTATTCTTCAAACCCCACTGTCTTTTGACGTGACCATAATGTTCTAATTGTCTTGTAAGATGATGTTACAAGCTAGTTCTTTTCAGCCTTTAAGTCTTTTAATGTCTCTGTTACTCTTTGTCATTAACCCAATGTATCCTAAAGATTTTTCTGTAACATGTTGCTTCGATTGAATCAATTTTCTTATTTTCATTTGCCAGATTGTCCATGATTCATAACTATATGTTACTATCGAGAGAATGCATATCCCAAGCAATTTTAATTTTGCTGTCCTGTTACTGATACCACTTTTTCTTCATAATATGTAATTGTTGTGTTATTATTGCAATATATGTGTTATCATCATGATCTTGCAGGCTGGCTCCTATGAGACCTATTCAGATTTATGTGTCTTGCCTTTGAGCGTTTGCTGCTGACAAACCTAGATGGTCTACAACATCTGACAGCCACCTTTTTCCTGACCTTCCTCTCACATCTACCTGAAGCCATACCGTCTTTAATGATTTTCTCTAAGACATCATGTCGTTTTAAATGACCAACATATTGCATTTCCTTGTTTTTAGCGTTCTTTAGCAACCCCACAGCAGTCTGTAGTAATAATACGGCCCCCGGCTGAAAGGAACCACCCAAAGTTTGTCACGTTTTCAGCTTTGGGAGCAGGAAAGGCTGAAGGTAAAAATGAAGCTCGTCGTCTATAGCTTGTATCGTCATAAACATTGAGTGATTCGGGGATTTCCCTTTCAGCCCACAGGTCTTAGTAAAACTACAGACGCAGGCTACAGGATGGAACATTAATTTGTTGCAAAATTTAAAGTCATTCCAATCTGCTCATGGTATGTTTAGCACACTTCTATAACGCTTGAATTAAAGGTACTTATGCCATCTCTCAGAAGATCTGTCGAAAGTTTGCGTTTACTGTTATAATTTGCAATGGAGAAATACATGCTCTTAAAACTCAAACATAGCCTAACATGGTGTGAGTTTTAAACTGAGCGCAGCAGAAAGCTAACGCCTGGGAGTAATTTACCAAGCGGGCTCTCGCGCTCTCCGCCCCCAAAGTGTCAAGAAGGTAAAGGACCGAAACACGTGCTTGGCGTTCCCCTTCTGAAGATCAGATTGCCTCCTGTTCCGAAGCTCTGTATAAAGAGATTCCTGTCAACGCTAAGGGCAAATAAATGTTCTTAAAAATAAATCACAGACTTGTTGCTGTTTTTTGTTATGTATTACACAATTATTTTACTTTGTTCATAGTACGTTCAGTTATATATATATATATATATATATATATATATAGACATAAAAAAACGTTAAATGAATATAACATGTTACAAGGCGCATCAATGTCACTCTGCATATCAAGGCTGCAGTCACCACATCAAAATCAGTTCTCAGAATTGAGGTAAAAAATGGTTGTATCCACATCGACTTTAACTGTCAGACTCTACAAATGGGTGCTGATACAAGACAAAATGCAAAGAAGTAATTTGAAGAAAAAAAATTAATATTAACAATATTGAGATATTTACTATCAACTATAAAACGCACCAACAATTTTTAAAAGCCAAAAGATTAATAAAGGGATCAGATTAGCACAGTTAAAAGTTAAATAGTCTGCAACTTTTACCCTGAAATGTTATAAACTTTTTATTTCTAGAAGTCGCAATTCTTTTCGAGAACTGAACAGTTTTCTCATTTCCTGATAATTTCTTTTCTTTTTTATTTAAGATAGCTGAAATCATAAGCTTTTTATTTGAAATTTTGTTTAAAAAAATGTTTCTCTGTTTCTAACAGCCTGAGTGAGCTAATTTTCTTTCTCGTCAGGAAAACACAGGCAATTCAGCAGAGCAAGAACTGAACAGACCCAATATAGAAATTATGAGAACTTAATGAATATTCTGATTTACAAAACATAGAGTGTGTCCTTTATAGAGTAAAGTCTCACAAAATACCATATGCCAATGAAAACTGTACGAACCGTGAAATAAATATAAGTTCTTTTTAATGTATTTATTTATAAAGAACGGAATTTTCATATTTGTTATTTTTGTAGATATTTTATTACAAAAAGTAATGCAAGTTTTTTTAGCTGAAGTCGGTTTCACCCTCGTAGTCGCAACTTTATAAGAAAAGCGTCATGAATTTTTTAACTTGTAGACGTGAAATAAAAATAAATTCTTCTCTCCTGTCCTTTCTAATCTAACACGCTCCATAAAAATTATATACATAGTATTTATATATATATATATATATATATATATATATATATATATATATATATATATATATATGACCTGCGAACCATGAAAAAAAACATATACTAGCAACAAACAGCAGCTATACGAATTAGAAACTAAAAAGGACAATTCCATTTGATAAAACAAGGAGTCAGACAAGGCTGTGTTCTGTTGCCGAATTTGTTTTCACGTTACAGCGAATATATTATGAGATCAATAGTAGTAAAATATGGAATTGAAGTCAATGGTCACAATATAAATAATTTGCGATATGCGGATGACACAATCTTAATAGCAGAAACAGAGAATGTACTACATGAAGTGATAGACATAATAGTAACGGAAAGCAACAAAAACGGTCTCAGTCTAAATAGTAAGAAAACAGAAGTAATGGTCATATCAAAGAAACAAACATCACCATCACGCAGCAGAAAAATAAACAGGACAAATCTGAAAAAAGTGCAACGCATCAAATACTTTGGCACAATAATAACATCAAATGGAAGATGCACCATTGAAATAAAAAGCAGAATAGCTCAGGCCAAAATAGTATTTCAGAAAATGAAAAATATCTTATGCAATAAATCTATGTCAATAGAAGTAAGAAAGAGAGTTCATCAGTGATATATACGTAGGGAGGTCAAAAAGTAATGCACACCAATTTTTTTCTCGGCTAATAATAAAGATAGGAATATGAAATTTTGCACACTTGGAATATGACATGTTCCAATTATGTGCACCAAATTGCACAGCATTCTGAAAAATATTACGCAATCTATGAACCGTTAAAATGGAGCTTGTCAACAATGTCCGTTACAAACAGCGAATTGTCATAGAATTTCTGGTTGCGGAGAAAGAAACTGTGGCAAACATTCATAAACGACTGTGTGCAGTGTACAAATGTTCTGCAGTCGATAGGAGCACAGTTAGTCGATGGGTTCAGAGAATTAAAGCTGCAGAAAGTTTACGAGTGGAGCTGCATGATTTACCGCGGATTCTGGACGTGTTGCCTCGGCTACCAGCACAGACATGTTAAACCGGGCTGATGCCATTATTCGTAAGGATATGCGTATCACTAGTCAGCAATTGGCATTACAGCTTACAGTCAGCAAGGGAAGTGCAATCGCAATTTTTAAAACTCTCGGATATTCAAAGATTTGCGCTCGACGGGTTCCTCGGTGCCTAACAAATGATCACAGAGTTCAAAGGAAAACATTCTGTTCTGAATTGTTGGAGCGTTTTGGTGTTGAAGGAGAAATGTTTTTGTCAAAAATTGTTACCGGTGACGAAACGTGGGCACATTATTATGAGCCTAAAACAAAAATGCAGTCAATGGAATGGCATCATCCGCAGTCACCAAAAAGAAAAAAATTCAAAACATCTCCATCAGCCGGAAAGGTGATGATCACTGTCTTCTGGGACATTGATGGTGTGATTCTTGTTGATGTAATGATAAGAGGTGAGACAATCAACTCGACAGCTTACATCAATACACTGACAAAACTCAAAAATCGGTTCCACAGAGTTCGGCCTAATAAGCCATCTGCAGATTTGTTGCTTCAACATGACAATGCACGCCCTCACACAAGTCTGGTAACACGGGAAGCAATCAACAAATTTGGTTGGACTGTACTGCCCCATCCTCCTTACAGCCCTGATCTGGCTCCCTCAGATTTCCATCTGTTTGGACCACTCAAAAAATTCCTGCGTGGGAACACTTTGACAATGATGAGGATGTGATCCGTGCAGTTAAAAAATGGCTACGCGAGCAGGACAAAACTTGGTACAAACGAGGCATTCATGACCTAGTTTCGCGTTGGCGTAAGGCAATACGCTTGTACGGAGATTTTGTTGACAAATAGGTAGTGTCAAGGGGATGTTCAGCTACAATCTGTGAAAATTTCACACATTTTGCCCGAATAGTTTCCGAGAAAAAAAGTGGTGTGCATTACTTTTTGACCTCCTTTCAGTAGAGCCGATTCTTACATTTGGAAGCGAATCGTGGACAGTAGACAAACAAATGAAAAGACGATTAGAGGCCACAGAGATGGGATTTCTCAGAAGAATGTTGAAAGTTCCCTGGTCATCTAAAAATAATATGGACATTCTCAAAAAGGCCAACACAAAAAGGGAACTCCTAAAAAATATCAGAACGAAACAATCAATGTCTGAGCGTTATAGGGGGATGTAGCAACAAATATAGGAGTCAGTCTTATGACATCTCTACTAACATGTCTGGGTGTCATAGGGGGATGTAGCAACAAATATAGAAGTCAGTCTTATGACATCTCTACTAACATGTCTGGGCGTTATAAGGGGATGTAGCAACAAATATAGGAGTCAGTCTTATGACATCTCTACTAACATGTCTGGGCGTTATAAGGGGATGTAGCAACAAATATAGGAGTCAGTCTTATGACATCTCTACTAACATGTCTGGGTGTTATAGGGGATGTAGCAACAAATATAGGAGTCAGTCTTATGACATCTCTACTTACATGTCTGAGTAAGAGGATGTAGCAACAAATATAGGAGTCAGTCTTATGACATCTCTACTTACATGTCTGAGTAAGAGGATGTATCAACAAATATAGGAGTCAGTCTTATGACATCTCTACTAACATGTCTGGACGTTATAGAGGGATGTAGCAACAAATATAGGAGTCAGTCTTATGACATCTCTATTAAAATATTAGGAAATGTAGCAAACATTTTTTGAAACAAACAAGTTTGTTATATATGTACCCTGTGCAGCTCATTCACTAAAGATAGTCCATTTCTACTCTACAGTGCAATTACTCTATACAATTTTTTCAGCCTCAAGCAGCCGCTACAAAAGTATGAAAGTGTCTTAAAATCTCTTTCTGATAATAGATGGCAGGCATATGCTTTGGAAATAGCAGCAATTTTGAAATCTTTCCTTAACATTTTAGAAGCATTAGAATATATAGCTGAGGACATGTCACAAAATGGAGATGCTTAAAAGAGAAGCAAATAAAATTGTAAGTAAAAATGCAAGAGCTAGAATTCGCTTTTATGTTGAATTTTTGGAATGAGGTTTTTTGCAGAATTTGTACAGAGTAAGCCAAGTTTAACAAAACGGGGTGGTGACTCCTAAACATACGTAGATCTTTATGTATCAAGTAGTTGATCAACTGTGAACTAAAACATACGCAGATCTGTATGTATCATTAGCTGATCAATTGTGAACTAAAAACATACGCAGATCTGTATGTATCATTAGCTGATCAATTGTGAACTAAAAACATACGCAGATCTGTATGTATCATTAGCTGATCAATTGTGAACCAAAAACATACGCAGGTCTGTATGTATCATTAGCTGACCAACTGTGAACTAAAAACATACGCATATATGTATGTATCATTAGTTGATCAATTGTGAACTAAAAACATACGCAGATATGTATGTATCATTAGTTGATCAATTGTGAACTAAAAACATACGCAGATATGTATGTATCATTAGTTGATCAATTGTGAACTAAAAACATACGCAGATATGTATGTATCATTAGTTGATCAATTATGAACTAAAAACATACGCAGATCTGTATGTATCATTAGCTGAACAACTGTATTCTTCGCGAGATGAATTTCAAAGTTATGAAGCAACTACAAAGCAAATGCTACCAGATGTTGATTACACGGTAGTAACAAAGGAAATGCTAGCAGATGTTGATTACACGGTAGCAACAAAGCAAATGCTAGCAGATGTCGATTACAGGCAGCTATAAAGGAAAGGTTATCATATGTTGATTACAAGATAGCAACAAATGAAATTCTAGCAGATGTTGATTACAAGGAAGGCAGCAACAAAGGAAATGCTACCATATGTTGATTACAAGGCAGCTACAAAGGAAATGCTACCAGATGTTGATTACAAGGCAGCTACAAAGGAAATGCTACCAGATGTTGATTACAAGGCAGCTACAAAGGAAATGCTACCAGATGTTGATTACAAGGCACCTACAAAGGAAATGCTACAAGATGTTGATTACAAGGCAGCTACAAAGGAAATGCTACCAGATGTTGATTACAAGGCAGCTACAACTCACTAAACGTATCAGAAAGAATGGCCATGTACCCAATGACGTAGATGCACCAGAATTATATCAGAATGTCAGAGGTAAATTTCGTATCACCATCTTTTACAATGGGTGACAAACTTAAAACTGAGATGGAAAGAAGTTGAGAGATACTCAAAGAAATAGTAAACAGATTTTCTTTTTTAAGTGATGTGCCACATAATGTCACTTGATCATCTTCTAACATTGAAAGGTATTATCAGTGCTGTCAAAAGCTAATTGACGCTTACCCAGAGGACTTCATCAGTAATTTATCAGCTGAGCTTCTGCAGTTTCATTCATATGTTCACCATAAGTTCAGTGCAACAACAAAATGTAAAAACAAGATCCAGCCATGCTGAACTTTATAAAATATTTGTAGAAGACAATATTGAGTGTGCCTTTTCAAATGTAGACATTGGTTTTCGTTTATTTTTAACATGAATGGTCACAAATTGATCAGACGAGCGTTCATTTTCTCAGTTGAAGCAGGGATTATGTTAAAGATCTCATCAGAACAACTATGGCAGGCTGGATGCCTTATCTCTTTCAGGTACACAAGCAGATGTGTTACATACGATTAGTTTTTATGATCTCATCAAAGACTTTGCAATTTTAATAAAAGTAGGAGAAAACTTTTCAAATATAAATAAAGTGTAAGTATACAAAAATAACAGTATTGTCCAGTTACTGCAAGTTTTGTTTAATTTCAATCACTAAAATTGTATTTTATGGTTTATTTTCTTATTGTTCATATTTTGAAATATATACATGGGGCGAGGAGGGGAGCAAAATCTTTTAAGTCCTTGGGGCCTGTAAGGGTCTTAATCCGACCTTGATCATAGCCATCATTGTCACCATCATCGTCACCATCATCATCACCAAGTACAGTGCCTGTTGGTAGGTGATTACGTCTCTCCATAACTTCCTGTCGCTACAGCTGATAGCTCAAGTTCTGTTAACTTTTGACAGTAAAAATAATTAATCTCCTATTCGTTCTGCTTCTGTCTTTCTTAGTTTGAATATTATTGTCGACGGGATCATTATCGTTGTCCTATTTGTTCCCTCCTTCGCAAGAGTAAAAAATATAAGTACTACAAACATACCATTCATCACCATTATCATTGTGTGCAAACTGTTTGGTGTAAGCTATCGTGTCCTCCACAATTCTCTGTTCTCAATACATCGTATCAATTCTGTTGCTGACTGTTTACCGTGCCACGACATAAAAGCTATGTACTATCTTCTGCATTTATTTTTATCTACATATATTTATCTCTTTCTCTGTAGTTTGCCAGTTATAACCAAGTATTCCATTTTTCCTTTTCTCATGATGTGCATGAAAAATAGCGATTAATTATGATGTTTTTTTAAATAACTCATTAACTTAAGTTATTATGCTTACCTCGTTGATAATTTACTCGTCTGTCTCTTTAGCTGTCCATCACGATCATTCTTCTGTTAAAATCCCACCTTTGTGACCTCTCGCTTTAGATTTTGTTTACCTCATGTCCATGATTCGCTTCCATAGATCAGATTTGGTTGCAAATTACACCGATGCAACATCTAATTACGTTACATAATTGTGTGCTTATAACTTAATTGTTGCTTTTTATCACCCGACTTTAAGTTAATAGTGAGATACATATTAACAACAACGAATATTCTAATGATAAGTTATGAGAAAAGTCAATTTAAAAAAAAAGGAAGTAAAGTACCCCCGTCACGCCAAGTGGCGTATAGGGAAATATGGTGTTAGTGACCCTATATTTTACAGACCTTCAGCACATGAATTTTGGGGTAATGTGGTCGGTATTACGCCCGTGCTGCTTTACTTTCCCAGAAAAAAAATCCGGTACCCATTTAAGGCTGGGTGAACCCGAAAGCCGTTGGTTGGGATCGAACCCTACCTCTAGTCCTTTGTAGTCCAGTTCATCAACAACTGAGTTATAGCTGCTCCCAGAAAAGTCAATGCATAAATAAAACGTTCAAAGACTATCAGAAAATCTATCAGTTTTTATAGCGCGCCTGTTGGGAGAAGATATCAATCTGGCTGCGACAAATAGTGAAGGTAATTGAAAGCTAAAATGTCAACCATAAAGAGAGATTACGTAGGACAGTTTAACAGTGTGCTATGAACAGAATCAACTGTGGGGATGATGTAAACTAATACTGGCAGGATATTGCGGGGTCGCAGCAATTAATTTCATTGTTTGTGTTGTTGGCAAGACACTTTTATTTGATTTCAGGTATGGAGTGATTGTGGTCTGTACAACAGAGAAGAGTTAGTGTTTTATAAAGAATGTTCTAAATAAATAGTGCTGTTAAATGGTTCATTTAGTAGAACGTGACATTATTATTCTACGACGCTCAATTTTCTGCTACACGATCAGATTTTAAGTCTAGTTATTGTGTACCCGTTTCGATGTGTAACGATGTTTCGTCATATTTTTCCTATATGTGCATCAACTTGTTAGTTTCGACGCTGTCTAGTTGTTGTGGGCTAGATAAAGTTGAAGGACATGTTCTTGTGTTCTTGATCTTGTATATCAGTGACACATAAACTTTCATCCAGTCAGTCACTCTATGACGGTAGAAGCGATCTTGATACGTGCACTGGCCAGGTTGTCACGCGAACAAAGTTTGTGGAATCTCAGTAACTGATAAAGGGGTCTCTATCACCGTTAATGTGCAGCTTTCTCTTCCATGTTTGTTGGTATGTGTTACGTATAGTGGTCAGTAGTAATGTAAATGTTAGTGAAATGCCATGCGATGGCAATCGGTTGAGTTTGATCTCGATTAAATGTCTCTATGTTCTTCCTCATATCAGTTCATATCTTTATTGGACTTTGGGGTACTGCTGAAACGTTTCGGCTGCCTACTACATTTATTTCTATTTCCAGTCAATTCATTCGAACTTTGTAAAGTTTGGGACGGTCCATTATTTGATATAATCATCCCATCTCCTTCCGTGCCTACCTTTCCTTTTAGCTCCTTTCACGGCTCCAAACGGTATGGTCTTTGCTAGGATTTTCTAGGTTCACTCAACGTGGATACCGGAAATTTGTTTGTGGAAAAAAACACAGAACTGCGCGGCACTGGTTAGAATGCGTGAAAAATATACCATTGGTCGAAAAATATGAGCACTGACATATTTCCTACACACCATGATCGATGTGTAACGAGGTCCTATCTTCATCTTTTACTTCCGTACAATCGTTTTGACATCATTGTACGCAATTCAACGACATAATTGATGATTTTTCTTCGCAAAACCTGCTTATTCATTTCTTCTTATAAAAACAATGAGGATGCGATTTTTTATTTTGTTTTCCTGAACACTGCATATAATAATATTGTAGTTATATATTCCCTTTGAAAATATTCACACTGACGTATAGGTTCCTACCGAACACCAAACGCGAGATATAAAATCTATACGACAAGCTAAGATCAAACAGGTGGATGCAGTGAACATTGAATAGACTTGGCTTAAGGCAATTCTATTAAATAATAACGGAGCGGAGTTAATTTAGACACAGCCCATGACAGGGACATTTCAGGATGATAGCCAGTGTTGCCCTCGGAACAATAAATGAATATTTGCATCGTCCAAACAGGAAGCGCATTTAAGATTCTACACTTCAAACACGAGGTAGAAATAGTTTATGGATTTATATTGTTTTCAAGAAAATCGAAAAAAGCAGCATAATCAGAATCGAAGGAGGAAGATATAAACACAGAGAGATAATATAGGAAACTAGGTAAGGGAATGGCGGAGGAATCTGCACAATTGATAAATAACTGAATGCACACCGTCATTGAAAGATATGATCACCAGCGTAACCAGCCACTGTGCTAAAATGATGTTGATGATGAAGATGTTGATGATGAAGAGGATGATGATGGTGAGGATGATTATGGTGGTGGTGATGACAAAAATGATGGTATTAGTAGTGATGATGGTGATCATAGTGGTGGTAGTGATGATGATAATGGTGATGGTAACCATATCACTGTAGGTTAGGTGAGCAGACAAGTAAGTCAGCACTTTGTTTACAAGACTAACGCAATATTAGCCAGTTAGTTAACAGTCATTTCCCAAAAAGTGTTGTCGTACAATGCTGTTGATCATGCTGACTGCTGTAAAGTAAAGTAAGATAAGAGCCCCGTCACGCTATGTGGCTTATATGGAATATGATGTTAGTGGGCATAATTTTAACAGACCTTCGACACATGATTTTTGGGATAATGTGGTCAGTATTACACCTCTGTCGCTTTATTTTCCCATAAAAAAAAATCCGCAACCCATTTAAAGCTGGGTGAACTCGGAAGTCAGGATCGAACCCGACCTCATATCCTTTGTAGTCCAGTTCACCAACCACTGAGCTATCACGGCTCCTGTTGACTACTGCACATGCCATTTAAAAAAGAGAGTGTTTCCACGGTCACTTCATCTCTCCAGTTCCCACGATAACAAGAACAGAAACGATTCAATCAACTATACCTTCTGCAAATACCCAGCGCTGTATGTCGCAATTGTTGAGTACTGTAGTTAGCGAGGTCAATTTCTTGGAAGCCACATTTCGGCTGCACAAGACAACAAATGCAATTTGCTATACTGAGCACATAATATATATAGTCGCTTTCTTACTCCAGATTGTTCGATACAAATTTTAAAAAAAAAACAATGCTTTAACAAAAGAGAAATTAAACGATGCTAGTAGCTGCACTCTCCATAAAGACCCACCAAATATGCTTCTATTTCTGAAAGTTAAATAGCTCTTTAGCACAATGTCAACTAAATTAATTAATCTATCCAGATAGACAATTCTTTTGTAGTTAAATAGATGATTAAATGATGTTGGTCATCAGAGGAATACATTATAATAAAACATGCAACAAAACAATTTTGTCGAGGAATACACTAAATGCAACTTAAAAAGTGTCACAAACTATATCCTACCTTTCACATGCTCGTACCAACCAACTTGCAATTATCCAAAGAGATAGCATAAACACCACCAGCACCGTTCCGGGACATATTGTCATGAGCGTCTTCAGAACGAACTTAGTGTCAAAATGGATGCGATTGAGAGCTCCGATGCTCCGCGAGGAAGCGTCTGTGAAGAGCTTGCTGTGTAACAGCATGAATCGACAGATGAGATACAGTCTAAGAAACATTGGCACTGAGAGAATCACGTCAATAGACACTTCGTTATGGAACGACCTCTTGTGTTCATTCACCGTACCCGACCAGACAAAAGTGAAGTCCCCTGGAATTGGGTGTATAGCGCAAATGAGGAATTCTACTAACAGCTGAAGCATCCGACGCCACGATATGGCGATTCTCCAGTCCTCTATGCAGTTGTCTACGGCAAATAACTGTAAGAAAAAACACATAGAAAAGTACATAAACTGTGCAAGATGAAATAGTTCTGTTCTAATATCTGTAACTGTTCTTGAAGTAAAACCTATTTATAATTTTACAATTGGACTAGAAATAATGAAATAGAACACAGAAAAATTGTATTACGTGTCTTGTGCTTTCTACGTTTGTCACAGATATTCTGGTTGTCTTCTTCATACGACTGGTTCATAAAACTAATAACAAGCGCGGGTGGATCTTCTTTTCGTTTATATATGTTTGATTCGCTATGTTTGAACAGCTATGTTTGAACTGTTATTATTTTAATGATCCACATTTTGAAATATTTTCATTTTAACACTCCCTTAACCTATAATAACAAGTATGATGTAGTACGTTTACTGCATATCCACTAAAACACTTGCTATTTTGTAGAATTATATCTAAATTGCCACTAATACATTAAAAGAGGCAGACGTGTACATTGTATTTAGATTTAACGTTAGTATTCAATTTCGTAATAAAATATAGGAGACGAGTAAACATTGTATGAAGGTTAGACTATGTGATAAGGAAAAAGAACGAATATATTTTGTCATGAACTGATTTGAGGTTTTAAGTAATATGGTGTTACTATTAACATTTTTTTTCAATCATCGCCATATGTAGTTTATGGGTCACAACGTCACCAGAAGGTAAATATATTACTTCCCACTGTTCTGTTGTCGCACCTAAGTAGTGGTAAAGATATTACATCCCACTGATCTTGTGCCGCATCTAAGTATTGGTAAAGATATATTACTTCACGCAGAAGTACTGCCGCACCTGTGTAGTAGTAAAGATATTATTTCCCACTGTTCTGCTATCGCACCTAAGTAGTGGTAAAATATTACTTTCCCTGTGCTGTTACCGCACCAAAGTAGCGGTAAAGATATTACATCCCAATGTTCTCTGCCGCACCTAAGTAGTGGTAAAGATATATTACTTCCCGGTGTACTGCTGCCGCACCTGTGTTGTAGAAAAGATATTACTTCCCATTATTCTGCTACCGCACCAAAGTAATGGTAAAGATATTACATCCCAATGTTCTTCTGCCGCACCTAAGTAGTAGTAAAGATATATTACTTCCCACTGTTCTCCTGCCGCACCTAAGTAGTAGTAAAGATAATACTTCCCACTGTTCTGCTGATCCACATAAGTAGTGGTAAAGATATTACTTCCCACTGTTCTCCTGCTGCACTTAAGTAACGGTAAAAATATTGCTTCCCACTGTTCGGTTGACGCACTTAATTAGTGGTAAAGATATTACTTCCCACTGTTCTGTTGCCGCACCCAAGTAGTGGTAAAGATATTACTTCCCACTGTTCTGTTGCCGCACCTAAGTAGTGGTAAAGATATTACTTCCCACTGTCCTGTTGCCAAACGTAAGTAGTGGTAAAGATATTACTTCCCACTGTCCTGCTGCCACACCTAAGCAATGGTAAAGTTATTACTTCCCACTGTTCTGTTGTCGCACCTAAGCAATGATAAAGATATTACTTCCCACATGTCTATTGCCGCACCTAAGCAACAGTAAAAATATTATTTCTCACAGCTCTGTTGCCGCACCTAAGTAGTGGTAAAAATATTACTTCCCCTGTGCTGCTACCGCACTAAAGTAGTGGTAAAGATATTACTTCCCACTGTTCTTCTGCCGCACCTAAGTAGTGGTAAAAATATTACTTCTCACTGTGTGCTGCTACCGCACCACATTAGTGGTAAAGATATTACTGCCCACTGTTCTTCTGTCGCACCTAAGTAGTGGTAAAATATTGCTTCCCACTGTTGTTCTGCCGCACTTAAGTAGTGGTAAAGATATTACTTCCCACTGTTCTGTTGCCGCACCTAAGTAGTGGTAAAGATATTACTTCCCACTGTTCTGTTGCCGCACGTAAGTAGTGGTAAAGATATTACTTCCCACTGTTCTTCTGCCGCACTTAAGTAGTGGTAAAGATATTACTTCCCACTGTTCTTCTGCCGCACTTAAGTAGTGGTAAAGATATTACTTCCCACTGTTCTGTTGCCGCACCTAAATAGTGGTAAAGATATTACATCCGACTGTTCTCCTGCCGCACCTAAGAAGTGGTAAAGATATTTTACTTCCCGGTGTACTGCTGCCGCACCTGTGTAGTAGTAAAGATATTACTTCACACTGTTCTGCTACCGCACCAAAGTAATGGTAAAAATATTACTTCCCACTGTTCTCCTGCCGCACCTAAGTAGTGGTAAAGATATTACTTCCCACTGTTCTGCTGATCCACATAAGTAGTGGTAAAGATATTACTTCCCACTGTTCTCCTGCCGCACTTAAGTAATGGTAAAAATAGTACTTCCCACTGTTCTGCTGACGCGCTTAAGTAGTGGTAAAGATATTACTTCCCACTGTCCTGCTGCCACACCTAAGCAATGGTAAAGATATTACTTTCTAATGCTCTGTTGCCGTACCAAAGTAATTTTAAAGATATTACTTCCCACTGTCCTGCTGCCACACCTAAGCAATGGTAAAGATATTACTTTCCAATGCTCTGTTGCCGTACCAAAGTAATTTTAAAGATATTACTTCCCGCTACCGCCGTTTAGAAAGTGGAGTGTTGATCATTCTCTTGGCATACGGTTTTAAAAATACTTATATCTAATTCTAGTCACTCTATCACGAAGAATATATTTGTTCTCTAGATACACCGGCCTGTTCTGTAAGTGGTATCGCCGACGTTGTAACTGTCTGTAAATTTGTAAAATCTACTTTTTTATTATCCTCAATCTCACTACCTCCCTCGCTGCGTAAAACTCTTAATAAATGACTATTTTCACACAAACACACAGACACATATATACATATAATGTTAATATTACATATATAAACGTGTAATGCGTCAATAAATACACGAGACAAGCATCAATATGTGGATTTGAAATAAATATTAAACACACTAAAACTGTGATTATTTGCAGAGAAAAGACGCAAAATATACAAGAAGATATTGAAGTAGATGGAAAGAACGTAGTAAGAGATCCAGAATATAGCAATCCTGGATATATTATAGCAAATGATGGAAAATGTAAGAAAGAAATTAAAACAAGAATCATCATCATCAAGTACCGGGCCTACTGGTGGACCACAACTTTCGATCTCGGCAGCTATTTATCATTTCTGTTGTTGACCTTCTGCCAAGCCATTCTCTTAAGCTGTCTGTTATTTTTTCTCCTTGCTTCCCTCTATTTCTTCGTCCCTCAATTTTTCCAGTTCATGATTCGCATCCATATGTTAAGACTGGCTCTACATAACATTTAAGAACTCTTTTATTTGTTTCTATTGTCAAAAATGGATTGCATAGTATTTTCATCATTTTTTGGAAAACTGCTTTTGCCTGAGCCATTCTGCATCTCACCTCTTTTGTACATCTTCCGTCTAAGGTTAACAAAGTTCCCAAATATTCAAATTCATTTACCTGTTTTAATATTGTTCCATTTGTCTTTATTTTGCACTGAGGTGATGTCTTTTTCTTTGTTGTTACCATTACCTCTGTCTTTTTGCTATTAAGGCTGAGTCCTTTATTTTTGCTTTATTTCACTATAATGTCCAACATTTCTTGTAACTCATTTTATTCTTAGCTATTAAGACTGTCATCAGCATACCTTAGATTATTTATATTATGACCTCCGATTGTTATTCCAGATATGTCCCTTATGGATCTTAAAATAATCTCACTATAAATATTAAACAAATCTGGTGACAGCACACAACCTTGTCTAAAGTTGTTTTATTTGTTGAAACATTCCCAATTGGTTTCCAGTTCTTATGGCCGCTGCTTTTTGTCAGTACATGTTCTTTATTATTCTTAGATCTTTGCTGTCTACGTTTATGCTTTCTAAAATTTTGATTATTTTTTGGTGCTTTACTCTGTCAAATGCCTTGGTGTAATCTATGAAACATAGGTATAGATCTGTTTTCACTTCTATGGCTCTTTCTACTAAAGATCGTATGATATAAATGGCATTGCTTGTTGCTTCATCTCTAACAAAACCACACAGTTCATCGCTAATTTCTGGACTGATTTTGTTTCGCACTCTTCGCGTAATGATTCTTAGTTCTTAGAAAAGAAGAATAGTAAAGGCAAAAAAGCAATTTTAACAACATGAAAAATATATTCACATTGAGCAAATAATATCAGAACTAAAGCATCGAATTGCAAGATGAACTATCTACTCAACATTTTGCATGGTGCAGAAACATGGACATAAAATAAGAAAACAGAGTAAAAAAATTGAAGTTTTTGAAATGTGGATCTATAGAAAAAGTTGGGTGGAAGAAAAAGAAGTCAAACCAGGAAGTTCTGAACCAGCTGAAAATGAAAACAAAATCTACTTAAAAGAATTCGAAAAAGACAAATGAAATTGTTTGGACATGTGAAGAGACATAATACCCTTTTAAAAGTCATCTTGGAAGGAAATGTACAAGGTAGACAAGGCAGATGCAAACCAAGATTAATGTGGACTGATAGCAGCAAAAGGTGGACAGGTGAATCTATGATAACATGCACCATCGAGACAAGAGACAGACTGAAATGCCGCTTCAAGGAAGCCAACCTTCAATGTGTAGATGTCACCCAATGAATGAGTGCATCAATGGATAGTCACAAATATACGGGGCAGCTGTAACCCTACATGAAAAGTAGACAAATAAAATTATATGTAGCAATTTTACTAATGGGAAGAAAGTACAAAATTATAACCGTTTTAGCCAAAAGTCTTCGTCAGTAATGCAAGACAACAAACAAAAACGGGAAAGAAAATGAAGTAGCTACATTTCTACTTTAGCTTCCGTCAGTCTTGTTCATTGCTACCCTCTCTGTCGTGTCTGTGTAGTTACGAGATCAATAGGGACCGATTATCTGGCCACTTGTCAGTAATGTGCTCACTCACTCTTCCTGTAGGGACCTGGTGGCGATGTCTCCTGATGTACGGACTGACCTAAATAGAGATCTGTCTTTGTTGCTTTCGTTAATTTTTTGTTTGTTGTTTTTGTCTTGTAATACTGGCGAAGGTTTTCATGCGAAACATTTATTATTTTGTACTATTTTCTTTTTAGTTAGTTCCTACATACAACATTGTTTGTTGGTATTTTTTGTGTCAATGTTGACATTTTATTCTCATATTCGGGCCTTAGGTGCCATCATGCTGGCCCAGCTAAGAATCTGATCATCGCCCAGATGTAGGTCACGTAAATATTTGATCAGCTGTTGCTGTTAATATTACCGCAAGTATTTCTGTGTGAGTCGTGGTCCACGTTTAGTACTAGCACAGTCAGAACATCGTGGCCTTTCTATTTCACACCAGAGAAAGTCTAAGCAACCACATGACAATCTTTAAATAGGCCTGATCGTTGAAAGGAAACCACGGAAAAACTCCAATTACTGTAACTTTTTCACCTTTACGGACATGGATTTTGTGGATAAAATAACGTCACGCTAGTTGGACTTTTCAGGTTTCCCCTTCAGCTCTCTGGCCTGTATAAAGTAGCCTTGGAAAGAGAAGCATGAACAGACATCGCGTTTTAGAACAATCTCTCGTGCACAGTTACTGTACCCGACCAGAGAGAAATGAAAAATAGTGAATATGATGCTAGTTTCTATATTTAAGGCAGTCGATACATTTTTTTAATATTATGACCGGCACTACGCCAGTCCGTCTTTTCAGAATAAAACTCAGGTGCAGTTTTAGGCTGTGTGAACCTAAAAACCTGTTTCGTCTATATTAAAGTGTTAACTCTGTAAAACTTTCTCTATGTAAAACTGTTCACTCTTTAAAACATTCTCCGTGTAAAACAGATACTTTTCTGTGTGAAAATGTCCATCTGTGAAACTCATCCATTAAAAAACTGGCACTTCTCTAAAACTCTGAGTATTAACAATGTTACCGTGTAAAACTATTCAGTGTCAAATATCTTGAATAAACTCTGCTACTCTTGAACTATCTATTTTAGATTTTTCTTAAATAAACTTATTGTGCATAAATAAAGTGATAGTTTTTTTTTTTATTTTCGAAAGTGAAAAAATATCTTATTAATCTACTTAATAGAACACAAAATTATAACTATTCCACACAAAAACAGTAAATGAACGCGATGAATACGTTCAATATTCCGTTTTGTCGTTGTGGAAGACATACACGACATACACATTGCACGTAATCCAACGAATGTGAAATAAACTAAACTCCCCATTAAGTAAAACAAATGCAGTAATATTTGTTTTAAACAGTCAGAAAGACGGGTAAAACCTACAATAATGATATTACTTTCGTGTTCACTTAATTTTATATACACCTTCAACTGTGAAGACACATTTGTAGCTCTCGCTCTTCTGGCAGTCTCTATCATTGTAATTTGATGTTGTTGCAGTTTGCTTGAAATTATCGGCCAGTCATACTCTGGGTTTGCTAAAACTCTGCTCCCGTCTAAGATAAAATTCAGACTGGTAATCTTTAGAGGCAGAAGACAGTGAAATAGAGAGAGAGAGAGAGAGAGAGAGAGAGAGAGAGAGAGAGAGAGAGAGAGAGGGAAAGAGAGAGAGAGAGAAAGATGGAATACCAGAAGTGTCAGTTATTTAGTGTATGTACTGAAGAAGACCCAGCCCCTTTTCCAAACTGAAAGCTTTCTCTTGGTCTGCACCAGCCATACAGTGCTTTACCATTTATTACCAAGTTACAGAAAATTTATTATTTTTCATTTTATTGTATTGTTTACGTTTTTTTATGTTTTCACCTTTAAATTATATTTTAGAGCATTTCATTGCTTATCTTTGCTTTCAATTGTTGTTTTTTTTTCATTTGCTGTTTGCTTTTATCAGAAATGATTTTCTAATGGGAAAAACAATTGATTCAGACTTCAAACGATTCATAATTCGAACAGCTTCCTGCAAAGTGTTAGCGTACAAATACAAGGCACCTCTTTGCAGTTATCTTTCTCACAACTTAATGCCCAACCATACAATATGTAATTGTAATTGAAATGAAAGCGGGCTACTGAATGTGTACAGTTTGATTTCACTTCTTGAAAACAGTTTAGTTGAATTAAAGATTATTGCTACATCTCGTTCATAAATGGAGCATCAGAGCCAAAATTAAGGAATAATTTCTGTACAAGATACTATACTACCATATTCATAGAGTTTTTATCTTGTGCAACCCCCTTCCATATTTACAGAGTTGTTATCTTGTGCAACACCCTTCCATATTTACAGAGTTGTTATCTGGTGCAACACCCTTTCATATTTACATAGTTGTTATCTTGTGCAAACATCCTTCCATATTTACAGAGTTGTTATCTTGTGCAACACCCTTCCATATTCACAGAGTTGTTATCTTGTGCAACACCCTACCATTTTCATAGAGTTGTTATCTTTGTGCAACATCCTACCATATTCACAGAGTTGTTATCTCGTGCAACACCCTTCCATATTCACAGAGTTGTTATCTTGTGCAACACCCTACCATATTCATAGAGTTGTTATCTTTGTGCAACATCCTACCATCTTGAGCAATACCCTTTCTTTAGTTTCAAGGTTTCATTTACATTTTAATACACTTTAGTTGGCAGTGAAATGTGCACTTAAGTTTGAGCTAAAGTAGTTTATAATTTCAAGGCTGATAAATCCTTCTCAACAAAGAAAAGTAAAGAAATTCGGGAGTTTGAGAATGGCTAAAACTGTAATGACAGAGTTATATAGAGAGGAAGATAGACCCGGGCGGGGGGGGGGGGGGGGGGGGGGGGGGGGAGGGGAATGGGGAAGAAGACAGAGAGAAACGACAATCTGTCATTGCTGATTCTGTCATTGTAATGTATTTCTTGCACCCAATGCAGCGACATTTTTTGACATTTGGTTTAATACACGCTACACCGCTGCCAGCTCTTCCTGTGTAGTTATGTCTAATAATTATGGGAGTATGTGATCATGGACATCTGACGTTGAGCTTCAAAGACACGCACTGAGTTGGCATTGTTTGCAGATAAAGTATTAATGCCGATGTTACTCGGCAAACATTATTTTGAATAACTGCACGACGATAGTTGATATTAGAGCCTAAAAGAGCAGGAATAAGGGATCAAGCGGGGTAGGAGAAGGAAGGCAGGGGAGAGATGGAGGTGATAGCTAGCTAGAGGTAACGAATAAGAGTTGATAATGACATGACTCCAATCACACAGAGCTAGCTAGAGGTAACGAATAAGAGTTGATATGACTCCAATCACACAGTGCTAGTTAGCAACAAAACCACCAACATAGAGCTTCTCAGAAGGTGGAATATGGGGATCAAGCAGGATAAGAGAAGGAGGACGGATGGTGGGGAATAGCTAGCTAGAGGTAACGAATAAGAGTTGACAGAGAGCTAGCTTCACACAGAGCTAACTAGCAACAAAACCAACAACATAGAGCTTTTCAGAAGGTGGTAATCATTTTGTCAAAAATAGTAATCCCCCCACCTCCACCTATTTTCCACTTTCATTTGGAGTTTACAATGTAAACTGAACCCATAACAGCATCTTCCTCTTCTTCTACCTTTCAGCTCCCTGTGGAGCATAGGTCTTCAACAAACACTTTCCAAGTCTGGTTTCAAACTCTGGTTTCTCTTCATCATCGAATGCCATCTCCGCAACGAAGGTTGGCTACCATGGAGCGCCATTCTGCTCTGTCTCTTGCTTTGATGGTGCAGGTTGTCATAGGCTGATTTGTCCATCTTTTGATGTTATTCGTCCATGTTAGTCTTGGTCTGCCTCTGCCTCTTTTACCTTGTATTTTCCCCCCAGATTACTTTTAAAGGATGTTGTGTCTTTTACCATGGCCCAAAAATCGCATTTGTCTTGTTTGAATTGTGTTTAGTAGTTCTCTTTTCAGTTTTAGTTATTTTACGACTTCATCGTTTGTTTTCTTTTCTTTCCATCCAATTCTACCTATTTTTCTATATATCCACATTTCAAAGGCTTCAATTCTCTCTTCTGTTTTCCTGTCCATGTCCATGTTTCTGCACCATATAGGAATGTTGAGAAGACTCATTTTGCTATTTCTTAGTTTTAGCCATGGTGCTATTTGTTTTTATGTTAGTATGTTCTTCATTACATTTAAAATTACTTTTTGCCATTCCTATTCTTTTGTTTTTTTCAGTTTTACATTTCCCATCACTTACAAATCTTTCGCCTTTTACCATAAAAAGCATAAGGATGTATAATGTTGTCACAAACTGATCAGGACTGCACTTCTTTGATGCCAACCTAAATGCAATGAGATCAGACGTGATAAATTATATATCAGATCAATGCCACATTCATTGTACAATTTCTTCAAACATTAGTGAATGTTGTACACATGTACATGCTAACATTTTGTTCATGAATGCACTCAATTCCTATTCGCAATAAATAAATAAATAACAAATCGATGCATATTGACAGGAGGAAACAACTCGCAGGAATAAAGTGCATATTGATCATACCCTGACACAATTTCAGCTATCCTGCACCCACGTGGGAGCCGCGATAGCTCAGTGGTTAGTGAACTGGACTACCACGGACAAGGGGTAGGGTTCGTTCCCAACCGACGGCTTCCGGGTTCACCCAGCCTTAAATGGGTACCGGATTTTTTTCTGGGAAAGTAAAGCAGCACGGGTGTAATACTGACCACATTACACCAAAAGTCATGTGCTGAAGGTCTGTAAAATATAGGGTCACTAACACCATATTTCCCTATACGCCACTTGGCGTGACGGGTGTACTTTAGTTTTACTTTACTGCACCCACGTCTTTCCCTTCACATTATACCATTTTAAGATAATAATGCTAGAAAATGTGTCAACGCGACAAGAGAAATTAATTCGTTTTTTACTGTATAGATATAATTTGTATATGATGTGTGAACAGTTACCGATCTGTGTAAACTATTGTGCTAAAATAAGCGCAAGGGTAATATAATGACACATTCCAGAATGAAATACTTTGAAATGTTAACAGATATCAAAGAGAAATAATATGGAATGTCAACAACCGCCATTATTATTATTATCACCACCATCATTATTATCAACATCATAATCATCATTATCTGGTTGCATATCTTCTGCAGAACGGTGCACTAAAATACAGCCCGTTTGAAAGATTCTATATCTAGCCAGATCTCCACTTCTTATGTTGTCATGTTCAAGGTATCTAATGTCTTGACCGACGTTTTTTCTGATCTACCCCTGTCTCGTCTTTCTAAAATCTTCCTTCCATTATTATTCTTTCCAACCAATTGTGTCTTTGGACTTCGCCGAACTATTTTAATTTCCCCTGCAAAATGTTTATAAGCTAGTTTTTTGTTTGTTTAGATATTATAATTTGTGGAATTGTCAACCGCCAAACAGAAATAAAAATTAGAATGAAATGGTATGTTAGAAGCTTTACGTGATTAGTGGACGACACAGATTAAACGACGTTTCGGCCCAATATGTCTTCAGCAGGAACAAACAAACAAAAACACACACACGGATATGTAAGTAAAACTAATAACGAAACATCCAAAACAAAAATAATCGAAATATGTCTATCCTGTCTGTCAGGCCGAGGTCAAAATGAAAAGCTAAATAAACTGTGATCTGCTGTCTACGCGGAACACTTTTTAAAAAAATATGTTGTCAGCCTTTAGTAGGAGAAATGATTTCACATCTTAGCAGCAGCAGTCGATTTATTTGATGTGCAGTAAATGGCAAAGAGCTGTCATTGTAAAAAGCATCGTTATGGAAACAGAACCATAGATTTTAGAAGCAGTGATCTCTGCAATATGTGCCATTTTGGCACGCAAGGTTTCTGTTTTTGAGATTGTAGTTCTGCCCTATGTGCCGTCTTCGGCTTGAAAGGACAATAGATAGATAAATAGAAATGGCAAAGGTCATTGTAACTACTTAAAAATATGCTTCAGTTAATATAATAACTACGGCAAAGATATCAGCATTTCCAAGTTTTATTACATTCTAAGAAAATGCTTTTATGAAGTTTTATTTTTTAAAGAATGTGTATTGTAATCAAAAAGACTAAAACTACGATCATAAAGAAAGAAAATACTCAAAACTACAAGTGGATATCAAATTTGAAGAATAGACCTGGAGACAGTTCAGAAATACAACTACCTTGGACATACTATATATAACCAGTGATGGAAAATGTACAACTGAAATAAACAAAAGAATAGGAATGGCAAAAAGTAATTTTATTGCCATGAAAAATATACCAACATCAAAACAATTAACACTAGGGATGAGACTAAGATTATCAAAATGTTATATAGTCTCAACATTCATATATGGTGCAGAAACATGGACATTAGACAAGAAAACAGAACAGAAAATTGAAGCCTTTGAAATGTGGATATATATAAGAATAGGTAGAATTGGATGGAAAGAAAAGAAAACAAACGATGAAGTCTTAAAAAACTAAAAATGAAAAGAGAGCTACTAAACGCAATTCAAACAAGACAAATGCCTTTTTGGGGGCATGTTAACGGACACAACAGCCTACTAAAAGTAACCTTTGAAGGGAAAACAAGGTAAAAGAGGCAGAGGCCGACCAAGACTAACCTGAATGAGTAATATCCAATGATGGACAAGTCAACCTATGACAATCTGCACCATCAAAGCAAGAAACAGTGCGGAATGGCGCTCCATGGTAGCCAACCTTTGATGCGGAAGAGGCACTTGATGATGATGCTGATGTATTGTAATGTTTCCTGGTAGCTGCAGTACCTTGTTAACTCTACACAACCATGTTTCCTGGCAGCTCCAGTACCTTGTTAACTCTACACAACCATGTTTCCTGGTAGCGCCAGTACCTTGTTAACTCTACACAACCATGTTTCCTGGTAGCTCCAGTACCTTGTTAACTCTACACAACCATGTTTCCTGGTAGCGCCAGTACATGTTAACTCTACACAACCATGTTTCCTGGTAGCTCCAGTACATTGTTAACTCTACACAACCATCTTTCCTGGTAGCTCCAGTCCCTTGTTAACTCTACACAGCCATGTTTCCTGGTAGCTCCAGTCCCTTGTTAACTCTACACAACCATGTTTCCTGGTAGCTCCAGTCCCTTGTTAACTCTACACAACCATGTTTCCTGGTAGCTCCAGTCCCTTGTTAACTCTACACAACCATGTTTCCTGGTAGTTCCAGTACCTTGTTAACTCTACACAACCATGTTTCCTGGTATTCCAGTCCCTTTTTAACTCTACACAACCATGTTTCCTGGTAGCTCCAGTACCTTGTTGACTCTACACAACCATGTTTCCTGGTAGCTCCAGTACATTGTTAACTCTACACAACCATGTTTTCTGGTAGCTCCAGTACATTGTTAACTCTACACAACCATGTTTCCTGGTAGCTCCAGTCCCTTGTTAACTCTACACAACCATGTTTCCTGGTAGCTCCAGTCCCTTGTTAACTCTACACAACCATGTTTCCTGGTAGCTCCAGTCCCTTGTTAACTCTACACAACCATGTTTCCTGGTAGTTCCAGTACCTTGCTAACTCTACACAACCATGTTTCCTCACTAGGTTCCCTATGATGTCATAATTAAAACATGGCTATAAGCTTATTACCACAATCTACCGATGATATGTTGATACGAGAAAGTTTTGGCATGTTTTAACATGAACCACCGTGCTGAAGGTGGGATGTGCAGGGCCGAAAGGTGGAAGTATTATACATAGTTCTACTGCAAACCACAACACAGCGCATTTACGCTTACTTAACGTTCTTTTTCGAAAATCACTGTTTTGCTGGCTAAAAAGCCGACGTGCGGTGTTCGGTGTACGGTGTTAGACGTAAGGTGTTCGGTGTAGGGTGTTCGACGTAAGGTGTTCGGTGTACGATATTCGACGTAGGGTGTTTGGTGTACGATATTCGACGTTAGGTGTTGGTGTACGGTGTTCGGCGTACGGTGTTCGGTGTACGATATTCGACGTAAAGGTGTTCGGTGTAGGGTATTCGACGTACGGTGTTCGGTGTACGGCCTTCGGCGTACGGTGTTCGACGTACGATGTTCGGTGCACGGTGTTCAGCGTATGGTGCTCGAAACCCCTGGTAAATAGAAAGAATTTTGTTTTAAATATCGGGGTAAAATAAAAATCCTAAATTTCAAAGTGTGTTGGCGACTGCTTTGACCAAGCAGCCTTTATCTCTCTTTCCCTATCGAGAGACACCCCCACCCACACACCCGACATACACCATCAGATGTCTATAGTTGACGTGTCGTGGGATAGTTCCTTTATTTTTGTACGTTCATTTAAGTGCCAATGACGAAGAAGTATAACTAACGATTCCTTTAGTCATCGGGTAGGAGATCGTACTAAACACTTCATTATTGCGACTTTCGTTAGTGGATGCATTTAATTACATAATTTCAACATGATCTATGACCGGCGATCGATTCACGTCATAGTTCGAAACGTATACGTGATTAAAGACAGTAGATTCGTTTATGATATATATAAGCACGCTTACGTAATGGAAAAAAACAGTCGATCTTTACAATTTTAAGTTAAAGACGTTATGTTATCATAGACTGCCGATTGTTTTACTTCATAGCGATAGTTATATATGTATTATAAATGTATATCGTATTCATCAATATATATACATATACTTTATTGCTACATTTAAGAAAGTGTGGCCTACAAAAATATACTTACACGAATGACTAATTACATAAATATTGACAACAAGTGTGATATGCATAATCCTAAACAAAATAGATAAATACATGAAAGGTACTCTACTTCGGTAAAAATAGTTAACCAGAACCTACCAGCTGCAAACAAATGTATAATCTATCCAGCACAACAAGAACAGTTAGGTGTGTAGGTAACCTGAGAAGAGCTGAAGATGTGTGTGTTCTATTTAAGGCCCATGCCGATCTAAGTGTATAGCAAATATTGATCTCTGAAGGGGAATTTTACAGATAATAATATTATTTCTATTTTTGACAATAGAAACAAGAAAAAGAGTTCTTAAATGTTATGTAGAACCAGTCTTAACATATAGATGTAAATCATGGACAATAGGACAACAGAAAAGAAAATCGCTGGAGTCTGTAGAAATGTGGTTTTAAAGAAGAATGTTGAGAATACAACGGACAGCTAAGAAGAGTAATGAAAATGTTCTGAAAGAGGTCAAAGCAAAAAGAGAGCTAATTTCTAATATTAGGAAGAAACAATCATTATTTTTGGCTATGTAATGAGAAGAGAACAGCTGCAATATATTGTAACAACTGGAAAAATTGAGGGACGAAGAATAGAGGGAAGCAAGGAGAAAAAATAACAGACAGCTTAAGAGAATGGCTTGACAGAAGGTCAACAACAGAAATGATAAATAACTGTCGTGATCGAAAGTTGTGGTGAGACATGATCACCTACGCCAGCAGGGCCGATACTTGATGATGAATAGTATTTGAATCCTGATAGTAAAACGAGAACCACTGCCCACAATGCACATCAATAAGGTATTCACAGTCCGAAGCCGTTTATTGTTAAGAAGTTACTCGTATATAGCATGGGGTGTTCCTAGTTCAAAAGCAAATGTGAATTTAGTAATAAATTGGATTGAGGAGAGAGGCGATTTGCGAGTGAGCACTGGTTATTTAATGGCGAAACAGCACTCAAGAATGTCGCTTTTCCGGAACCAGAATAATTGAGTAGATATGAAACTGGAGAGGTTATAATGTTATAGTTTAGAATGAATAAAAGTTAGTGGAGGATCTCGGGAAAGGACGCTCGTGTGTGAAACCAAAACCTAACACTGACAGTTTGGAGGCCTGACAGTGTGATAGAATGACTGTCAGTGATTGTTATTGTAGTTATGTTTCCACTTTAATTCTGGAAGAATTGTTCCAACGTATATATACAATGTAGGGAGCCGCGATAGCTCTGTGGTTAGTGAGCTGGACTACAAAGGACAAGAGGTAGGATTCGATCCCAATAGACGGCGTCCGGTTGACCCAGCCTTTAATGGGTAACGGAATTTTTTCTGGCAAAAAAATCGGCACGGGCGTAATACCGACCACATTAACCCAAAAATCATGTGCAGAAAGTCTGTAAAATGTATGGTCACTAACACCATATTCCCTATACGCCACTTAGCGTGACGGTGGTACTTTAATTTATATATATATATATATATATATATATATATATATAATGTGAATAAGTGAAAATATGTCATCAAATACATATTGAATTTATGCAGTAGCATTTGAACAGTAGCTCTGTAGAGAACTTGAGTGACGACAAGAGAGTGGTTATAGATTACATCAATAGTAGAGGAAGTCATCTGGTTGTAGACCATTACAACTTGACGTTAAACTGTCGAACCTGATTAGTGAGTTCTTCGAATATGAGATAAACTATGTAAACTGTTGTCGATATTGATGATGTTTTGTTGTTGAATCAACCGCCTAATTAATGTGCATGTTGATTAATGTTTTGTGTAACGTGTACCGCAGTATTTTCTTCTTATTACCATTGCTCATTGTGTTTTCTTCATGCTATCAGTCTACCTTTGAATGATTCAGAATCCAGTTCTATACTTATACTGGTATAAAGACCAGTTACAGAAAATGAAACAATTGTAAGAAATACAAATAAAAACAATTAAATAATACAAAGGTGTTACAGAGACTAGTATGTCAATACTGTAACAGTTAAGAATGTAATCGCCGTGACATCTTTATTTAAACAATTGAGTGTTGCAACAATAGCAGCACCAAGATTTCTCTTTAATTAAAGTATTTTCTTGTAAACATGGCCTGTAACACTGGACTCGAGAAGTGTTTATTAAATTCTTTTACTTGATCACACAGTGTGAATTCAGAGCATTGGTCACCGGCTGTAGTTATTTAATTAAATTGTTATATTAACGACAGGCAAAAACAGCTTTGCAAAAAAATGAGGAAGATACTATGAAATCCATTTTTGACAATAGAAACAAGAAAAAGAGTTCTTACATGTTACGTAGAGCCAGTCTTAACATATGGATGTGAATCATGGACAATAGGACAACAGACAATAAAATCACTGAAATCTGTAGAAATGTGGTTTTACAGAAGCATGCAGAGAATACCATGGACAGCTAAGAAGAGTAATGAAAATGTTCTGAAAGAGGAAGCAAAAAAAGAACTAATTTCCAATATTAGGAAGAAACAATCATCATTTTTTGGTCATGTAATGAGAAGAGAACAACTGGAATATATTGTAACAACTAGAAAAATTGAGGGACGAAGAGATAGAGGGAAGCAAAGAGAAAAAATACCAGACAGCTTAAGAGAATGACTTGGCAGAAGATAAATAACTGTCGATATCGATAGTTGTGGAGAGACATGATCACCTACGCCAGCAGGCCAGGTACTTGATGATGATGATATTAACGACAAAATCTATACCCTTTTCTCATTTTAAATGTATTTGTTAAACTTAGTTCTGCTTGTAATGCTGCAGCATAAAAATGACACTTTATGATGTTTATATACTTTTACCTTTTAAAATGTAAAGCTAGATCTCCCTGTTAACAACTTCTCCCGACAGGACCGCTTTTTGTATATCACTTAAGCGCAAGTTAATAGTGGGGGGGGGGGGGCACTATCCCCTTAAGTTCAAAGGATTTTTAAAATTCGCATGAAGAGAAGTTATATAGACAAAAGAAACATTACTGCTCTACACGAGAATCCAACCAGATACTATCGAGCGAGAAGTGCGTACCTTACTTTCCATTATAACTAACCGTTTATACTGCTGGCTATTGTGTTAATATAAGGTGTGTTCTTTCTTGGGTTGTTCTCGTCAAGAATCGTCAGCAATTTATTGAGTAAAAGTCCACACAGATGCAGCATTACATCCCTTATTTCGTTCTCTCCTTCCGTTTCGTCTTTTACGTTTTTTACTTCAGCCCAGACGCAAGCACAACCATCATATTTACTAGTAGGTTACAGGAAATGTCGGTTATAATTTTATTTAGGGGTTAGAATAATTGATGTTTGTTACGTCATAACGTGGGAGCCGAGATAGCTCAGTGGTTAGTGAACTGGACTGCAAAGGACAAGAGGCAGGGCTCGATCAAATCGACGGCTTCCAGGTTCACCCAGCGTTTAATGGGTACCGAATTTTTTTTGCTGGGAAAGTAAAGCGGCATGGGCGTAATACCGATTATATTACCCCAAAAATTATGTGCCGAGCGTCTGTTAAATTTATCGTCACTAACACCATATTCCCTATACGCCACTTGGCGTGACGGGGTACTTTACTTTCCTTTTTTACGTCATAACGTACTGGTTCGGATCATAGGATGCTGAGCTATAGGTATGAGTTCATTAGACCAGTTGAACTAATGAATTGTGGCTTTAAAGTTGGGCAAAAAGAGCTCGCCAAGAACTTACTTCTCAGGAAAGACAAATGACCTGAGTAAGCAAAAAAGAATCACAGTGTAAAGATATTCTCTGTCTAAAATATGCCGTGATAAAGTCTGATATTTCAGACAATATTGAGCAATGTATCATTTGTCAGTTTTGCTCTAAGTCTGGACTCAGCGATGCAAACAACCTTCTTTACCGTGAACAAAGAGGGAGAAAAAAACGGAAAGTATATAGAGAAATAAAGGAAGAAGAAGTATACTTTCGGATTTTGTGGCCGGTCCAGAAGGTGTATTTATTTTATTTCTTTTTTATTTCCTGTTTTTCTCTGCGTTGTTCAATTTCAACCATATAACTGGCTTCTAAAACTGACTAGTTCTCTCCGTTTTAATCATCCGCGTTTCAGTGTCTGCAACACGCCCTCGTCCTGCCTCCAACTTGTTAAAAATACGTCACTGTCGCGAGAAGACGTGATGTGAGCTCTTGATGTCAGAGACATTTTTTTTATTTAAAAAAGCACGCACCTGAAGGATTTGATTAGATCGAGAGAGCATATTTTTAACTCTCTCTTGTTGGCTATAATACATTTTTATAAGCAAGGGTTGTGTTACAGAGAATGAATTACAAAGAAAAACGACATTTTCATTGGGAATAGGGCGGAATAAAAAAACAAAACAAATTAAGGAGTCTTTATATAAGAAGATAATGGAGATGTAATTCAGATTTTAGAAAGTAGGACCTTCCGTTCAACCACCCAACAAATACCAACTAAATATGAATAACAAAATACGTATTTAGACATTCATTAAGAGAATGATTCTTACACGATGCACTCGGTTTGTCGTAGATAACCAGAGCTGATTATATTTCTTTTAGAGACATAATGAAAAAAAGTGTATTACGCAATCCATTTCTGCCATAGGATATACGAAAATAAGTGTTCTTCAGTCAGTGTTATATAGAACTAGATTTGATATATAAAAGTGTATCTATCCTAGTTAAGTATACAACAGTCAAGAACATTGTTGGACGCCATAGAAATGCTGTTTTAGAGAAGAATGTTGAGGATACCATGGAAGATTTAAATA
>JAVIAB010000051.1:69595548-69655548 GCA_032433765.1 Megaustenia siamemsis | reverse complement strand
ATAATTGGCGTCAAACAATTCCAATGACGACACTCAATGGTTTCACGTAAACCACTTATCAACTCCAAGACGAGGGAAGGTCGCACTCAAAACAACTTTGACCTGCCAAAGAGGGATGTTGCCATGTGCAAGACTCAGCAGCACCGGCACACATTAGACGCAAAATTATTATGTCCAAGTACCGTTTTAATGATACATTCTGCGGACCATTTTCTCTTCAATCCGATTTATACAAATTACAAATAGTAATTAGGAACACTATTTTGAAAATGCTTGATATTATTTTGTTTTTCAACAGATTCAAATCAAGTAGCTGTAGAAACTGCCAATAACATTCCAGAGTTCAAAAGTTAATAATAGACATCTCAAACAAAAATCACATGAAAAGTTTAGGGTAACAAAAAAATCAGTACATGTAAAATAAACACAAACCGTATTTAGCAGTTAAACAAATAGAAAAAAAAGACAAACTACGTCGCTTTTTTGTGGTGTTTAGATTAGTTTAGTTTAGTTTAGTTTAGTTTAGCTGCTTTATACCATTGTGTTTGTTTTACATGTTTTTTTGCAGCTGAACTTGCGACCCCGTATAGTTTTAAGTATTATACATATTATATATATTTAATATGAGTGTGCTTATCTTCAACATTAATTACACTTTCCCCCTCCCTCGTCGTCATCCTTCCTTTCAGCTTCGATGGGAAACATAATTTGTGATCGTTTACATCACGGTTGACCTCTACTTGTCACTATTATGTTTGTGTCTGGTATTTCCACTTTCAATCTTTTCCGAGGACGTACCTTCAGTCTGTCGTTCTCGTAGCGTTTGATAACACATATAAACTGTTTCCGGTATGTTCAAAGACTGCATGCCATTTTATTTTAAACGCAAATCAAGAGTGTTGTGTTACATCCAAAATCAGATATGGACTGTGTTATAACATTGCCATATGAATGACCCGCAACATACAGTTAACACCTACATGAAGTTATAAAAGAGATAAGACCTAAATTATCTAATATTAGTAGTAGTAGCCTCCCATCGGTCATAGTTGACTATGGATTTTTCAGAGCTCCTATAATTTTTTTTTCTTTCCTTTCGCCGTGTATTCTCTTTTTCTATGAATCTGTCTGCTTTTTGTTTGAGGTGGACCTTTAGAGTGTGTTTTCAAAGATTGTGATCTGCTGCTATTTCTTCCCAGGCTGCAGGGTTTATGTTCAGAGTCTTCATGTCGCGTTTACACACGTCTACAAATCGAAGTTTTGGACGCCTCCTAGTTCTTTTGCCATCTGCCAGTTGTCCGTAGAGTATATATTTTGGTATGCGGTCATATTCCATACGGTGTACGTGGTCAAGCCAGCGTTCTTTGAGCAGCGTGTAGATGTTCGGGAGGCCTGTGCGAGTCATGACCTCCACTTTTGTCACCTTATCCCTCCTGATGATACCAAGAATACGGCGCAGACATCGCATATGGAATGCATTTAGCTTTCTCTCCTGCTTTGCATAAGTTGTCCAAGATTTGCAGCCAAACAGGAGGATACTAATTATGCAGGCATTGCAAAATGCGGCTGTTATTTTAATTGTCAGTTTGCTGTTTTGCCAGACACGCCTAGAAAGACGGACGAAGGTGGTAGCAGCTTTACCAAAATATCTAATATATACCAAATTAATGTGTATTTCTTGCAAAAAGCAATTCTCAGAGCTCTACTAAAATATGTTCTTTTTCTCTCGACATTGTGAAGTGCAAGGTGATAAAGCGCAAGATCATTTAGGTTGAGACAGGTTATAGCTGACTGCTTGCATAAAGGTTAGTAAATTATAACTGGTCAAGATACTATTCCACATTCTCGTGGTGCGCCTAGAAACAGATTAACAATCCAGCCAATCGCCAACACGGCGGCTAAAAAATGCCACATTGATTTCGGATGTATCGGGCCTGTACACTCAAATATTGCAACTTACTGTAAACCATGACGTAAAGCATCTTCGTTCATTTACTATTCTAACATTCTCGCTTATATTTAATATTCTTATATTCTCACTTATATTTAATGTTCTTATATTCTCGCTTATATTTAATGTTCTTATATTCTCAAACAGAAGTCATGAATGTCGCCAAAAATAAACAGAACATCAACATAACTATAGAAGGCAGACAACTAAAACAAGTAGAGGAATTCAAATACCTAGGAAGTCTAATGACAAACGACAATTCCCAAACAGCAGAGATAGAATCAAGATGCAACAAAGCTTGTCAAATCATCGGACAGTTATCACCACTATTATCCAACAAGGAAATAACTCTGGAGGCAAAACGAGCACTATACAATACAATCTTTATTCCAACGTTGTGCTACCAATGCCAGACCTGGACTCTAGATGCAAGAACAATAAGAAAATAACCTCTACAGAGATGAAATGTGTTAGACGAATGACAGGAAACAGTCTGAGAGATAAGATCAGAAATGAAGAACTGAGAAAAAAGCTAGGAATAGCCCCAGCCATAGAATATATAAGGAAACAACAGATAAATGGTTCGGCCACGTGACAAGGCAGAAAGAACAAAACACAACACAACGAGCCTTCAGCAAACGTTGTGAGAACAACAGACCCAAGGGTCGACCACGAAAAAGATGGATCGATGGAATATTAGAAGCACTAGGAAACATAACAACAGCAGAGGCGAACAGAAGAGCAAAAGACCGCAAATTATATCTCCCCTCGACGCTGAAAGGCAGATGAGGAAGGAAAGAGGAAGAAGAAGTAGATATTCTCACTTATATGTAATATTCTTGTAAAGGTTATCGATGAAAATGTGTAGACACAGATTGAACTGAGAAAAAGAAAGAATAGAGAGAAGTGAAGACTGTGAACTTTATGTTGTACAAGAATCAAGATATTGGTGGTTCTGTCAATATAAAATTATTGTTATTAGGTTGAAAGAATTAGAAATTGTTGAAATTATTTTACAATAAATTAATTAATTAAAATATTATTTCATTTATTGTCATCTAAATTATAATCCATTATAACTGCACGTCTATATATATATATATATATATATATATATATATATATATATATATATATATATATATATATATATTTAACATACCTAAATAGAATTGGCTTACACGAAATCTGCTAGACAGTCTATCGTGGAATTATTTCATTTACTGCCTCTTGCAGTGATCTTTTTTCTGGAAGCTCCCCCAACATCTGCTTTCAACTCCGCTAAGTGTTTACAGCTTCATACTTTCTACCTTCGAACAAATAATTGTTAGTTGCCAAGTCTCGTTTTCTGAGATTTGTATTAATGATCCATGAGGATAGATATAGTGTAAGTAAACAACGATGGATAAGGGGTAATAAGTTGACTATTCTGACAGCGAAAGCAAAAATAACACACATGTGTATGTGTGCGTGTGAGAGAGAGAGAGAGAGAGAGAGAGAGAGAGAGAAAGAGAGAGATATATTGAAAGAGAAAGAAAGAAAAGGAGGAGAAGAACACGAAAAGAAGTAAATGTAGCCACATAGACGTTTGAAAAAAGCTGTCATATATGACTCATATAAATGTTCATATAGAGTGATATCAGGAAAGGGGCAGAGAAAGAGAGAAATAAATACAAAAAAGACAATGAAAATAAACAAGAAAAGTAAAGAGCAAGAGAAATAGATAGGATGGGGGAAAGGGAGGAAAAAAAGAGAGGGGTGTAAAGAAAGACAGAGATAAAAGTAAGGAGAATAAAATAAACGACCTGACAAAATTAGAAGGTCTGTGGGGAAAAAAAAGATAAATAGAGAACGAGGGAGAACATGTGAACCATCAAATCTTCATTAATGAACCTCTAATATCAATTCTCATCAGGTGTTCTTTCTAGTTCGTTATAAATATTGATAATCTTTCTGACACGCGATCATTGCTAGCGAGCAAAGGAAATGGATGGCAACAAATAGAGAACAGAAATTGGAAAAGCTGATGTATTGTTAACCATTCCGACCTGCATTCATGAAATATACCTGGTAGCTGAACAACTACGCAATGAAGCGGTTCAGGGTCAGCAATTTAATAAAATGAAGTGTATGGCAAATGAATGATAAATTCATGGGGCCAAATCATCTCGTTGTGCAATCTGTTGAGCAGAGAAAACTAAAAGTAGAAGGGTATAGGAAAAAAAGAACAAGGTGAAAAAAATATAAAAAGAGAATAGAGAAGAGTAAGAATAAAGAAATGAAGAAAAACTAGATACTTGGAAAAAGGAAAGAAGAAAGAGAAGTAAATGAAGTATAAAGAGGACCTTTCAAAACATTATGAAATGAATGTTATGTATTTTTTATGTTATTAGGATCATCACCACTGCATACCGAACGCAGCGTTTCCGATCTTATCATCAGCTTACAGCGTCATCACTGTGCCAGTTCAGTGTTGGTTGACCATTCTTTTCATTCGCCAGAATATTAAAGAAATGATTTCTCCACTAACAAATCTTTGTCAGCGGAGCAAGGAAAGTTAACTCAAAACCAATTCTAAACGTATTATTCGGGCTTTGTTGTATGGATGATAATCATGGACATCCAAAACGTTCAATGTATATCTATGAGATGTGATTATATGTGATACACACACACACAAATATATAAACAAAATGACACCCCTTCAGAATTTAACATATAGAGAATACGCTCGTACTGTTTTATTCCGATATTTTTACACAACCCGAGACACATTTATGTAAGTTGTAAGCAATACACCAGACCGCCACACTTCCAAAGAGAACTCGTTATTTGCTTCTATTCTTTGATCGCAGACTTACAATTACCAATAATGGCGGTTCGCCTTATTGTGTCTACTAGGACAACAAGAAAGTTCCTCAATAATTTCCGGTATGTGAATATCATTCGCAGTGCAACCCATTTCCGGCTGGCACGATCCTACCTGTCCACGGCCCAACTTATATTTGGTTTACCTCTTTCCTTTGAAGTCAACTGAACGAATGGTCTTGTAAATGCTTCTTGTTCTAAGCCTATAAACTATCTGGTTGCTCAGTCGCTAGCTTGTTATTACTGTCTGTATCTTCCATTAGTTGCACCTTTCTTGTAACTCTTGGCTACTGAAAAGATGATTTATGACTTCAATTTTTTTTTTAGTTCTGGGTATTGACAAACGAGTTTTTTTTTTGTATTTTAAAAATGCACGGTAAAAGAAAGTAATTCACATGTACACAAACAAACGAAAGAGACAATATTTACAGAATATATATATAAATAGCGACACATGAAATATTTTAATGTAGTGCAATGACACTTTAAAATAAAAATCAGCCACAGAATCAATAAACAACACTTTCAGGTAACGAGTTGCTGAAATCCACGCAAATCGGCACATCTCTCAATAATCATGCCATCACTTGTATCTGGCGTGATGAAAGTCAAGATTTTGCTGACAGCACCACTCCAGGCATGTCGTAAAGGATAACATACGTTCCATAATAGCCTCATTTTAAGCAACAATGTACCGCACTTCCGTTGTAATACAATAGGACGTGCATGATTCATGCTTGTAATATATCTGCTGCCGTAATTGATCATGATAAAGATAAACAAAGCAACTCAATACACAGTTATTTCATGTATAATACGAGATTTCAAATGCTAATAAAGATAAACAAATCAACTCAATACACAGTTATTTTATGTATAATACGAGATTTCAAATGCTAATAAAGATAAACAAATCAACTCAATACACAGTTATTTCATGTATAATACGAGATTTCAAATGCTAATAAAGATAAACAAATCAACTCAATACACAGTTATTTTATGTATAATACGAGATTTCAAATGCTAATAAAGATAAACAAATCAACTCAATACACAGTTATTTTATGTATAATACGAGATTTCAAATACTAATAAAGATAAACAAAGCAACTCAATACACAGTTATTTCATGTATAATACGAGATTTCAAATGCTAATAAAGATAAACAAAGCAACTCAATACACAATTATTGTATGTATAATACGAGATTTCAAATACTAATAAAGATAAACAAAGCAACTCAATACACAGTTATTTTATGTATAATACGAGATTTCAAATACTAATAAAGATAAACAAAGCAACTCAATACACAGTTATTTTATGTATAATACGAGATTTCAAATGCTAATAAAGATAAACAAATCAACTCAATACACAGTTATTTCATGTATAATACGAGATTTCAAATGCTAATAAAGATAAACAAATCAACTCAACACACAGTTATTTTATGTATAATACGAGATTTCAAATGCTAATAAAGATTAGACGTTTGACCATCTTCTTGTCCAGCTGCTGCCTTTGGATGCTGATAATAATAATCTTTATATATGGTTAAACAAATATTAATTTGCACATAAATATCCCATTTTACGTTTTCTCTCTTAGATATTGATTGAGAGTGGAGAATGAAGTCCTGCTACAGTCGTTACGTGATGTACAGGTCGGAGTTTTCATTTCACCGCCAACAGAATAGCGTTTTTAGCCGTACCATCTAACCCGCGTTGGACATATCTGAAAAATGGTAGGATTCTGCCACTTTCTTGCTGATATATGTAGGTCATAATATTGGAATTTTATATAAAAAGTAGGTCATAGTATTTCTCTTTCTGGAAAGAGCAACCTCCCACCAATATTGATTTTATGCCTCGTCACCTTTTTCTTGCTGACGTTCACCCGATCGCTGAAGGATTAGTTAGACCTCTTTGTCATCCGCTTTTAAAATGACGTGGGTGTTGCTTGGTTGTGTTGTGGTTTGGAAAACAGCTGCGATATTTACGGCTAACGGCCTAACACATCCGACTTTAACACTTTGAGTATCGGGTTTGCCTTCACTGTCTGTTTCTATTCACTTGGCCAGACTGGACTGGTTAATCTATTTCTATTGATACCGCGAATGGGTTGAGTCTAGATAGTTCACAATTCCTGGCGGAAGCCATCAGCTATAATACTGACAGCTTTCTGGTCTGATCCTCAACGGCGCCTTGGTTGTGCGTTTAATCTGAAATAATGTGTTGAACTTTATTGACTTTATATTGGTGGAGTTATAACCCTGGTAGAACCTCTCTTCTCTCCTCTCCTCCCTCTCTAGAGTGTAAAGAGAGTAGCGAGTGGAAAGATTTGCTCCACGGATCGACATCCGATAATCAGGCTACAAAAGTTCCTTCATCATCATGTGCCATACTCGGTTGGCGTAGGCGATTATGTCCTTCCACTACTTTCAATCCACAGTGTATCGTATCAGTTCTGTTGATGATTGTTTTCCATGTCATGACTAGAAGTTATATAGCATCGTCCATCTTTGTCGTCCGCGATCACTCTTTCCCTGCAATTTTCCAGTTTTAACCAAGTACTCCAACTTTCTTCTTCTAATGGTGTACCCAAAAAATGTGGATTGTTTCTTTCTGACGTATTTCAGGACTCCCCATTTTGTGTTGGCGTCTTTGAGAAATTCGTCATTGGTCGTTTTAGTTGTCTATGAAACTTTACAAATTATTCTGAGAAATCCCATCTCAGTAGCCTCTAATTGTCTTTTCGTGTGTTTGTTTACTAACCATGATTCCCTTCCATAAGTCAGAATTCGCTCTATATAGTTCCAAAGAAACACTATTTCTTACTTCTATTGCTATAGACTTGTTGCACAAGACGTTTACATTTTCTGAAATGCTGTTTTGGCCTGAGCTATTATGCTTTTTATTTCTGTGGTACATCTTCCATCAGATGTTATTATTGTGCCCAATTATTTTGCACGTTGCAATTGTTTCAGATTTGTGCCGTTTATATTTATTTTGTATGGTGGTGATGATTATTTCTTCGATATGACTATTACTTCTGTGTTCTTACTATTTATATTTACATTCGCACTAGACCAGACGGCTCACTGTTCAACCTAGCACGACTAAGAGCAAAAACCAAAACAAATGTTGCCCTACTTAAAGAATTTTTATTTGCTGACGATGCAGCCCTAGTCGCTCATAGTGAGGCCACCCTACAGTCGCTGATCAACAACCTGGATAAAGCATGCGACCTTTTTTCACTGTCAATTAATGTTCAGAAGACAGTAATACTAAATCAAGGTGACTTCAAACCTATATCTATTACTCTAAAAGACTGCCCACTAGAATCAGTACAGAAATTTACATATCTTGGATCCACAGTTACGCAAACCATCTCTCTTGATGAAGAAATAAACTGTCGAATTGGTAAGGCAGCTACGACCTTCGGCAAACTCACAAAAAGGGCATGGAACAACACGAAACTAACTCAAAAGACTAAACTCTTAATATATCAAACATGTGTGCTTAGCACACTACTATATGGATCCGAAACCTGGACAACATACTCAAACCAGGAAAAAAGACTAAATGTCTTCCACATGCGATGTCTCCGCAAAATAATGCACATCAAATGGCAGGACAAAATAACCAACTTAACTGTCCTGCAACGTGCTAAGACCCTAACAATCATGTCGATGCTCAGAAGTCGAAGGCTAAGATGGCTGGGGCATGTCCAACGGATTGAAGAAAAACGCATTCCTAGGCAAATACTATATGGCGAGCTAAAACACGGAAAACGACAAATGCGTGTGATCGCACATCATGGAGAGCACGTATAAGGAACGGTATAACAACATTTGAGACTGTTCTAAGACAGGACTTAGAAGAGAAGAGACTCATGAAAAAGGATGGTAAACCCTGTGGACCAGCGAGCCTGACCTGTTCATTATGTGACCGCGTGTGTTTGTCAAACATTGGTAGAATTAGCCACGAGAGAAGCTGTTCGGCAAAAACAATACCTCAAAAAAATACGCAATAGCCTCCACTAGACCGTCTGACAAGACGAAAAGGGCCATATATATATATATTACTATTTAGACTGGGACATTTCTAGTTAATTTATTTTACTATTATGTCTATCATTTCTTGTAGTTCATTCTCCATCTCTGATATTAAGACTGTGCCATCCGCATAACGCAGATTGTTTACAAGGTGACCGTTGACTTCAATTCCTTTTTTGTCTACAATTGATCTCATATCTTCGCTTGAAAATAAGAACATATCCGACGGCAGAACACATCCTAGCCTGATTCCTTGATTTATATATTCGAATTGCCCTATTTCGTTGCCAATTCTTATGGCTGCTGTGTGTTGCCAATACAGGTTTTTTATGATTCTCAGATCCCTGCCATCAATGTTTAATTTCTCCAGCATATTGATTATTTCCTCAAACTTTACTGTGGCTAATGCTTTTATGTAGTCTATAAAGTACATGTATAAATCTATCTTTACCCCTAAAGCTCTTTCTATTAATATTCGCTGAATGTATATTGCATTGTTGGTGCAGTTTACTTCCAGAAATCTACATTGTTCCCCATTTATTTCTGGTTTTCTTTAGTTCCTTACACGTCTCATGATGATTTTAAAAATATTTTAGTCATATGGCACTTAAGATGAATAGTGCGGTGACCTTCGCAATTAGTAGCGCCTGACCTTATCTTTGGGATGGCTACGAAGATAGATTTTAGTGATATAATGAGAACATTGATTGAAAAGTACACAGAATTAAACAAACCAATATATGCCTGCTTTATAGACTACACCAAAGCTTTTGATAGAATACACCATAACCAACTCATAGACTGCCTAAAGGATATAAATCTAGACGACACAGACATACGACTAATATGTAATTTTTACTGGGAGCAAACAGCAATAATAAGATATAACAAGGAGAACTCTACACCCATGGACATAAAAAGAGGAGTAAGACAAGGATGCATCCTATAACCAAGCTTGTTCAATCTATACACTGAGAAAATCTTTATAAACATTCTCACAGATGCCAGGCCTAAACATTAATGGAAAGATAATCAATAACCTAAGATATGCTGATGATACTGTTCTACTAGCAGAAAATCCTAAAAACCCACAACAATTGCTTAATGTGATAAACATAACACGCAAAAAATATGGACTAGATATGAATATCAAAAAGACTAAAACTATGATCATAAACAGAGAACATTCTCAAGACCCACAATTAAATATCACAGCTGAGGGAATACATCTGGAGACAGTTCAGAGCTACAACTACCTGGGACATACTATAACCAATGATGGAAAATGGAAAATTGAAATAAACAAAAGAATAGGTATGGTAAAAGGTAATTTTAATGCCTTGAAAAATACACTAACAACAAAACAAATATCAAGAGGGCTGAAACTAAGAATGGCAAAATGTTACATCTTCTCAATATTCCTGTATGGTGCAGAAACATGGACATTAGGCAAGAAAACAGAACATAAAATTGAAGCCTTTGAAATGTGGATTTATAGAAGAATAGGTAGAATTGGATAGAAAGAAAAGATAACAAACGATGAAGTTTTAAAACAACTGAAAATAAAAAGAGAACTACTAAATACAATTAAGACAAGACAAATGAAATTTTGGGGGCATGTTAAAAGACACAACTGCCTACTAAAATTAATATTGGAAGGGAAAATACAAGGTAAAAGAGGCAGAGGCAGACCAAGACTAACATGGACGACTAACATCAAAAGATGGACAAGTCAATCTATGACAGCCTGCACCATCAAGGCAAGAAACAGAGTAGAATGGCGATCCATGGTAGCCAACCTTCGTTGCGGAGAAGGAACTCAATGATGATGATGACTATTTTTCACGATCTTGGAACAGGAAGTAAACCATTTTGAATTCTGTAGAAGTACAACAACTCAAACACCGAAATATCAAAATAAACTAATGAATAAAATAATTAAAATCTGAGATTTAACAAAAGCAATTAATAATAGGGATACATAGACCCTTATTCTTTAACATAGAAACACTAACATTCATATTAGCACACGAATTAATTGTCAGACTCCACAAAAGTATCTCTGTACATGATACAATTATGTATCATAATAACGTATCCTTCAACAAATATTAGATACATTCTTCAACAAATATTAGATACGTCCTTCAACAAATATTAGATACATGGTTAATATCATTGTCTTTTTTATGGATATCGTGAATTTTACTCTTTATTTTATTTTCATATGAAGGTGCAGACAAACAGTTCTATTACTTTTTCTACTTTCAGGGGGGGGGGGGATTTTACGTTCATAACCTGAACACGGGACCTCATTTTATGGCTGCTTCTGGCAGCACAAAAGAATAGCTACTCAAACTTATTTATATGAAAGTTAACTGACCCTCTCCCCCCTCCCCCCCCCCACACCAAAAAAAAATCCGATTGTTCAATATGTGATTTGGACTGGATACTTTTTGAACATTAGGCAAACACCGAGCAGCCCATTAATGTGTCAGCAAACCAGTAAATGTGATAATGAAACTCCGGAGTTAGGAGTATACATAAAAATATTCAATACAATTAATAGACACTTATTTGATCTTATAAACTGTGGGCAAGACACCAGCATCTGGGCTGAATGCTATCACAGACTCAAAGCTGACTGTTTACGCCAAAATCAGAAACCAGCAGTTCATCAAAATCCACCTCCTCCCCCTATCGGAAGATCTGATAACAGATGAACGAGTTGGAGTATGGATCGGAAGGTAATCATCATCATCATCGAGTTCTATCACCGCAACGAAGATTGGCTACCATTGAGCGCCATTCTGTTCCGTCTCTTGTTTTGGTTGTCCAGGTTGTCATAGGCTGATTTTCCCCTCCAACATTACTTTTAGTAGGCTGTTGTGTCTTTTAAAATGGCCCAAAAATCGCACTTATAGGAGTAATACAAAATGGTATTTACAAATCCGTGCTGAAGTCGGTTTTGTTGAGTCTAAATGTGCGAATATTGATAGTTATTTGTCATTGATACGTTAATTGATTTGTTTGTTTGTGTCTTTTCAGGTAGACAAAATACACATGCTTTTCTCAATTAGACATTCAAGGTGATTAGAGCCAGGTGTATCTTCAAATGTAAAACGTTAGAGCCAGGTGTATCTTCAAATGTAAAACGTTTGAGTCAAAAATTGAATAGTACATCTCAGATGTGCTATAGTCCGTTCAGATTCGTTTGCCGAGATGTTATGATTTATAATTCAAAAAGTTCTTGATGATTTCACATGATTTTTGGCATACGGTGTTAAAATGTCCATGTCACGAGAACATATGTGTTACTCGATGTCTAGCTAAAACGGTTTTTCTTAAAGCGGCGAATTCCTTTGATCTTTGCCCATATAACTATTATTTTGACCCTAATCAAAATGTTTTACAGTAATCTAGTGCAACGATGACCCATAGGCGTGTTCATAAAATTTTACTTGGTGGCAAGTATACAAATTTTAAATTATATATAGAACTTTTGTTCGTAGAGTCAATTTGATATAGTTCCATGCTCTTGGTGTGAGTTTCCCAAATGTTGTCGCTGCCTTTCAAATACGTACATTTAGTTCCTCATCTAAGGAAAGTGTGGCTGTAATAGTGGATCCAAGATAGCTGAACTTCTGTACTGACTCAAGCAGGCTTCCATTCAAAGTAATGGTTGTTGGTTTGCTTATAACATATTTTTGATTGCTTGGGTGGTCTTGAACAATAAACTGTTTAACAAATCAACTAGGAAATTTTGCAAATCAAACTATTTATCTGTAGACTTAATCAGAGTAATGATCATTCAGAATCAGACGAGTCAAATAGGTCGATTACTGCTTTCGGCTGAACAAACAACAAACCATCCTTTTTCCAATATCCCTCTTCTTGTCGTAACACATGATCCTCACATTTTACCCAGTAGTCTTTATTTATATTTGATAGAGCCTGATTTGTAAGTGTCTCAACATCGCATAATTTGAAAGTTTTATTTGTATATGCTACGTGTCCTTTAACTTTTGCCCAAACTAGTTCTATAGGATTTAAGTGTGCATGATATGGAGGTAGTCTCAAACATCTATGGCCATGTTCTTGAATTAACTTGTCTATTTTAAATATCTCTGTACGTTGTGTCTGTTTTACAAGGCTAAGCAATTCGGGTTTCAAGTAGCTGTCGTTAACTTGTATGTGTTCTTTTATGAGCCACGTTTTGATTGCATCTTTTGTACTTGATGATGTTGGGATTCTATCTTCTACGTTAACTACGTTATGGTATGAAGCATTGTCCATTATCAGACAAGAAGGTCGATCTAATATTGGAAGGATACTTTTCTCGATCCAGTCTTTAAATATGTGCCCATTCATTTCGGAGTGGTAGTCTCTATTGTCTATGGATTTTGAAATGAAAACGAGATGAGCATTCTGCAACGACCCATTATGTCTGCTACCTGCATGTGCAACTATCAAACGTTGCCCTTTACTGCTTGGTACTGATCTTTTAATACTTCCATCTGCTAACTGCCATTCCTTTTCATTTGTATGATGAGCGTTGATCCAAGTTTCATCTAAATAAACAATATCATAATCATTTTCGCGCATTTCCTTCACTTCACGTAAATACTTGCTTCTAAGAGCTACTAGATGTGGCTTCTCACAAATAATGTTTTTTCCACCAGCATACTTTCTAAAGGTGAAGCCTGCACTTCTTAATATTTTCCATAATGAAGTTTTTGATATTTCAATGTCGTTGTTAGTTTTCAGCCAAAGCTTCAACTTTCAAAGTGTCACTTCTTCGTTTATATCAAACATTCGACAGATTTCTCTTTTTACTAGGTCCTTATCAAAACTGTCTAACGTTTCTTTCCTTCCTTGCTTTCTTGCATTTGTTGGCAATAAATATCCGCTTCCTTTAACTATTCGATCAAATGAACGTTTACACAAACCTAAAATATGCATTGTTCTCTTCTCAGGGTTTGATAAATAACAATAAAGATGTCCCTTTTTACGCTCTCTGCAGAAGTATTGATAAATCTTTATAGCAATGTTATGCTCAGTAAAATATTTTGCCTTTATATTCATTCTCACATAGACTTGCAGAAGATAATATGGATAGTGCCGCCTCCTTTCTGTAAATATTGAGATTTGCCTCTGAATTATGACTCGAACTCGAGTCTACGGCCGTGATTTTGACGTCACATAATTTCCGGTTTCGGCTAAAATGTCATTTTGTGCTAAACGGGAAATTTCATATGTAACATTTCTTTATAAAAATTTATAGTGGAAACATAACTATTTTAGGACGGTGCGCATTCAGCCGTGAAGGTCATGCCTATATGTTAAAGAATCAGCTGTGAGATGTAAGCATCTACATAATCCCGCCGGTGTTTATAATATCGATTAACTTTTTTTTAATATAGGTTAAATAAGGCATCTTTGAAACTGGATCACATTTCTTTGATAAAAAAATATTTTTATAGCGACATTAGTATTCTAAACCTAACTTCAAAAGATCAATGCAAATGAACAATAAGTTTTTGAAAAAAATAAATTAATGTCTAGGCAAACGAATCTGAACGGACTATAATCTTTTATATTTTCTGTTACGAGTTATTAAATGCTAAATGATCATTCATATACAAATATTAACTTCTACTAAAGCGTTTACTTGTGTGTGTGTGTGTGTCTATAAAGTCTGAAGAATATCCAAGATTATATGTAAAATACCACCTTGAATTTAAAACAAACTGTTGTGGGCTGCCTGGAAACCACAGCACATCGTATCTGCGTGTACCTAACGCTCATAAAGAGTTAAGGACAAGAGGAGTAATCGCCGGGCTAACGAGAACGTGGAAAAGAAGAACGAAGACTTAGCTATAAACTATAACGAGCTGACCGAATCGTCTCGTATCACGACGCAGTGGTGAGGGGTGAGTTCAAATCCTAGTCCAATAGTAAAATTTCCAATAATCACTTCCGTTGATGAAGATAATAGAGGGTAGAATTTCGGCTTCTGATGGACAAATCTTTAGAGAGCGCTGCCAAGTTCTCCTCGGTTATCCTTTTATCATGGCAAAAGTTCAGGTACATTTTATTCATGTGGGCTACCGAATGGGAATCTAATACATGCTGCCCATTATTTTCTGTTTGGTCCGTATTTTTCCGACTGATATCCTCCGATATCTGAATTCCTGTTTTGGCTTATTGTTCACAGTCCAAACCACTGACAGAGAAAAGGATGGGGTTGGAACAGGAATTTTGGCACACCTGAGTCCCTGGATACTCGCAATGTATGCGGTGTTTGGCGAACAGTCCTGGAGGTAATCTTGTTTGAGCTCAATCACCTGTTATTTATAGCAATTTGAGCGCAGAAATATGTGATCAATATTTATCTTTGTTTATTTGTTCAGATCGGTCTCATTGAGATAGTTCATCAAATAGACAAGCGGTTTTCAACCTGAGTCGTCACATGTCCATACCGTTAACATTCCTCCATTGGTGTGCCCACACAAGGAGTAAGGATGGGAGGGAAAACAATAAAGGAAGTGGGAACTTAACATTTAATCTGTTATACATTTTTTGCATTTAAATATTCTCATTCTCAACATTCATTAGAGATAAGCTGATTGGAATATAATATTTCTAACTTGAAAACAGAATTTTGGTAAATGTTGGTAGACGTATCCAATAGCGTTACTGCCATTGGGAAGTGGTGTCTTGGTCGCGTGTTCTCTTGGACACTCTTCTTGATGGGAACAGATCAGTACTTTTTCCTTGATGCTCTTCTTTCCCTTACCAAAGATCAAGTGCCTATTATTGCTTCAGACGAGACAAGGGGAGAACATGATTCCAACAACAATGTTCTACATGTAAAGCTAGTCTCCTTTGACTTCGTTTAGAAATCTATGGGACAAAACAATAAACTTCAAAGAAATTATCGACGATCATATCGACTCATATGGCTGTTCACTTTATACAAATACCACAATTTGTCATATCACTAAACAAGATACGTTTGTTCTATGGAAGTGTTAATTTCTTGTACAATAATTGCCCACAATCTGTACATATTTCTCTGAATCTTAAAACTCATATTTCTTTAAGTGTTTCCAATTTGTATCTCTTCATAGAATCTATAAATTGTCTCTTTTAATTAATCTTTTTGTTAAAGAAATATCATTTCAGTAATAATAATCAGAGGACCATTAAGCGAATATTGTACGTTTCATTATTCACTGTCGAATATTTCTTCCCTTCATAAATATATGGCATCTACAGCTGTTATCTGTTCTATTAATTCTAATTGCATCACAGAAAAGCCGGTAGCGACGGGAGATTATCTTTGTTTACTAAAACATCAATGATAGCGGCCAGTAGATTGGATAATTAACTTAATGGTTTTTAAATAAGATGAAAGTGAGTTCAACCACCGGTGGAGTTAAGTAAGGAGCGTGTTATTATTTTGTTTATATTTGTATTTGTTGTTATAGAATTTTTAAAATCTCTACATCACATGGCGGCTGCAATGGAAAAGAGGTGGGGAAGTTATGCGACCTTTCGTATGTAGACCAATCATTTTTTAATTACCTCCTACAGACCACAGAAAGTGGAATAAATACAATAAACAATACTTTGTAATTTACTAAACTATCTGTACATAAAGACATATGCAAGTCAATATCTTAGCTATCACCTTAGGGAAAGACTCCGAAGAACGTTCAAGAACATAGATATCATGAGCATATCAAAACAAGAAATGATAAATAGAGATAGAAAATTGTTTTTAAAAAGAATCGGAATGGCAACAATAATTTGAACAACATGAAATATATAATTACTTTAAAAGAAATAGCATCAGTAATAAAACTAAGTAAAAAAAAGTAAAGTAAATTGTTATAAAAGTTAAATAACTAAAGAGCCGGCACTTGATGATAATAATTTACGAATGTCTGAAATGCATCAGCATTTAGCTGCATCGTTTTGAGTCTGTGTTTTATTTCTTGAATTTCTTCATAAATTGACAGCGGAACTGCTGTGAACTTGAGTCTGAACAACACTACCGATCGTCTGCTATTAGTGGCTGGGAGTGTCTTAAAATGAAGCAGACATTATTCAGGTCGACCAGTGTAGAAGAATTGCTCTGGTTGTTATTGTATGCCAAAGACCAGATATGGGAATGTCCTGACCGTAGTGACATTGCCTCGTGAAACAGAGTGGCGTATAGGGAATATGGTGTTAGTGACCATAATTTTTACAGACATTCGGCACATAATTTTTGGGGTAATGTGGTCGGTATTACGTCCGTGCCGCTTTACTTTCGGAGAGAAAAAATACGGTCATCCATCTAAGGCTGGGTGAAACCGGAAGCCGTCGACCATGATCGAACCCACCCGACCTCTTGCCTTTGTAGTCCAGTTCACTAACCACTGAGCTAGTAAGCTACTATATTACTCATCAATCTTTGGTGCCCGTGTGCATCATATTAGGGAGAATTGAAGCCATTGATATGTGTTTATTTATAGAAGAACTGAATGGCGGAAAACTAAACAAATACAGTTTTATTAGGTGCTGAGAATAAAAATACACTGTTAGAGACGTTTCAAACAAGACACATAACATATGTAAAGAGACACAGTTACCTACTGAAAATCATATTAGAAAGAAAAGTACAAGGTAACGAGGCAGACATTGGCTAAAATAGTTGCTATCAAAATGGGATGAACAGGAGAATAATGGTAAGGTGTAATATCAAACCAGTAAAGAGGGTAAAATGATTCTCCGTGGTAGTTAACCTTCAATTCAGAGACGGCACAAGATTATGATGAAATCATCAGCAGTAAACAAGAGACCTGAAGCACACGATAAAGTCGCACAAACATGATACCACCTCCTGGGAATAAAACCGCATCATACGGCTGGTTTGGTCTCAATAAAGCTTCTACTCCCCACCCACTGTTCAGGTGTGCTCTTGTGGGATGTTGGTATTATTTTCATACGATGAAAGTAAACAGAGTCTGTGAATGTATGCGGATTTTATTAATAAACTAAACGATTTCAGTTGCTGCGTTATATGTTAAATATACGATAAAATAGAGCACCACTTTAGATGTCTTTTCTACGTTAATAATTCATTCATATCCCAGTATCTCTGATGAAATCTTCCGTCCGTTTCAGTTTAAATTATACCATACAACAGTTGCTCATACAACGTGTGGTGCACATTGCTATCCTGAAGTCCTGTATGTATGGAAAACGGTACGGGACGTTTGGATGTCACACTGGCTGACGCACAAAATCACGTGATCGTATAGGACCTATCCCCAGTTAAGAGTGCATGTGGTACTCATTTTGTTGTGCAAGCACGAAAAACAAGTACAGTAGCCTGACCTGATTGATATGTGTATGTTGTATTATCGTATCCATATTGTACTGGGATGATCTTGCTTTAACTTTGCGTTACAGTGATCTTCAATAATTTTGTTGTTTCTCTTCAGTTGGTCAAATGGACAATTTTCTTGCTGCAGTACCTTTCCTTATTTAACAATTGTGTTTGCACTCTTGATTGCTTGTGTGCTCCGATATGAGTACATCCACTGCATCACAATCTAACAAAAATTATTACTCCTTAACTCATGTACTGCCTCTCGTTGTTGTTGATGTATTTTTTACTTTTATGACTGATTATGTCAGTAAAGGAGCCTAGATAGCTCAGTGGTTAGTGAACTGGACTACAAAGAATGACTTCCAGGTTCACAAATGGGTACCGGTTTTTTTCTGGGAAAGTAAAGCGGCATGGGCGTAATACCGACCACCTTACACCAAAAATCATGTACCGAAGATATGTAAAAAATATGGTCACTAACACCATATTCCCTATACGCCACTCGGCACGACGGGGCTCTGTACTTTTACTTTTATGTACTGGACCCCTCTCCCCAGTTGGCGGCCCACATGAACACCCCTCTTCTTTTTTATTTCAGTAAAAATATTATAGTTCGTTCACAACTTCGTGCCCACAGAGTTGATCAATTATTTAATAAACTGATGAATTTCTGTAATTCATGTTCATGAAATCTTATTTTTTCACCGACCTTCAGATTTTATAACATTTAAGTACAAAGGTAGCCTGAATTTTGCACAAATCGTTTTTTGTTATATAAATTTAGGGAAATATCAAACCGCATGATCTAAACATTAGATTTTACTGTAAATTATGTTGATTTTCTAACAATGCAAGACAAAGGTGTATCCGTATTACATTGAATAGGGCAACATTTTTCATTTGATTTTATATCTTCGTCATAAAGATAGGTAAACTTCCTTGCTTGACCGTCGCCTCTGCAGAGTCAAAGTTCTGTCCTATCCATCGATTGAAAGACTTTCTATTTATATTTAGAGCTGCCCGTGTTCTGTTTTCTGGTTTTTTATATCGTAATATAACCGACCCCTTTTAGATTCCTTGCAAAAGTGCATGTACAATAACACAGTTACCTTTTGCATAGTGATGGATTTATACTTTAAACTCTTCATGGTTTTAAAAATCAAGTACGCACTTCAGAACAGCTTACAAATTATCACACATTCGGGAATATTCATTAATAGTAAATATTTTGTCAAAATACGCCTCTGGACCAATTAAACAAGAAACCGGATTTGAAATGAACAAACAAAAACCTCTGTGTGGCGTGCGTCTTACAAGTGAAAAGTGCGAAACGGTGCTAAGATTGTGCAGTTGCACGTGAAATTTGCCTTTTTAATTGGTGAGTTGATTACAACAAATGTGGGTACTGTAAAATCCTAAAATTTAGGAAAAGCAAGAAAATATTTTCATACACCTAAAATAAGCAAAAATCTTTCCTAAATGCATGACAGTTGGGCAAAATATCAGACTGAAGGTCGGTGAAAAAATAAGCTTTCCCGAAAAAGAATGACATAGTTCATCAAACAGTTTCCGAGATAATTAATAAACTCTGTGGGCACGAATTTCTGAACGAACTGCGTGTGCTTATGTGTATATACTCGCACAACGCAAATACGATCAAGCATAAAACAGAATAATAAAGTGTTATATGTGCTCAACAAGAACATATCGTGCAGTAACATAGACACTAACATGAAAGCAAGAATTGATACCCTTGATTTACGATTTTATAAAGGATGAGAAGGATTGGGAAGAGAGAGACAAAATAATATTGCGGTTTGTAAAGGCTGGAAATGAAGAGAGAGCACAAGTGGGACAAAACATTTGACATCTATTCTAGGAAACAAAAAATAGGCAGGTATCTTTCAGAGAGCCATTTTAGGGAGAAAGATGCAATTATTTGAGGTAGACAAACTAAGGTGGAAGGATTAGACATTGACAGAGGAACCTATAACAGCGTGTACCATCAAGGCTAGAGACAGACTAAAATAAAGCTCCATGAGTTGCAAATTTTTTATGCAGATACGGAACATGATGATGATGATTACGAATGTCTGAAATGCCTTTTTAGCTGCATCGTTTTGAGTCTGGGTTTTATTTCTTGAATTTCTTCACAAATTGACAGCGGATCTGCTGTGATCTTGAGTCTACTGAACAGCACTCTCGATCTTTTGTTATTAGTAGCTGAGAGTTGTCTTAAAGTGAAGTAAATATTATTAAGGTCGACCAGTTTAAAAGAATTGCTCTGGTTGTTATAGTATGCTGAAGACGAGATATGGGTATGTCCTGACTGTAGTGACATTACCTAGTGAAACAGAAACCACATCAAACCAAGATATTGTTAAATAAATAATGAGGAAAGCTATATGAGCGCTGATAAAAGCATACGCCATGATATCGCAGTGAATAAATAACTGAAAACACATGGTCAGGTTAATTCCCTCGTCCAACCGATTTTTAGGATTTTACAGTACCCACATTTGTTGTAATCAACGGCGAAGATTTTTTTTATGGAAAGGAAGACGGCTTGGCGTAGTCCTGTCTAGACTAACCAAAAATGTGACAACGGTCACTAAATACCAACACCAAGCTTCCTACGCTCATTGTTCAACGGGGCTCTTTCTCTCTTTTCTTCTCTTTTTTTCTGAAATAAGAAGAATATAAGACCTTTTCTTTTATCAAGGGGTCTAGGCAAAGAAACGCAAATGAATGCATACAAATGCGAAGCTGCAGTAAAGCTAAATGTGAGGGAGAATTGAAAAAAATGAAGGATTATTTTCATTCACTTACGCTGTTTTATTTACAGTTTTATTTACTTTATTTTTATTAGATATTAATTTATATTTGTTTTATTTACCTTTTCTGTGTGTGTGTGTGTGTGTGTGTGTGTGTGTGTGTCTCTGTCTGTCTGTCTGTCTGTCTGTCTGCCTGCCTGCCTGCCTGTCTGTGTGTGTGTGTGTACGTGTGTGTGTGTGTACGTGTGTGTACGTGTGTGTGTGTGTGTACGTGTGTGTGCGTGCGTACGTGCGTGCGTGCGTGTGTGTGTGTGTGTGTGTGTGTTGTTTATTTGTTCCTGCTGAAAGCCTACTGAGCCGAAACGCAGTTCAAATTTATGTCGTCTATCAATTACGTAAAGCTTTTACCATACCATTTGTTCTTTTTTTCAGTTCTCCCATTTTTTAAATAGTTTTTTCTCTTGCACTTTCATACGTTCTCACTTAATTGTTATCATAATCATTGAAGTTGAAGTGCAGGCCTTGATTTTCAAGAACTCTTCTGATTCTGATGCAGTCATTTACATAGATGAGTCTGTTATTCTGTTATATACTGAGCCCGTGAGCTTTCACGTCTCTTGGAAGCATAACTGTGAAGGAGGACTGGTGCTTTCGCATAGGCTACATATATATTTTGACCATGGATATTAGGCCTGTCACTAAAGTATTTGCGTGGTGTGCGACACAAGATCACACACATCTGTGTTTCCTCGGTGGTCAGTATTCTCAGAAAGATAACAACTGACTGCGCTCGACAACAGTTGTTATAGTCTCAGTAGAAGCCAATTCTAAAACGTGTCTGCTTTAATTTTCGTGTCAGGGCGTGCTGGTGTAAGAGGTAATGAACGGGCTAACAGACGTTGCAGTTTGATTGATATTGGTTGCGGATGGGCAAGGTACCGTATTGACATTTTAAATGCCCTCAAGAACGATGGACGAAAACAAAAATATGTCTCAGAAAATGACACCGAATCCACAACCATGAACAGGCTTCACGAATATAATGTCAAGGTGTGATGTGCCAGACGAAGGCGCTAATTAGAAATCCAAAGAAGACTTAGCCAACACAACATCGGTGTTGCTAGTCTTTCCACTGTGATGGATATTCATCGGAAGAGAACTAGCTCTTTCGAGTTTGTTCGAAGTGCAATGAGGATGACATGTCGACTAAACTAAACTAAACTAAACTAAACTAAACTAAACTAAACTAAACTAAACTAAACTAAACTAAACTAAACTAAACTAAACGAATTATTATCGATATGTTTGTTCTGTTACTGTTTGGGTACACTTTTTTTATTTAAAGAAAATACAAAACGATGTATTACATCTGCTATGCTAGTTGCTTTCTCCATGCTAAGATAGCCAACCTCCTTATCTAACCGCCCATTGTGGCAGTGATATGTCCTCCTATAACGAACTTATTACACTTAATGAGTCGGTAGTTCATCTCAGCTATCTCGCGTTAGACGATCACATGTACCTCCAAAGAATTGTATCAATGGGTGTAATGCTATTAGAAGTCTCAACATCAAGGCAACCGAATGTTGCATAAAAGACAATATTAGGCAAATCACTCCGCGTGCAGCCAAAGTAGGGTTGGATGTCCCTGGCGGAAACAATCATAAATGTGAATACAACGTGCTACATGAACAATCATAAATGTGATTATAACGTGCTACAGGAACAATCATAAATGTGAATACAACGTGCTACAGGAACAATCATAAATGTGAATATAACGTGCTACAGGAACAATAAATAATGTGAATATAACGTGCTACGTGAACAATCATAAATGTGAATATAACGTGCTACGTGAACAATCATAAATGTAATTACAACGTTCCACAGGAACAATCATACATGTAAATACAACGTTGTACAGGAACAATCACACATGTAAATACAACGTTCTACAGGAACAATCATACATGTAAATACAACGTTCTACAGGAGCAATCAAACATGTAAATACAACGTTGTACAGGAACAATCACACATGTAAATAAAACGTTCTACAGGAACAATCATACATGTAAATACAACGTTCTACAGGAACAATCAAACATGTAAATACAACGTTCTACAGGAACAATCAAACATGTAAATACAACGTTCTACAGGAACAATCAAACATGTAAATACAACGTTCTACAGGAACAATCAAACATGTAAATACAACGTTCTACAGGAACAATCATAAATGTAAGTACAACGTTCTACATGAACAATCATACATGTAAATCCAACGTTCTACAGGAACAATCATACATGTGAATACAACGTTCTACAGGAACAATCATACATGTAAATCCAACGTTCTACAGGAACATTCATACATGTAAATACAACGTTCTACCGGAACAATCACCATGCTACTTCACTGTGTCTACATAAATAAACGACTTTGAGTTTCAAGACTGATTTTAGAGAGGCTTAATATGTACACCATTATAATCATCAATTTTCGTGTCTGATAAAGTAGATTAACATGTCCCTCCCACAACTTTCTTTCTCTAATGTATGTTTATCAAATTTACTGCTGACTGCGCACTGAGTTATTATCTCAAGCTGCGCTGTATATTTTTTTATCCTTTTGATTCAATATCTTCTTTCAACAATTTCATCATATTTTTTTTTGGCAAATTCTCATTTTCCAGCTAATACAAAGTTTGGACGCTACGAAAAGATTAATGACAACATAAACTGAGGGAGGAAAAATGAACAGCGAATGTCTTGACGGAGCGACATGTTTGTGAAGATAGGAACATTTCAAGTATTATAATCTTAAGAATTAATCATCTTGTCTCGTCTTCATACAATTTTTGAGATGCAAAGTAGGAAGTGCTGCTGGGGCTTTGTGGGGAGAGGAAAAGCGAATGAAATAAGGTTAGCATGTTTTGTGAAATAATTGTTACATAGTGTAGAGGTTAGCTTGTTCTGTGCAGTTGCTACATAGTGTACAGATTATCATGTTCTGTGCAGTTCCTACATAGTGTACAGGTTATCATGTTATGTCCAGTTGCTACATAGTGTAGAGGTTATCATGTTCTGTGCAGTTGCTACATAGTGTACAGGTTATCATGTTATGTCCAGTTGCTACATAGTGTAGAGGTTATCATGTTATGTCCAGTTGCTACATAGTGTACAGGTTATCATGTTATGTCCAGATGCTACATAGTGTACAGGTTATCATGTTATGTCCAGTTGCTACATAGTGTACAGGTTAGCGTTTTTTTTTTTTTTACATTTCGCATTCGATAGAGGAAAAATAAACTAATAAACTTTTCTTGGAGTTAAACTTACGCTAATCATTTTAACAAGCATATCACTTGATCAACCACTACTCAGGGGTAGGAAAGAAAGACAACTGTCATGCCACTTGCGTGTGGCGTACAAGGATTGTGGTTTTAATGCCATTATTGTATCTTTTCACTTTGTCACATGGTCAGTACTGTAGAACAACTCAACTATCCTTAAAAAATGTACGGTACCCATGTAAGGCTGCTGGAACGTGTACCCATGTAAGGCTGCTGGAACGTGTACCCATGTAAGGCTGCTGGAACGTGTACCCATGTAAGGCTGCTGGAACGTGTACCCATGTAAGGCTGCTGGAACGTGTACCCATGCAAGGCTGCTGGAACGTGTACCCATGTAAGGCTGCTGGAACGTGTACCCATGTAAGGCTGCAGGAACGTGTACCCATGTAAGGCTGCTGGAACGTGTACCCATGTAAGGCTGCTGGAACGTGTACCCATGTAAGGCTGCTGGAACGTGTACCCATGTAAGGCTGCTGGAACGTGTACCCATGTAAGGTTGCTGGAACGTGTACCCATGTAAGGCTTCTGGAACGTGTACCCATGTAAGGCTGCTGGAACGTGTACCCATGTAAGGCTGCTGGAACGTGTACCCATGTAAGGCTGCTGGAACGTGTACCCATGTAAGGCTGCTGGAACGTGTACCCATGTAAGGCTGCTGGAACGTGTACCCATGTAAGGCTGCTGGAACGTGTACCCATGTAAGGCTGCTGGAACCTGAAAACCACTGAAGATCGAACCCAACATTGTCTTCAGTGAGTCTCTTCACTAGCAACCGTTCTGCCGCTAACCCCATAGAAAGTACATTGCTATTTAAAAGACTTAATGTGTAAGGAACGCATCCCCAGCAGCAAAAACAATGTGATATGTCTCATATGGCCCATCTGATATGTCTCCTCATGGGAAACACAAAGTACCAGAACTTAAGGAAGATATAATATGAGTCGTGAAAAAAGGCACCCAATCAGACATAGAAAGAAAAACACATAAGCGATAACTGCCCACAGGACTCTTGGTCCCACATATACACAGATGGCTCTACTACAAATGCCACCGGAAATGGAGAGGGAGGTGGGTTCTTGATGCTGAATAACCAGGAAGAGATCACCAAGTCAATAGCTACTGGGAAATTCTCAAACAACTTTAAAGCAGAAATTGAGTTCCTTGGGGATGCTGCAAAACTGGCTATTCAACACAAAAATAACATGCACAATAAATTGGTGATACTGACTGATGCACTGTCAGTACTAACAGCTCTAAAAAGCCGCCAGGAACAACGAAGTAGATGACTTGAAAACAACCCTGGACCAACTATGCAATAACTTCCAGAGATTAGTTATTCAGTGGATACCTTCACACTGGAATATACACGGGAACGAACGCGCAGACAAATTAGATAAAGAGGGAGGGGGATTACCACAAGAGAACCATCCGGTCAGTTATGATGAAGCCAAATCCATCATCATTGGTCAGTATCATGAAAAATGGAAACGATAACACCCAAATCATAAAGAGAGGGACGGATACCATCAACTAACAAGGAGTGATCAAGTCATCATACTTCGCCTACGCAGTGGCCACAATAGAATGAGAAATCACATGTTCACCAAATTCAAAATAGGCACAACCAGCCTATGCCACTGTACACTGGACAACATGACAACAAAACATGTTCTACAGGATTGCCCCCAGTACACAGACCTGAGAAGGACAATGTGGTCCACACCCACCTCCCTGGAAGAGAAACTATATGGGGCAATCGAAGCACTTAGACTGACAGCTGACTTCATAAGAGGGTCTGGAATCCTACTCTGATTGAGACTTAATCGCAGAGAGAGAGAGAGAGAGAAAAGCAATGTCAAGTAATGATGAGAGATTTATCATTGAGAAAGTACATATCCCTTACGCTCGTTACATCTTTTTCTGATACTTGGGAGGATAAAGTGAAGCAATTGTTTTCCAGAAGAAATTCTGACACAAGATAAGTCATCTTCAGTTGCTCGGCAGTGTCAGCGATCTGGAGATGTTCAAGGTCTCACTTCACTTCCCAGTGGGCTCTTTGATAGAAGTCTGACACAAGATAAGTCATCTTCAGTTGCTCGGCAGTGTCAGCGATCTGGAGATGTTCAAGGTCTCACTTCACTTCCCAGTGGGCTCTTTGATAGAAGTCTACGCCTAAACAAGCACATCTACGGGAGCAAATAGCAAAGAAAGAAGTTCATCGGGCCCTGCGGCATTTCGTGAATATCGTGTCTGTTGCCAATATGTTGTTTTTGACCATGTGCACATTTTTTTTTCGGTAATGAGTTCAATATATCGTTAGTTTGGTTTTTCGTTCATGGAAACAAATTTACAGTACCAATTTAATTTGGGTGAACGTCGAAGCCGTCGGTCAAGATCGAATCCGCTCTTCTGTCCTTACAACAGTTTATAAAACACAGCCCTTCCTCACCTCTCAAAGAGCTGAAGGTTGCTATAATCCCCGCAGTCCTGAGGTTTGTTGAGACATAAGACCTAGTGTTGCAGTACCTCCACAAGGACAAATTTCATATTCTCCTTGGAATGTATACAGCAATAGCAGCACGAGACGTCACCTAAGTCTATGAGTCAATCGCCAGCAAAGAACTATAGTATTAGGTGAAGTGTATTAAACCTCCAGAAAGTAATTATTGGTCAACTGTGTTCCTTAAATAAGCACATAAATCTTATTAATGCATGAGTGTTTTCTTTTAATGAAACGTTTTCTTCTCTGTCCATGTTAACAAGTCATTATCACCTTAGATAAATGAACCAATGAACAATTTCTAATATAGATAATCCTATACACAAATAGCAAGCATGTTTGTATATGCCAAATGAAAGCAGCGGTGTGCACTAATATTCACACATTTTGAAAAAAATACTAGTCTTAAAATTATAATAGCAACAACGATATGTGTATAATCATTGGCTGAATGGTACATTTTTAATGGTCAGCAAACTAAAGTTGACCAAGACCAAACTTGACAGTTGTGCAGTGGTCTTGAAAACAGCCTTTTCCGCATGCAAAAACAGTAGGGACAAAACTGAAAGCCAACCTGACTTTCTAAAATAAGCCCTTGTCATGTAGGAAGGACGTTTTGACAAAAAATCGCAAATTTTGCTTCTCAGGTGATAAAAGGTAATGTCTCATCATGTGTGTCATGTCGTAAGGGAATGCAATATAATGATACAACCGTAGCACACTACAGAGTTAGGAGGTAACAGGATCATTTCTCTTTCTCGTTGTTATTACAGTTCCCCAAACTCAGTGGTCAAGGCACACTTTCTTTAACCAGTTTAATCATTTGTAGTTGTTGCAGGAGCTACTGAGTTAAGTGCTCCGTGCAACCCGTGAGCTGTGTGTTTCATCCGTTTTGATCGTGTTTCGATATTTCAATTGTTTACAATGAACGATGATATCGTATGACAAGTAACAGTTGGCTGTGCTTACTTTCTGTGTGGTTTCGCCTTATATCTTTTGGCGTGTGCTGAGACTGCTATGATGGGGACTACAGCTACCTTTCTTTGTTTAGGAGATGAGTTAGTAATTTGGATGATTCCACTTACACGGGCGGTTGAGCAATTATGGATTTTAATTCGTTTGCAGTGATACCGGGGCCTTTCATAACTTAAACCATAACCATAATCATTTGTAGTGCGTCTAGCTGCGCTTCAACCCCCGTACCCACTTTCGCCAAGCCAATGAGTTACCGCTGCTCCACCAACACTATCATCCCTGCTGTAAACTGCAACAGAACGTAACAAACGATATTTTCAGAACAAACTACGTCAAAGAAGTTGATAGCTTCCCTATTTCTAATTCTTTTTGGCAAATATTCAAATTTGGAAATGAGAAGGAACAGTATAAGGACACGCTGACAGGAGGGCGGCACCTTCAGAGATTGGAGCAAAACATCAAACAGGAATTAATAGCAGGTTTCAAAGGCATGAATGCAAATAAAAGACACCAGCTTGAAGAGATCAACTGTAGCTAACCTTAAATAAAAGATAATATATGCCATTATCTCGTCATGATAATGGTATTAAGCCGTTACAATACTTAAGATCATTATTCTTATTATATTTTTTTATTGTCAGTGGTTATTATTTATTTTTTATGATTATCGTTATATTATCTTCTACGATAACTTTCAATGCCATAAAAGTAATGTCGTAAATAATATTTTTGTAGCAACAATGTGACGTGAAAGATATGTTTCTTTACAGCGAATACGATATGTGATCGTATGTAGGCGAAGGTTAGGTGATTTATACATCATGTTTTGTCAGTGGACTCTATTATATATGAACTGCGATGGCGGAAAGATACGTACGTTGGCTGGAGTGCTGAATGTTTTATAGATTAATCTTCGAGGTTAATATAAAGGGCAAAAATGGCCAACAGAATATTTAGATAGATGGATGAGAACACATAGGGGAAGAGAGGAAACGAAATGTTTTTATAGAGAGTGTAGAGAAGAATACAAATGTGTCTATGAAGTGAGACGATGTGGAAAGGAAGGGAACGAGGGGCGGGGGGGGGGGGGGTTTGGAAGAATGAAAGACGAAAAGGAAGAAGGGAGGTAGGGAAAGAAGTAAATTAATCAACAAAAAACACCGTCAGTGTAGAGTGTAGAATGTAAAGAAGAATACGGTGCTTGTGTTCATATAGTCTGTATCATTGGCACATTTCTAGTTAATGTTGTTACTCTGGCTACTGTGGCGCCAGATCGTCTGTTATTCCCCCACCTCCTCCACAAAAGATATCTAATATTCATTTATGGTTGAGTGAACATAGAAAGGCTAGTCACCACAGAGATGCGATGTCAGAGAAAGCGCTTGGAGTGACCAGAAAAGATACATTTAGAAATGGTTTTATAAGAGAAAGAGTAGACAATGAACCAATCCCAGAAACAACACATAAATTGGCTTGCCCATCTAGAAAGAATGACATGTGATTCTTTACCATACAAAGTATATATTAAAAGAGGATAGGGAAGAAGAGCAAGAGCCGAACCAAGAGTAAAATGGAAGGACAGCATCATAGAAACGCTACAAGCAACATCAACTGAAAATGAGTGAAACCGCTTAGAGGGCGAAAACAAGAACTTTGTATCTCGACATCCGAACAAGTACAAGAGGAAGTGAAGATAGAAGGAAAGTAGAAGCTGATTGGTTTTTGCATAAATCAGACCTACTGTCCACAGTAGATCAATTCACTTCCAAAGTTAACAAAGTAAAAATAAGAATAGCATTCTCGTAGAAGATCTTTAGAGACGTGATTTGTAAGGGGAATAATATTTGAGTCTCCTGACTTAGAAAGTTGGACGTTTATTTCGCATATAATAACGTAAATGGTGTTATCGCATTGATTCTTATTCAGTCTGATATGAGTGAAAGTCTATGTTATTATGTTTGATGCACTGTTTTACAGTATAATTGTGTTGATGAATGACATATGTGCATATGTATCTCATCTAAGCGATTATTAACGAAAGTGTCAAAGTAATGATTGTGCAAAAGATAAGACATACCAGAAATACATTTTGAATAAAATTGGTTATTGGTTATTGGTTATGAAAGGCCTCGGTATCACTGCAAACGAATTAAAATCCATAAAATTTTGAATTTTGAATAAAAGCCACTGGAAAAGTAGAAACAGGGCAGGACCAGGAGATAGGAAATCATGACAACCCTCACAGGGCAGGGATAACAAGGATTAGAGCAACGTTATCAGTGTCGGGTGCTTCCAAGGAAGCAGTAAAGGTGACTAAGGAGGTATATCTGATTGATTGATTTAAAAAGATGACATTATTTACCCCTATATATCTATTGACCTTTCGAGCCGTAACCGGCCCATAGGGCGTAGACCAAGATACACCTTCTCCTATATGAATTTTTGTTCTAGCAGTTTTCTTTTAAAGATATTTTATCAAATCTCGCCATCTGTCTCTGTTCTGTGCAAGCAGTTCTATCTCATTGAGGGAGCCGATTCCTGCTGCTCTTGCCTCTCTCATCAATGTTCTTCTCAGTGTCTCCCTGGGTCTTCCTCTTTTTCTTTTACCTGTTGTTTCCCATATGAGGGCTTGCTTTGCTATTCGATTATTATCTCTTCTCATCACATGTCCAACGTATGACCATCGTCTTTTCTTTATTACTGAAGATATTAGTGGTTGATTGGCGATTTCTCTAATTTCCTCGTTTGTTTTGAATTCGTTCCATTCTATACCAAGTATTTTCCTTAGACATTTATTTTCGAATGCGTTCAACTTTGTTTCTATATCTCTTGTTGTTTTCCAGCTTTCACACGCATACGTAAGGGTTGATAGTACATTTGATTTGAATAGCCTAAGTTTTGTGTTTGTGCTAATGAGTTTTGATTTCCACAACTTTTCAAGGCTTCTGAAAGACATTGCTGCTTTAGCCAGTCTGATTCTAATTTCTTTGCTCGTATCCCCTTCTCGATCAATGTGACTTCCAAGATAGATGAAGTGATCGATCTCTTCTACTGGTTTGTTTTCCATGTATATTTTGTCACTTGTTGGAATTAAACTTTTCATGACTTTAGTACCCCTATATAAGTGCACCATTAATTAGGCTACTTAAAGAATGATACATGAAAATAAGAAAAAAAATTAAATTAAATATACAAACGATAGACGATGCCAATTTCACAACCAAAAAATATTTATCCGGCAGAGCCCTGCACTGTGACAGAACTTAGGTTCATCAAATGAAGTGTCTTTTTTACAGCAAATATGACATTTTGTACCATTTGGACTTACAGCTGGTGAAGGCAGCGCAGAAGATACATGGTGGGTTAGTGACTGTTGCACACAGATCAGAAATCAATAATCGAAATAATAAACGATGAACTTTGACTTTTTCAAAGTTAACAAAGGAGTGAAACAGGAACGTGTCCTCACCCCCACCCTTTTTGGTATATTTTTTGCTGCCATCCTAAATTACACCTTCGAAAACATCTTAGGAGATATTTACATTCGCACTAGACCAGATGGCTCACTGTTCAACCTAGCACGACTAAGAGCAAGAAACAAAACTAATCTTACCCTACTTAAAGAATTTTTATTTGCTGACGATGCAGCCCTAGTCGCTCATAGTGAAGCCACCCTACAATCGATGATCAACAACCTGGACAAAACATGCGACCTTTTTTCACTGTCAATTAATGTTCAGAAGACAGTAATACTAAGTCAAGGCGACATCAAACCTCTATCAATTACTCTAAAAGACTGTCCACTAGAATTAGTACAGAAATTTACATATCTTGGATCCACAATTACGCAAACCATCTCTCTTGATGAAGAAATAAATAGTCGAACTGATAAGGCAGCAACGACCTTCGGCAAACTCACAAAAAGGGCATGGAACAACACGAAACTAACACTAAAGACCAAACTCTTAATATATCAAACTTGTGTGCTTAGCACACTACTATATGGATCCGAAACCTGGACAACATACTCAAACCAGGAAAAAAGACTAAATGTCTTCCACCTGCGATGTCTCCGAAAAATAATGCACATCAAATGGCAAGACAAAATAACCAACTTAACTGCCCTGCAACGTGCTAAGACACCAACAATCATGTCGATGCTCAGATGTCGAAGACTAAGATGGCTGGGGCATGTCCAATGAATGGAAGAAAGGCTCATTCCTAGGCAAATACTATATGGTGAACTAATACATGGAAAAAGACAAATCGGCAGTCCAAAATTACGATATAGAGATATCTGTAAATCATCTCTGAAAGACTTCTCCATATATGAAAATGACTGGGAATATCTGGCAAGCAATCGCACATCATGGAGAACTTGTATAAGGAACGGTATAACATCATTTGAGACTGTGCTACGGCAAAACTTAGAAGAGAAAAGACTCATGAAAAAGGATGGAAAACCCTGTGGATCAGCGAGCCTGACTTGTTCATCATGTGACCGCGTGTGTTTGTCAAACATTGGTAGAATTAGCCACGAGAGAAGCTGTTCGACAAAATTAAAACCTCAAAAAATACACAATAGCCTCCACTAGACCGTCTGACAAGACGAAAAGGGCCATATAAACGGTGAACTGATTCATAAAAATATGGCACATCATCATCGTCATGTGCCATACCGGCTGGCGGAGGCGATCATGTCCTTCCAGAATTCTCTATCCACAATACATCGTGCCAATTCTGTTGTTAACTGTTTTCCGTGCCATAACAACAAGCTATCAAGTATCTCCCCTCTTTGTTGTCCGTGGGTTTTCTTTCCTGCAAAAAGTCGCTTGATGACGATCTTGTGTCACTTGTAGCACATGAGACTCCCACCAAATGAGATGGCTACTTTGGAAATCTCTTTAACGTCGTTAGCTGTAGCTACTGAATTGTTTATTGACATGGTTAATTTTCGGCAGTTTAAGAAGGTAGTTTGCCATTTCTTTCCTTTCTAGCAGTGACTTTACTGGTCGACAATCTCAAACATTGTCTCTTTAATTGAGAACCTCTGCCTACCATCACGAAGTGTATAACTGACATTATTTGTCGGCTACTCCCACAACACTATGGTTAATGGAGAACAGAAATCACATGTTAGAGAAGATTATGTTACAATACAGTAGAATACGTCAGACTATTGGCCAGATTACAAGAATATTAACAAAGAAAGACGTGTCAGAACAGAAGCCAGAAAAAAACAGTCTTTAACACATTTTCACATCAACCTTGTGATGTCAATGCGATACTTGAATCTACCATAATTTAAAACAATCAACGAGTTAATAATATCAAACATTGGAATTTGCTAAACGTAAAATGCTTGCTACCTTGGAAGATAACATTAAAATCGAAAAAAAGATGACATTTAGGGATCATTCCCGCAGTGAAATATACAAAGACAAAAAATTAAAAACCAATGATTTGATCATTAGACAGAAACAAGTAACCAAGACTCACACATCCATTAGCAAACGTTATAAAACCAACAGTCCGTAAGAATGTTCTCGACAAGGGGTTTAGACAGAAAACTCATAAACGTGACAGCAATTAAGGCCGATCAAAGAATAGAAAAAACAGTAAACTATTTCTCTCTCGACGCTGAAGGGTAAAAATGGAAGGGGGTAGATGAGGATGACGTCCTCTTGCATACACTTACTTCCAAATAAGTAAAGAAAATTAAAAGCAAAATGTGTCAAAGTACAAAACTTCCAGTAATCAGCTACCACGGTTAATACACATAAATTAACTCAACTTAATCAAACATGAAGAACATTGGGGTAACAAGAAACAAAGTAAAACAGAAGGTATTTGAAGAAGGGTAAGTGTGACACCAATTCTGACTTATATCTAGAAACAAATTGCATATTTATTTAACACGGTATCTGCAAAATGTGTAAAGAAATAAGCAGTAACAGCTGGGTGCACCAATAAAAGGGGAAAATAAAAATTTTGCCACAGTGGATTAACAAATTATTTATTTAGCCAAATAATAACATTTTATTTCACCATATCTATATCACCATATTTCATTATATTCACAAACTGGGAATTACATACTGCCATTTTGTTTTGGCTCTCAATTAATGTTTGTTTGGCTTTGTATCCTCTCGGCTTTGTTACCTAAACTCTGTTACCATGTCCAATAGAGGATCTAATTATACGTCATTAATTTCCCTGCTCCATCCTGTGCAGCACGTGGGAATAAGTCTGGCTTGCTTCCAGGAACTCCGTGCCAATAACGTCATACGTCTAACAGTGCTCGTAGATTGTTGTAGCAATTAGATATTTTGCAACAAACAGGTTTCTAGTTTGGCTCATGACACACACACAATTATGCTTTTAACACCAACAGACCTCATATGACACATAAACGATTATGAGGTTAGTTTATTGTAGGAAAGAAATAAGAAGCTACTGTGAAGAAGTGTTCAATGCACTGACCAGCCATATTTAGTAGCCGAGTTGGAAGTGTTCCCTAGCGTTTGGCTTTTCGTGGCAAGCCGCTGTGCCACGGAGTCCGGGTTCGATCCTGCTTCGGACCATATATTTTCTTTGTTTCTTTTTTTCTCTTGTTGATTATTTGTTATTTATTCCGAGTACTGTAAACATAAGGGAGTCGCGATAGCTCAATGGCTAGTGAACTGGACTACAAAGGACAAAGGGTAGGGTTCGATCTCAACAGACAGCCTCCGGTTCACCCAGCCTTTAATGGGTACCGGATTTTTTTTCTGGGAAAGTAAAGCGGCACGGGCGTAATACCGACCACATTACCCCAAAAATCATGTGCCGAAGGTCTGTAAAATTTATGGTCACTAACACCATATTTCCTATATGCCACTTGGCGTGACAGGGCACTTTACTTTACTTAGTGTAAACATACATCTTTCTCTGAGTTGATTCGCTGACCAAATGGGTCCATGTTCAATTACCAAATATGACGAACATTTGTGTGTGTGTGCAAACAATTTTTACCAATTCTTTAGCTGAGTGACGTAGTGGCTAGCTGCTTGTCTTCGAAGGACAATCTTTTGCTATACTATTCACATCTCTCCTCTACTAGTCCACACTGCATCACTTCGTCTGTCCCCTATCTTACCCCACTCTATGACACCCCTATCTTTCCTCCTTTCGGTGTTCCATATATTCTTCTACTCTGTTTCTTGTGCTTCTGTATGCACACGGACCTGTGTTTGGAAGCATCTGTTACTGCGTGCTGTGTGCAAACATTTTCACTTTTCTGTTTGCCATGTGATTCTTTACCTTTCTGCACGCACGCGTACTCGTGTGCAGTTCCGTTCTTGCCAAATCCGAGCATACAGGAAAGATTTTATTATTGTTTTTACTATTTTTCTTTTCATTTCTCATTCTGGTTCGAAATTATTGTACTTAAAAAAAAAAATTTTACGTTTAAATACATATTTGTACGTGTGTTGTATGTTTGTTCCAGTTGAAAGTCTATTGCGCCGAAACGTCATTCTGGTGTGTGTTGTCCACTTGTTACGTGAAGGTTTAACCATACTGTTTGTTTTCTAGATTTCTTCATTCCCCTTCTAAGGACAAGAGATCGAGCTCAGGTTATATTCCGACCGGCGAGTTCTGGGTCCACCCAGTCATAAATCAGGACCACAGATTTTAATTTGTTCGAAACAAATCAGCACTTGTTTAGTGCAAACTACATTACCAAGATTGTTAGAAAACTGCCCGCGGTCCATAAACATGAACATTAACGCTTTTTACGTCACTCGATGTGTGATGAGATCTTTTTTTGTTATTAACTTGTTATGAAGTCTCTGAAAATGGGTACCAGAGATTTTCTAAGTGAAAAAAAAACAAGGGAAAAAAACGGAGGTGTTAACATGTAATTGTATTGATTATCGTCAGAAATTAAGAACTGTAAGTTTCAAACGTTTCAGTGTGTAATACGTATGTGTTTGTAAATATGAATACATTATCCATACATGCACACAAACATACATATACGTACAAACATACATAACGCAAATTATGATCATACATATATTAAACCCTTATATACACAAAATAGATGCATAGGTACATACATACATACATGAATCTTATACACACATAGATATATACATACTTATATGCGTACAAATATACATGCATACATTTATTCTTGCACACATATACATACGTACAATCATGCATGCAATCACATAAACATACATAGATACATGCATACATTTATTCTTGCGCACATATACATACGTACAATCATGCATGCAATCATATACACACATACATAGATACATATATATATATATATATATATATACATACATAAAAAAGATACACGCGTGCAACCATACACACATACACACATCATACACACACACATACATACATACAGATCCCAGTAGCACAAGGTCTCATCAAAGCTTCGACAGCGATCTGACGCACCCACTCTACAATTTCTACCGTTGAACTGGACACTAGGAGACCCAGGTAGTCTTTAGCATAAATCGATGTTCTCCAACACATATCTTCTTCTTTCTTTCTTTCCTCATTTGCCTTTCAACGTCGAGGGGAGATATAATTTGCGGTCTTTTGCTCTTCTATTCACTTCTGTTGCTGTTATGTTTCCTAGTGCTTCTAATATTCCATCGATCGATATTTTTCGTAGTCGACCCTTGTATCTGGTGTTCTCGCAACACTTATGGAAGGCTCGTTGTGTTGCGTTTTGATCACTCTGCCTTGTCACGTGACCAAACCATTTTATCTGTTGTTTCTTTATATATATTCCATGGCGGGGGTTATTCCTAGTGTTTTTTCTCTCAGTTGTTCATTTATGACCTTTTCTCTTAGTCTGTTTCCAATAATTTTTCTAACACATTTAATCTCAGTAGAGATTATTTTTCTTATTGTTATTGCATCTAGGATCGGGTACTGGCTTTGGTAGCACAATGTTGGGATGAAGATCCTATTGTAGATTGCCCGTTTGCCTCTAGAGTTATTTCCTTGTTGGACAATAGTGGTGATAGCTGTCCAATGACTTGACAAGCTTTAATGCATCCTGATTCTGTCTCTGCTGTTTGTGAACTGTCGTTTGTCATAAAACTTCCTAGGTAATTGAATTCCTCTGCTTGTTTTATTTGCCTGCCTTCTATAGTTATAGCAATGTCTTTCAGAAGCCTTGAAAAGTTGTGGAAATCAAAACTCATTAGCACAAACACAAAACTTAGGCTATTCAAATAAAATGTACTATCAACCCTTACGTATGCGTGTGAAAGCTGGAAAACAACAAGAGATATAGAAACAAAGTTGAACGCATTCGAAAATAAATGTCTAAGGAAAATACTTGGTATAGAATGGAACGAATTCAAAACAAACGAGGAAATTAGAGAAATCGCCAATCAACCACTAATATCTTCAGTAATAAAGAAAAGACGATGGTCATACGTTGGACATGTGATGAGAAGAGATAATAATCGAATAGCAAAGCAAGCCCTCATATGGGAAACAACAGGTAAAAGAAAAAGAGGAAGACCCAGGGAGACACTGAGAAGAACATTGATGAGAGAGGCAAGAGCAGCAGGAATCGGCTCCCTCAATGAGATAGAACTGCTTGCACAGAACAGAGACAGATGGCGAGATTTGATAAAATATCTTTAAAAGAAAACTGCTAGAACAAAAATTCATATAGGAGAAGGTGTATCTTGGTCTACGCCCTATGGGCCGGTTACGGCTCGAAAGGTCAATAGATTATAGTTATAGTTGTGTTGATGGCAGACAGGCAGTCAGACAGACAGACCCATTGATAGATAGATAGATAGATATATTGATAGATAGATAGATAGATAGATAGATAGATAGATAGATAGATAGATAGATAGATAGATAGATAGATAGATAGATAGATAGATAGATAGATAGATAGATAGATAGATAGATAGATAGATAGATAGATAGATAGATAGATAGATAGATAGATAGATAGATAGATAGATAGTAGATAGATAGGTAGATAGATAGATAGATAGATAGATAGATAGATAGATAGATAGATAGATAGATAGATAGATAGATAGATAGATAGATAGATAGATAGATAGATAGATAGATAGATAGATAGATAGATAGATAGATAGATAGATAGATAGATAGATAGATAGATAGATAGATAGATAGATAGATAGATAGATAGATAGATAGATAGATTAGATAGATAGATAGATAGATATAGACTCACTCAGTAAACATAATATAAACATTATTCAAGGCTCGTCGTGCGTACGAACTGCCCATAAGGTTACGGATTCATTTGCCTTAGTGTTGTGATTTGTTTCGTAGTTTCGATACGCTTTCATGGCTCACAAAGAATTTGAAAAGGGGTACTATATATATATTTTTTTAAATATGAATGTAGTGCTGCGCTACGTGATATCGTTCATAGGGTCCATAAAATGTGCCCTTGGTTATTGTAAAAACATAAGAATGTACATTATAAACCTATATCCTTTAAGGTTTGGAGAGACTTGCTGTTATTACAATGCCTAACTGAGTTTCAGACAACTGTTACAACAAGTAGGTGTCCTACTCTTATGCTATATATGCAGTAGATTAAAAGAGTGGATTTTAAAACTTCATTAAAAAGGCTTACAATGGAAAAACAATGTCGACTAATGTAAAAGTAATAGAAATGGCAATGCAAACGAACGCCTGATCTTTAATTAGGAAGAGAATTTAGGCATAAGCCCACTGTGTAATGAAAATAAATAAACAGATAATTAGAAGATAAGCTTTTTAATAGAAAACAAGAAGAACTATATAAAGAAGTCTAATCTCGAGAGGCACCAGAAAGAACACATGAGAATCAAAGATAGAAGGCATCGACACCCCAACTGGAATTGAAAAAAATCCTCCTAATTTGAGACGTAAAGCGATGTATATATAGTTCGAGGTCTGTGTGATGTCTAAAGATACTGAATGGGTGTTGGATGTATTAAACTACATGTTGACACAACGCAGATGAAAGTCATGCCCATATCTTGCAGAGCAATCTTGTATTAATTGTCATCATCACTGAGCGCCGACTCCATATCGAACGTTAGCTACATTGAGCGACCTTTCCTTGTGTCTCTGGCTTTGATAGTGCAGGTTGCCATAGGCTGACTTGTCCATCTTTTGATGTTAATCGTCCATGTTAGTTTTTGTCTTTCTCTGCGAAAGACTAAATTTACCGTGTAATTTCCCATCCAAAATTACTTTTAGTACACTGCTGTGTTTTTTAACATGCCCCAAACATCTCTTTTTCTAAAATTAATACTCGTGGATTTATATGAAAATCTTACTTCTTAACATCCCCAAATAAGATCTGTTCAAGCACATACAATTACCTAGCGTATCTAGTGGATTTCTTTTAATACTGTACTTCTATAATGCTAACCTTGATATAACAGTGATCCGATTATCTCTCTCACTCGTTTACTTAAATGAGGCTGAAAGCATTGCAATGGCATCGTTCTGTCGTCTGGGCTGTAAAATGATGATTCATTACCTGAGGGCAAGTCGATCTCTGTAAATAGTGAGTGTCTGATTGGCATATATTTAGACAACATAGCAAAGAGCAAACAGATGCCCAGGGCACACCAGGTTCGAAAGCGGTTGGTAGACAGTGTGTTTATAACTTTTCCCATCGCTGTTAGTAAATAGTGCGTTTATAACTTTTCGCATCGTTGTTAGTAAATAGTGTGTAGTTTCAACACTTTATGAAAGGTGATGGTGGTTCCATATCAACTGCAGTTAAGTAAAGAAGCTGACCACGATACCACGGAGATCTCTCTTGAACTGATTTACAACCTTGGAAAACTTTAAATGAAATATTCAATCTAAAAATTCACACTTGGAAATCGATTTATGTATTTTAAACATGTTACTTAATGTAACGTGTGATTGTAAACATGTTACTTAGCGTAACGTGTGATTTTAAACATATTACTTAATGTAACGTGTGATTTTAAACATTTTACACTTTTGTAAAGAATATATAGTTTAAATACTTTAAATGTCGGCTGTTGTGTGTTTTTAACAACTCAAACTAGTAAATGGATTGCAGAACTTAAACACTTTCTCCCCTGTAGAGAAATGTTTTATTCGAAAATCTTGTTCCGGTTATTGAGCTGTTTAGTGTAAACACTTCCAAACTCTGTAAACACGTTGTGTGCTTCAAACGTCACAATGCATATAAATGTTTATGTAGATGTACAAATAATTTGATGAAGACACTTCAAATCATATTACATTAAATCTTATAAGACTATAGTTGCTACTTAGAAAGTGGAGACTACATTTGTATCTTGAATAATATAGGGGGGACTGGGGTAAATTACTCATCGACGGAAAAAATATGAGTACCTCCGAAGACGGAGTTATCTGCCCGCGTGGCAAGGGACCCCTGTGCAAACGGCTGCCAGGGAAAAATGGATTAACACGCAAAATTCAGTTCCTAGTCTCTTGGGACTTCGACAGAGGTAAAAGCTGGCGTAATAATAAAAAAAATAAGAATTATATGGATTAACTGACCGAGCACTTGAAGAAGCACATATGAATTATGTTTTATGTGGGATCCATCGAAAGAAACAAAGTTGACTTCGCATTCTTTTCTGTAACACGTGCAATTGTTAATAAAGTGTGTATATGCATAAAAGCAAATATGATCATGTAAATCTGGGGAAAACTAGAGTGTAGAAACAAGAAAATAATTGAAAGTTGAAATTTTAAGCTTTGCGGAGAAGACAAAGCTGTACAAGCCAACGTGTCTACTCAAATTTCCATCTATCTATTGACCTTTTGAACCGTAGCCGGTCCATGGGGCATAGACCCAGATATTCTTTCTCTCATCTAAATTTGTATTCTAGCACTGTTCAATCTTTGTAAAGATCTTTTATCAAATCTCGCCATTGATCTTTGTTCTGTACAAGCAACTCTATCGCATCGAGGAAGCCGATTCCTGCTGCTCTTGCCTCTGTCATCAATGTTCTTCTCAGTGTCCCTCTGGGTCGGCCTCTTTTACTCTTACCTGTTGTTTCACACATGAAGGCTTGCTTTGTTATTCGGTTATTATCTCTCCTCATTACATGTCCGACCTATGACCATCGTCTTTTATATAGATATTCTTATAGATATTCTTTCTCTCATCTAAATTTGTATTCTAGCACTGTTCAATCTTTGTAAAGATCTTTTATCAAATCTCGCCATTGATCTTTGTTCTGTACAAGCAACTCTATCGCATCGAGGAAGCCGATTCCTGCTGCTCTTGCCTCTGTCATCAATGTTCTTCTCAGTGTCCCTCTGGGTCGGCCTCTTTTACTCTTACCTGTTGTTTCACACATGAAGGCTTGCTTTGTTATTCGGTTATTATCTCTCCTCATTACATGTCCGACCTATGACCATCGTCTTTTCCTGATTACTGAAGATATTAGTGGTTGATTGTAGATTTCTCTAATTTCACCGTTTGTTTTGAATTCTTTCCACGCTACACGCTATACTATTCAAAATGTATAGCCTTCAATTGTTCCCACCGCCTATCCACCATATACCGGGAGTTCACGTCATCTTGAAAACGATGATCGTCATATTAAAAAAAATATGTAAAGCGCTTGATGAAGTTATGCCATCTTTGTTGACTCCAATTCCGAACATATAGACACACAGTTAGTCGTCAGATTATCCCCGTCGCACATCAAACAACCGACCGTAAGATTAGCGTACGACAGTAGTATACAAGGGTCCATCTGGTTAGCATTTAGGCGCGAATTAACAAAGATATATAAGAGGCGCCTTTAGCGCCTAATGTACACGAGAGACAAGGGGAGTTAACCATGACTGCTCGTGTCGGGATGTTGACCTCTAGTCCCGGTGACCCCGGAAGTGACCTGTTTATGTCTGATGTGTGCTGACTTTGGAGCGCTTGGTGTACTTGAGCGATAGTGATAGGTTAGTAGATTATACATGACATCGGGGCGGATCGCGGGTGACCCCTCGGGGATTATCTCGAGTGTTTTCGGACAGCGTGCTATCGGATCGGGGATTAGTTCGATTCGGTGTGACGCTATCGCGCCAGGTAGACGTTAGAAAATATTTATAGCTATGTAGTTGGGTGTCTGCTTAACGTTGTACCATAAATGAAGCATAAGAGTAAAACAGTTAGAGATTACTGGTTAGTCTAAGCTGGTAGTGTAAATATGTTCCTCGGTGTTAGTGGTTCGCTATCTCTCTCTCTCTCTTTCTCTCTCTCTCTCTCTCTCTTCTCTCTCTCTCTCTCTCTCTCTCTCTCTCTCTACTATTCCAGTCTAGATTTCCAGCCATTGAAACACTTACTCATTCTCTCCATTTATCCCTATCATCGCGCCTTCCTTCTCTCTCTCTCTCTCTCTCTCTCGCTTTCTCCCCTATCCTCTCTTAGACTTCTAACCTATCACTCCACCCTCCGCCTCTCCCTTTAGCTCCCCCGCCCTCCCTCATATTTTTAGCGTCCCTCCTATTGTAACACTTGATTATTCTCACCATTAATACATAGCATCTCGCCTTCTTTCTCATAGGCTTCTCTCGCTCTCTCTCTCTCTCTCTCTCTCTCGCTCTTCTAACCCCTACTAGACTTCTCTCCTACCATTCCACCTTTCTTCTCTCTCTCTCTCTCTCTCTCTCTCTCTCTCTCTTTACCTCGCCTAGCGTTCCGTCTTCATTCGTATTTTTACCTTACCACCAGTGTAACACATTAATAACATTGAATATCAATTACAAAAAGACTTGAAATATCTACTTTTTAAAGAACCAATAAGATAAACATATGAAAAACGAAGGAATAATACACTCGACAAGGCTTAACAGACGTACTTTATACACATCACCATTAATACAACTGAAATTCCTTTAATGATAACCTATCACATCGTTATGAGCTAAGAGAAAAACAGAAAAAAATTCAACTTACACCGTAAAATATTCCACTACAACACAGACCGCTAGACTGAACAGTACTATGAAAATAAACGTCCGTGAATCAAGCGCGCTTATAACACGAAGTCTCTCATCCGACTAGTTTAAATATAATCTGGTAAATAAAATTTGGACGACACTATTCCACCCTCGACTAACATCTAGGTTAACCAATCAGAGAAGAAGATTTCTATCGGACACCCATCAACGAAATGACTGACCTCTGGATTAACTAATCAGAGAAGAGGATTACTGTTATCGTGATAACTGACCTCATTTTCGTTTTGAAGTGCTGTCGAGTCTGATGCATGGGTTACTTTAAATCGATTCGGCCCCTGATACAATCCACCTAGCGGGTCAATGGTGAGGGAAATAATACAAGTGGCGGGTTACTTGAACGCGTTTTGACCCCTGCTGCAATACCAGGAGCTCCATGACAGTTATAAATAGTTGGATACAACAATGTTTGCGATTTGGCGGGACTTTGGATGTAACTATCTGTTCGATGTGTCTAACTAGTATCAGTATGGAAGTAGATTTTTTAGGAATACAACTAGAGTGACAATTGAGCCTGAAGAAACACGTAGAGAATCTCACTAAGAAGGCAACACAAATACTCCAACTAATGAAAATGTTAGAGAACGAGCAAGGGCATGTTAGAGAACGCTGGAGGCAATGTTAAAGAACGATGGTTCGTTAAGTCCGTGGTTCGTAGGGGTTGTGGTTTATTAAGTTTGTAGTTCGTTAAGTCCGTGGTTCGTTAAGTCCATGGTTCGTAGGGGTTGTGGTTCGCGGTTCGTGAGTTGAGGGTTTGTTAAGTTCGTTGTTCGTGAGTTTGTGGTTCGTTAGTTGATGGTTCGTTAAGTCCGTGGTTCGTGGGGTTGTGGTTCGTGGTTCGTTAGTTGATGGTTCGTTAAGTCCATGGTTCGTAGGGGTTGTGGTTCGCGGTTCGTGAGTTGAGGGTTCGTTAAGTCCGTGGTTCGTGGGGTTGTGGTTCGTGGTTCGTTAGTTGATGGTTCGTTAAGTCCGTGGTTCGTGGGTTGTGGTTCGTGGTTCGTTAGTTGACGGTTCGTTAAGTCCGTGGTTCGTAGGGGTTGTGGTTCGCGGTTCGTGAGTTGAGGGTTCGTTAAGTCCGTGGTTCGTGGGGTTGTGGTTCGTGGTTCGTTAGTTGATGGTTCGTTAAGTCCATGGTTCGTGGGGTTGTGGTTCGCGGTTCGTGAGTTGAGGGTTCGGTAAGTCCGTGGTTCGTGATTTGTTAAGTTCGTTGTTGTCAGAGTTTGTGGTTTATTAAGTTTGTAGTTTGTTAAGTCCGTGGTTCGAGAGGTCATGGGCAAGGGCAGAAACCTAAGAGGCAAGGGCAGAAACCTAGGAGGCAAGGTCAGAAACCTAGGAGGCATGGGCAGAAACCTACTGACTAAGGCTTCCAAGGTGTATTTGATTGTCGCCCTATTTTTGTCTGTATAACCTAATATATCACTTTCATTTAATCTATCGATAAACGTTTCAAAGTCATTTCTGTTGTTAACTAACAAGGGTTTGTCTAATCCTGTCGCGTTATTTGAGCTTGGGTGTGAAAGTAACGCAGCCAAATAGAACTGACCTCTGAGGCAATACCGGATGTGTTACTAAAAAGATTTTGACGTATGATGGCAATTTTATGAGTTTACCCCCTGATCATTTTTTAGGGATACGCCCATGAAATCGGTAAAAATCGTAAATTTTCACTCTAGGCATACCCCAAACTCTATTTTAGACATCCCCATTGCAAAAATTTACATTAAAAACCACTTTTAGGATTTTACCCCCTTATCATTTTTTGAGGGTTACGCCCATGGAATCGATAAAAAGCGTTAATTTAGCACGCAGGCTTACCTAAAACTTTATTTTAGACATCCCCACACCAAAAATTTACTTAAAAATCACTTTTGAAATTGTTACCCCCTTACCATTTTTTTAGGGTTACGCCCATGGAATTGATAAAAAATTGAAATATAACCTCAAGGCATACCCCAAACTTTATTTTAGACATCCCCATAACAAAGATTTACATTAAAAACCACTTTTAGGATTTTACCCCCTTACCATTTTTTAGGGTTACGCCACTGAAATCGATAAAAATCGTAAATTTAGCACGTAGACTTACCTAAAACTTTATTTTAGACATCCCCACACCAAAAATTAACTTAAAAATCACTTTTGAAAATGTAACCCCCCTTACCATTTTTTTGAGGGTTACGCCCCTGAAATCGATAAAAATCGTAAATTTAGCACGTAGGCTTACCTAAAACTTTATTTTAGACATCCCCACACCAAAAATTAACTTAAAAATCAATTTTGAAAATGTAACCCCCCTTACCATTTTTGAGGGTTACGCCCCTGAAATCGATAAAAAATTGAAATATAACCTCAAGGCATACCCCAAACATATTTTTTGACACCCCTACATATCAAATTCCAACAAAAAAACAACAAAAACTAGTAGTGGTATAGTGGTTTTTGAGCCGTTCATACTACGCAGATGCACGGTGCAGCACGTGCAATCGATAAAAAAATTGAAATATAACTGCAAGGCATACCCCAAACATAATATTTGACACCCCTACATATCAAACTCCATCAAAAAATCAACAAAAATGAGTAGTGGTATAGTGGTTTTTGAGCCGTTCATACTACGCAGATGCACGGTGCAGCACGTGCAATCGATAAAAAAATTGAAATATAACATCAAGGCATACCCCAAACATAATATTTGACACCCCTACATATCAAATTCCAACAAAAAAAAAACAATAACAAACTAGTAGTGGTAAGGGTTTTTGAGCCGTGCATACTACGCAGATGTACGGTGCAGCACGCGGTGCAGCACGTGCAATCGATAAAAAAAAATGAAATATAACCTCAAGGCATACCCCAAACATATTTTTTGACACCCCTACATATCAAATTTCAACAAAAAAACAACAAAAAAATAGTAGTAAGGAGAGGTGTTTTGAGCAAGGATTTGAACATTTCGTGGAGGTATCGTACAGCACAATCTCGTTGTGCAGCACGATACATCTGCGTAGTATGCACGGCTCAAAAACACCTCTCCTTACTACTATTTTGTTGTTGTTTTTTTGTTGAAATTTGATATGTAGGGGTGTCAAAAAATATGTTTGGGGTATGCCTTGAGGTTATATTTCATTTTTTTTATCGATTGCACGTGCTGCACCGCGTGCTGCACCGTACATCTGCGTAGTATGCACGGCTCAAAAACCCTTACCACTACTAGTTTGTTATTGTTTTTTTTGTTGGAATTTGATATGTAGGGGTGTCAAATATTATGTTTGGGGTATGCCTTGATGTTATATTTCAATTTTTTTATCGATTGCACGTGCTGCACCGTGCATCTGCGTAGTATGAACGGCTCAAAAACCACTATACCACTACTCATTTTTGTTGATTTTTTGATGGAGTTTGATATGTAGGGGTGTCAAATATTATGTTTGGGGTATGCCTTGCAGTTATATTTCAATTTTTTTATCGATTGCACGTGCTGCACCGTGCATCTGCGTAGTATGAACGGCTCAAAAACCACTATTCCACTACTAGTTTTTGTTGTTTTTTTGTTGGAATTTGATATGTAGGGGTGTCAAAAAATATGTTTGGGGTATGCCTTGAGGTTATATTTCAATTTTTTATCGATTTCAGGGGCGTAACCCTCAAAAATGGTAAGGGGGGTTACATTTTCAAAATTGATTTTTAAGTTAATTTTTGGTGTGGGGATGTCTAAAATAAAGTTTTAGGTAAGCCTACGTGCTAAATTTACGATTTTTATCGATTTCAGGGGCGTAACCCTCAAAAAAATGGTAAGGGGGGTTACATTTTCAAAAGTGATTTTTAAGTTAATTTTTGGTGTGGGGATGTCTAAAATAAAGTTTTAGGTAAGCCTACGTGCTAAATTTACGATTTTTATTGATTTCAGGGGCGTAACCCTCAAAAATGGTAAGGGGGTTACATTTTCAAAAGTGATTTTTAAGTTAATTTTTGGTGTGGGGATGTCTAAAATAAAGTTTTAGGTAAGTCTACGTGCTAAATTTACGATTTTTATCGATTTCAGTGGCGTAACCCTAAAAAATGGTAAGGGGGTAAAATCCTAAAAGTGGTTTTTAATGTAAATCTTTGTTATGGGGATGTCTAAAATAAAGTTTGGGGTATGCCTTGAGGTTATATTTCAATTTTTTATCAATTCCATGGGCGTAACCCTAAAAAAATGGTAAGGGGGTAACAATTTCAAAAGTGATTTTTAAGTAAATTTTTGGTGTGGGGATGTCTAAAATAAAGTTTTAGGTAAGCCTGCGTGCTAAATTAACGCTTTTTATCGATTCCATGGGCGTAACCCTCAAAAAATGATAAGGGGGTAAAATCCTAAAAGTGGTTTTTAATGTAAATTTTTGCAATGGGGATGTCTAAAATAGAGTTTGGGGTATGCCTAGAGTGAAAATTTACGATTTTTACCGATTTCATGGGCGTATCCCTAAAAAATGATCAGGGGGTAAACTCATAAAATTGCCATCATACGTCAAAATCTTTTTAGTAACACATCCGGTATTGCCTCAGAGGTCAGTTCTATTTGGCTGCGTTACTTTCACACCCAAGCTCAAATAACGCGACAGGATTAGACAAACCCTTGTTAGTTAACAACAGAAATGACTTTGAAACGTTTATCGATAGATTAAATGAAAGTGATATATTAGGTTATACAGACAAAAATAGGGCGACAATCAAATACACCTTGGAAGCCTTAGTCAGTAGGTTTCTGCCCATGCCTCCTAGGTTTCTGACCTTGCCTCCTAGGTTTCTGCCCTTGCCTCTTAGGTTTCTGCCCTTGCCCATGACCTCTCGAACCACGGACTTAACAAACTACAAACTTAATAAACCACAAACTCACGAACAACGAACTTAACAAATCACGAACCACGGACTTACCGAACCCTCAACTCACGAACCGCGAACCACAACCCCACGAACCATGGACTTAACGAACCATCAACTAACGAACCACGAACCACAACCCCACGAACCACGGACTTAACGAACCCTCAACTCACGAACCGCGAACCACAACCCCTACGAACCACGGACTTAACGAACCGTCAACTAACGAACCACGAACCACAACCCACGAACCACGGACTTAACGAACCATCAACTAACGAACCACGAACCACAACCCCACGAACCACGGACTTAACGAACCCTCAACTCACGAACCGCGAACCACAACCCCTACGAACCATGGACTTAACGAACCATCAACTAACGAACCACGAACCACAACCCCACGAACCACGGACTTAACGAACCATCAACTAACGAACCACAAACTCACGAACAACGAACTTAACAAACCCTCAACTCACGAACCGCGAACCACAACCCCTACGAACCATGGACTTAACGAACCACGGACTTAACGAACTACAAACTTAATAAACCACAACCCCTACGAACCACGGACTTAACGAACCATCGTTCTTTAACATTGCCTCCAGCGTTCTCTAACATGCCCTTGCTCGTTCTCTAACATTTTCATTAGTTGGAGTCTTTGTGTTGCCTTCTTAGTGAGATTCTCTACGTGTTTCTTCAGGCTCAATTGTCACTCTAGTTGTATTCCTAAAAAATCTACTTCCATACTGATACTAGTTAGACACATCGAACAGATAGTTACATCCAAAGTCCCGCCAAATCGCAAACATTGTTGTATCCAACTATTTATAACTGTCATGGAGCTCCTGGTATTGCAGCAGGGGTCAAAACGCGTTCAAGTAACCCGCCACTTGTATTATTTCCCTCACCATTGACCCGCTAGGTGGATTGTATCAGGGGCCGAATCGATTTAAAGTAACCCATGCATCAGACTCGACAGCACTTCAAAACGAAAATGAGGTCAGTTATCACGATAACAGTAATCCTCTTCTCTGATTAGTTAATCCAGAGGTCAGTCATTTCGTTGATGGGTGTCCGATAGAAATCTTCTTCTCTGATTGGTTAACCTAGATGTTAGTCGAGGGTGGAATAGTGTCGTCCAAATTTTATTTACCAGATTATATTTAAACTAGTCGGATGAGAGACTTCGTGTTATAAGCGCGCTTGATTCACGGACGTTTATTTTCATAGTACTGTTCAGTCTAGCGGTCTGTGTTGTAGTGGAATATTTTACGGTGTAAGTTGAATTTTTTTCTGTTTTTCTCTTAGCTCATAACGATGTGATAGGTTATCATTAAAGGAATTTCAGTTGTATTAATGGTGATGTGTATAAAGTACGTCTGTTAAGCCTTGTCGAGTGTATTATTCCTTCGTTTTTCATATGTTTATCTTATTGGTTCTTTAAAAAGTAGATATTTCAAGTCTTTTTGTAATTGATATTCAATGTTATTAATGTGTTACACTGGTGGTAAGGTAAAAATACGAATGAAGGCGGAACGCTAGGCGGGGTAAAGAGAGAGAGAGAGAGAGAGAGAGAGAGAGGGGAAGAAAGGTGGAATGGTAGGAGAGAAGTCTAGTAGGGGTTAGAAGAGCGAGAGAGAGAGAGAGAGAGAGAGAGAGAGAGAGAGCGAGAGAAGCCTATGAGAAAGAAGGCGAGATGCTATGTATTAATGGTGAGAATAATCAAGTGTTACAATAGGAGGGACGCTAAAAATATGAGGGAGGGCGGGGGAGCTAAAGGGAGAGGCGGAGGGTGGAGTGATAGGTTAGAAGTCTAAGAGAGGATAGGGGAGAAAGCGAGAGAGAGAGAGAGAGAGAGAGAGAGAAGGAAGGCGCGATGATAGGGATAAATGGAGAGAATGAGTAAGTGTTTCAATGGCTGGAAATCTAGACTGGAATAGTAGAGAGAGAGAGAGAGAGAGAGAGAGAGAGAGAGAGAAGAGAGAGAGAGAGAGAGAGAAAGAGAGAAAGAGAGAGAGAGAGATAGCGAACCACTAACACCGAGGAACATATTTACACTACCAGCTAAGACTAACCAGTAATCTCTAACTGTTTTACTCTTATGCTTCATTTATGGTACAACGTTAAGCAGACACCCAACTACATAGCTATAAATATTTTCTAACGTCTACCTGGCGCGATAGCGTCACACCGAATCGAACTAATCCCCGATCCGATAGCACGCTGTCCGAAAACACTCGAGATAATCCCCGAGGGGTCACCCGCGATCCGCCCGATGTCATGTATAATCTACTAACCTATCACTATCGCTCAAGTACACCAAGCGCTCCAAAGTCAGCACACATCAGACATAAACAGGTCACTTCCGGGGTCACCGGGACTAGAGGTCAACATCCCGACACGAGCAGTCATGGTTAACTCCCCTTGTCTCTCGTGTACATTAGGCGCTAAAGGCGCCTCTTATATATCTTTGTTAATTCGCGCCTAAATGCTAACCAGATGGACCCTTGTATACTACTTACGACCGGTCTAGATTCAAGGGATGTGCGATGAACCATTACGATGACGTAGCACACAAAAAAATGTCTTACACACAATTTCGCTCCTTTTCGATTTCTGATTACTCTAGTAAAAGCAGCCTAGGACGAACAAAACACTGTGCAAATTCCGTAAAGAGATAAAACTGCGGCTGACGAAGTAGTTTACATTGATAAGTAACATGGAAATAACTTTCGTCAAGGAATTCCAACAACGGCCATGAACAGCACCAATGTGACGTAAAGCGCAGATAAAGTCCAGACGTTGGAAGGTCGCATTCACAACACTTGATTTGTCCAAAAGTGACTGTTGCTGGCGTACAACATCGCTTTAGCGGCGCAGATGTAATAAGAAGATCATCACTTTTATTTTAACGCAGAAAAGTACAAAGGAGAACCGAAGTTAATCAGATCCCGAATGCACTTACTGCAGCGATCAAGAGAACGTGACCTAGATCCCACCATCTTTGCAACGGAAGTCCTGTTTATACGACAAATTGGGGTGTACATTTGCTGACTCTTCTTGGCCAAAGTTCAATAATTGGGAGATCAGAATCATCACATTTATTTGTGATTAGACAGCCTATCTCACCATAGCTTACATAACCGAGGCAGATTAATGCAAAAGCTGATACATCTTACATAACCGAGACAGATTAATGCAAAAGCTGATACATCTTACATAACCGAGACAGATTAATGCAAAAGCTGATACACCTTACATAACCGAGACAGATTAATGCAAAAGCTGATAAACCATACATAACCGAGAAAGATTAATGCAAAACTTGTACATCTTACATAACCGAGACAGATTAATGCAAAAGCTGATACATATTACATAACCGAGACAGATTAATGCAAAAGCTGATACATCTTACATAACCGAGACAGATTAATGCAAAAGCTGATAAACCTTATATAACCGAGGCAGATTAATGCAAAAGCTAATATACCTTACATAACCGAGACAGATTAATGCAAAGGCTGATGCATCTTACATAACCGAGACAGATTAGTGCAAAGGCTGATACATCTTACATAACCGAGGCAGATTAATGCAAAGGCTGATACATCTTACATAACCGAGGCAGATTAATGCAAAAGCTGATACATCTTACATAACCGAGACAGATTAATGCAAAAGCTGATACACCTTACATAACCGAGACAGATTAATGCAAAAGCTGATATATATTACATAACCGAGACAGATTAATGCAAAAGCTGATACATCTTACATAACCGAGACAGATTAATGCAAAACTTGTACATCTTACATAACCGAGACAGATTAATGCAAAAGCTGATACATCTTACATAACCGAGACAGATTAATGCAAAAGCTGATAAACCTTACATAACCGAGGCAGATTAATGCAAAAGCTAATACACCTTACATAACCGAGACACATTAATGCAAAGGCTGATACATCTTACATAACCGAGACAGATTAATGCAAAGGCTGATACATCTTACATAACCGAGGCAGATTAATGAAAAGGCTGATACATCTTACATAACCGAGACAGATTAATGCAAAAGCTAATACACCTTACATAACCGAAACAGATTAATGCAAAGGCTGATACATCTTACATAACCGAGACAGATTAATGCAAAGGCTGATACATCTTACATAACCGAGGCAGATTAATGCAAAGGCTGATACATCTTACATAACCGAGACAGATTAATGCAAAAGCTGATACACCTTACATAACCGAGACAGATTAATGCAAAGGCTGATACATCTTACATAACCGAGGCAGATTAATGCAAAGGCTGATACATCTTACATAACCGAGACAGATTAATGCAAAAGCTGATACACCTTACATAACCGAGACAGATTAATGCAAAAGCTGATACACCTTACATAACCGAGACAGATTAATGCAAAAGCTGATACATCTTACATAACCGAGGCAGATTAATGCAAAGGCTGATACATCTTACATAACCGAGACAGATTAATGCAAAAGCTGATACACCTTACATAACCGAGACAGATTAATGCAAAAGCTGATACACCTTACATAACCGAGACAGATTAATGCAAAAGCTGATACATCTTACATAACCGAGGCAGATTAATGCAAAGGCTGATACATCTTACATAACCGAGACAGATTAATGCAAAATCTGATACACCTTACATAACCGAGACATATTAATGCAAAGGCTGATACATCTTAAATAACCGAGTCAGTCTGAAATAAGGACAGACAACTTAAAAAGTCGTGTCAGACTAAAGTAAAGGCTGAAACAACAGTCACAATGAAATCCGCAGCAGACTGCTAAACAAAGATACTGATTCATGGTATCAAAGAAAGGTTATTCAGACCTGGCACTACAATTGTGAACACAACCTAGCATTAAGAGCGTCCGCATTAATAAGAAGCACGGAATGCTGTTTTGTTTTAATCAAACACGGCATGACAATTTACAAATTAAAATTATGGACAGGAACAAAACGTATGAAAAAAAAAAATCAAAGAAACAAGTTATTAAGAAATAAGTGGATGTAATAATTGTTTCAAATTATTACATCCAGTAACGACACTAACAGTTGAACGCATTTGAAAATAAATGTCTAAGGAAAATACTTGGTATAGCATGGAACGAATTCAAAACAAATGAGGAAATTAGAGAAATCGCCAATCAACCACTAATATCTTCAGTAATAAAGAAAAGACGATGGTCATACGTTGGACATGTGATGAGAAGAGATAATAACCGAATAGCAAAGCAAGCCCTCATATGGGAAACAACAGGTAAAAGAAAAAGAGGAAGACCCAGGGAGACACTGAGAAGAACATTGATGAGAGAGGCAAGAGCAGCAGGAGTCGGCTCCCTCAATGAGATAGAACTGCTTGCACAGAACAGAGACAGATGGCGAGATTTGATAAAATATCTTTAAAAGAAAACTGCTAGAACAAAAAAATCCATATAGGAGAAGGTGTATCTTGGTCTACGCCCTATGGGCCGGTTACGGCTCGAAAGGTCAATAGATAGAATAATTGTTTCGAAACGATAATACACGACTACTAATAACAATGTCCACACATAACGAATGAAATACATTTGTTAGTTCGCTATTATGAGAAATTGATATAAAATATAATAAAAGAGATGTTCGATTATAAAAATATGTCACGTAAAAAAAATGGTAGAAAAGTATTATTGAACATAATGGTTGCTATAGCATTATAACAATCCGTTATGAACCTGACAAGTATGAGAATAATTACTCTTGTTAAAGTGGCGGCAGTTACAGTTGATTCAAAATGAATATCTTGTCAAAATAAATAAATAATTAATACGTTGGTGTTTATCTTTGTTTCAACTGAATTGTATTAAATTGTTTTTAAACTTCTGCATGATTTTTTTTTCAGCATATTTATTTGAGACTTTGAGAATGCGCTATTCTTTGCTTTTCTTGGATGTTTCTGCAAAGCAAGAACTGTTTGTACTTCTTCTACTTCACTATCATCATTCCATAACCCTGGTGGTCGTTTGGGAAGACTTTGCCAATCTTCTCGATTTCTCTATATCTTCAGTTCTTCTTTCGTACTCAACGAAGCCGAGGCCTGTTCATTCTTTGGTGTTATCTTCCTTTTTCCCTGCTTCTCTCTCCTTTTCGCTCCTTTCACTGCTCTTTCAAGAATAGTATTTTTTCTCATTTATGACACCCTGAGAAGCAGGAATCACAATAACAAGTATCCTCTATTCCATATATTTGCATCATGATTAGCTGTCACAGAAGAATGTCGCGGAGACTATTATACCATTCTTGCATGGCATTTGTATTCAACATTGTTTTACCTTGGTAATGATATGATATTTGATCATAAATTTGGTGTGAAATTTCAACTCATATTTCTTACCATTGCCTACCGTTTTAAACAGCAGATATATATATATTTTTAACTTCCCGTTATTTCCGTTGTTTCAATACAACTGTAAATGTTGCCCCGTTTTTAAATCAAACACCGATTACATTCACATTTTTGTACAGTTTTAAGCCTCATTTTTTTTTCAAATTGTATGAGAAGGCGTTGAAAGACCTGCGGAAGATGGCGTTAAGGTAGAGGTATGTGTGTCTCGATCGTGGTGAAAAATGTGTATATCAACGTCTACTTAAAATTATGTATCGGTTTTGTGACTGAAGGCAAGAGCAGCTGTTAAACATCGCTGTTGAACAAGACATTATACAGAAAGTATATAGGGAATATGGTGTCAATAACAATAAATTTTACAGATCTTCAGCAAATGATTTTTGGGGTAATGTGGTCGGTATTACGCCCGTGCCGCTTTACTTTCCCAGAAAAAAATCCGGTACCCATTTAAGCCTTGGTGAACCCGAAAGCTGTCGGTTGGGATCGAACCCTACCTCTTGTCCTTTGTAGTCCAGTTCACTAACCACTGAGCAATCGCGGCTATACAGCAAGTGACAACTTTAAGTATCTGGGAACAATGTTCTCCGAACACTGGTAAAGAAATGGATATTCGATGTAACACGACAGTCACATTTTGGGACAGCTAGGTTCTTTACTTCAACACAATACAGTATCATCCAGTGTCAGACAGAAACATCTTATACAGTGTATTTTAATTCCTACCATGTTTTATCAGTGTCAAACATGGCAAATAAACATAAAAAAAAGCTAGCCAACACAGAAATGAGGTGTTTGAGAGAAGCTCGTGGGGTGAGTAAAAGAAGTTGAATTAGAAATGATGACATTAGAAATAGATTGAACCTTGTATTAATCCTAAACTACGTACAAAAAGAACAAATGAAATGGTTTGCTGATCTAGAAAGACTACCAAGAGATTGTATACCAAAAAAAATATATTTTAAAAGAGGAGATTGAAGAAGATCCCTTGGTAAACCCAGAGTAAGAGAAAATGACAAACAAGAAATGCCCAAAAAATGTTGAAGTTTCCAAAATAACTAGCACATGAATTTTGTATCTCCTTCAAGGACTATAAGATGAAGTGAACAGAAAAGAAAGAAATACTGAAGCATAATTGTGAACTCAGTATATTTATTTAATTATACAGTATTTAAGTGTCTTGCTTCTTCATGAATAAAAAAACATACCTAATTGGGTTTTGTTTTTACCATCGCAGTGTTTCATTTTTTCGATCTCAGTGTTTCTTTCTTTTTGCCATCTAATTGTCTCGCTTTTTTGCCATCCTAGTGTATCGTTCATTTGCCATCCTAGTGTCTCGTTTTTTTTGCCATCCTAGTGTCCATCCTAGTGTCTCGTTTTTTGCCATCCTAGTGTCTCGTTTTTTTTGCCATCCTAGTGTCTCGTATTTTGCCATCCTGGTGTATTGCTTTTTTGCCATTCTAGTATATTGCTTTTTTGCATTCCTAGTGTCTCGTTTTTTTTTGCCATCCTAGTGTCTCCTTTTTTTGCCATCCTAGTGTCTCGTTTATTTGCCATCCTAGTGTCTCGTTTTTTTGTCATCCTAGTGTCTCGTTCTTTTGCCATCCTTGTGTCTCGTTTTTTTTGCCATCCTAGTGTCTCGTTTTTTTGCCATCCGAGTGTCTCGTTTTTTGCCATCCTAGTGTATTGCTTTTTTGCCATTCTAGTATATTGCTTTTTTGCATTCCTAGTGTCTCGTTTTTTTTTGCCATCCTAGTGTCTCCTTTTTTTGCCATCCTAGTGTCTCGTTTATTTGCCATCCTAGTGTCTCGTTTTTTTGTCATCCTAGTGTCTCGTTCTTTTGCCATCCTTGTGTCTCGTTTTTTTTGCCATCCTAGTGTCTCGTTTTTTTGCCATCCGAGTGTCTCGTTTTTTGCCATCCTAGTGTATTGCTTTTTTGCCATTCTAGTATATCGCTTTTTTTGCATTCCTAGTGTCTCGTTTTTTGCCATCCTAGTGTATCGCTTTTTTGCCATCCTAGTGTCTCGTTTTTTGCCATCCTAGTGTATTGCTTTTTTGCCATCCTAGTGTAATGCTTTTTTGCCATTCTAGTGTATCGCTTTTTTACCATCCTAGTGTCTCGTTTTTTGCCATCCTAGTGTATTGCTTTTTTGCCATCCTAGTGTATTGCTTTTTTGCCATTCTAGTATATCGCTTTTTTTGCATTCCTAGTGTATCGCGTTTTTGCCATGCTAGTGTCTCCTTTTTTTGCCATCCTAGTGTCTCGTTTTTTTTTGCCTTCCTAGTGTCTCGTTTTTTTTGCCATCCTAGTGTCTCGTTTTTTTTTGCCATCCTAGTGTCTCCTTTTTTTTGCCATCCTAGTGTCTCGTTTTTTTTGCCATCCTAGTGTCTCGTATTTTGCCATCCTAGTGTATTGCTTTTTTTGCCATTCTAGTATATCGCTTTTTTTGCATTCCTAGTGTCTCGTTTTTTTTTGCCATCCTAGTGTCTCCTTTTTTGCCATGCTAATGTCTCGTTTTTTTTTTGTCATCCTAGTGTATCGCGTTTTTGCCATGCTAGTGTCTCCTTTTTTTTGCCATCCTAGTGTCTCGTTTTTTTTTGCCGTCTAAGTGTTTCTTTTTTTTTGCCATCCTAGTGTATTGCTTTTTTGCCATCCTAGTGTATTGCTTTTTTGCCATTCTAGTATATCGCTTTTTTTTGCATTCCTAGTGTATCGCGTTTTTGCCATGCTAGTGTCTCCTTTTTTTGCCATCCTAGTGTCTCGTTTTTTTTGCCATCCTAGTGTCTCCTTTTTTTTTGCCATCCTAGTGTCTCCTTTTTTTTGCCATCCTAGTGTCTCGTTTTTTTGCCATCCTAGTGTCTCCTTTTTTTTTGCCATCCTAGTGTCTCGTTTTTTTTTGCCATCCTAGTGTCTCGTATTTTGCCATCCTAGTGTATTGCTTTTTTTGCCATTCTAGTATATCGCTTTTTTTGCATTCCTAGTGTCTCGTTTTTTTTTGCCATCCTAGTGTCTCCTTTTTTTGCCATGCTAATGTCTCGTTTTTTTTTGTCATCCTAGTGTATCGCGTTTTTGCCATGCTAGTGTCTCCTTTTTTTGCCATCCTAGTGTCTCGTTTTTTTTTGCCATCCTTGTGTCTCGTTTTTTTTGCCATCCTAGTGTCTCGTTTTTTTTGCCATCCTAGTGTCTCGTTTTTTTTGCCATCCTAGTGTCTCGTTTTTTTTGCCATCCTATTGTCTCGTATTTTGCTATCCTAGTATATCGCTTTTTTTGCATTCCTAGTGTCTCGTTTTTTTTGCCATACTAGTGTCTCGTTTTTTTGCCATCCTAGTGTCTCGTTTTTTTGCCATCCTAGTGTCTCGTTTTTTTGCCATCCTAGTGTCTCGTTTTTTTTGCCATCCTAGTGTCTCATTTTTTTTGCCATCCGAGTGTCTCGTTTTTTGCCATCCCAGTGTATTGCTTTTTTGCCATTCTAGTATATCGCTTTTTTTGCATTCCTAGTGTCTCGTTTTTTGCCATCCTAGTGTATCGCTTTTTTGCCATCATAGTGTCTCGTTTTTTGCCATCCTAGTGTATTGATTTTTTGCCATCCTAGTGTATTGCTTTTTTGCCATTCTAGTGTATCGCTTTTTTGCCATTCTAGTGTCTCGTTTTTTGCCATCCTAGTGTATTGCTTTTTTGCCATCCTAGTGTATTGCTTTTTTGCCATTCTAGTATATCGCTTTTTTTGCATTCCTAGTGTATTGCTTTTTTGCCATTCTAGTATATCGCTTTTTTTGCATTCCTAGTGTCTCGTTTTATGCCATCCTAGTGTATTGCTTTTTTGCCATTCTAGTATCCAGTTTACAAAGAAAAGAAAAGGCACAAGCGCAATGAAACAACGGACACAATTTATAAGGATAAACGATGAAATTATAGCGATTACAAAATAATCACTTTCTCTGCCGTGTTACATCTTTCGTAATCAGATTGTGATGTTATACAATTAATTATATATTTTTTCCAGCAATTTTCTAATAGTCAAGAGGAGATTTGAGAAGGGGAAAAAAACATTTACGTTAGCAATCATCTTCTATAGTATTTAGTTAGGCAAAGACAGAAAAAAAATACTAAAACTAAGCACTAGAAGCAAAAGGTTGTGGATTGCATCCGTTATGTGTCAGTTCCCCATTACTATTTACAATATCTACATTAAATGTAATTAAATGTGTTCAGTTGGATTAGATTATAAATTGTTTTTGAATAAAGAATATATTTCTTTTGCAATTGAAACTGTCTTTTTCTTTTAGAAGTATACCATTGCTATGCATCGATTTGTAAAATTAAATATGTAGACATTATAAATGTATTGCAAATCTTGTCAAAGCATAAAATATTGCTTTCATTGATTCTATCTGCACATTTCTGATGTTTTATTTTCAGCAAAATGTTTCCAAAGCTTCGGTGATTTATGTATGTTTGTTATTGTTTTTGAAGATTTTGAATTAATTATTTTTTATTTTTATTTTGGGGTCAATGTGTTCATGAACTAATATCATGTACATACTGATCAACGTCATCCGGGATAGGTCTCATTTCTTGGAAAATACTAGGTTTTTTCCAACATTTATGTAATTTATTTTCGCCTAAGCATTTCTTACCAATGTTTATGTTCAATGAGATAAAAGTACTTTGTATATGGCATTTACTATTCAGCCCAATTAAAAACACCTTGTACATTGCAAAATTGGGATAAAATGTCATCACTATTGGATCCTTTATTTAATTAAGTAATCATATCATTAACATAACAGAATGAACCATATATATCTACTTTCGTTCTTATTATTTTCTGTGTTCTATAAACATAATGAGTGATCAGAGCACAATTCGTCAGTGGCTTTGCTGATGTTAGACAAATGAAACACTTATCAAACACCAATATCAGGTTTCCTATCCCATACACACTTCTGAGGTCATTACTGTCACGCCGTTTATCCCGAGGCTTATTATTCACAATAATAACATGCCCTGGAAACATGCTCTAATAAAGTTATTATCGGGCAGAGAGTTCCTTCAAAAATCCACGAAGGAGGATCAGGATGATGGTCCTTTTAATTTATAGTCATTGTTTATTTCTCAAATTTATGTCACATAATGGCCATGCTCACTGTTGGCACTTCTTGCAGTCGACCAAAACGATATAGTGCAGAACAAGCTAGATCTATGTTCGAAACCTTGTTATTGAGTGATTTAGAAATAGTGTATTCATAGTATTTGGATTGGACAATAATTTTGTTGTTGTGATAATGGTTCGCAATATTAGTCAAAGTTATGCTGAAAAGGCAAGACGATCTGGCTTAGGTTTAGCTAGTAGATGCCTTCTATTCCAGCACTATCAGTGTCTCAGAGGAATCGAGTGGTAGTAATTCTGATTATGAAACTGGTACTTTAGGGACATATCACACACAATAAGTCCAGTTGTGTAAATAAAAATAATAAACTTGACTTGTAAATAATATTGTTCTGACGTCCCATAAATTTGTAATATTTTTCATTCTGGGATCATTTACAAAAATGTACATTGTTTCGTTATTTGTGGACATAAATTTATCAAATAAACTGTATTTAGGAGGAATTTTGATTATGTTGTGTAATATTTCAAGACAAATGGATAACAGCACATATAAGCATGGAAAAGGGTAAGTGAATTAAAATATTGTAAATTAAAAATTATCTACCTTGAATATTTTATATTTTTTAAAAATATATTTATTC
>JAVIAB010000051.1:69368048-69590548 GCA_032433765.1 Megaustenia siamemsis | reverse complement strand
ATAAGAAATAGGAAGAGAGGTCAATAGGTGGGAGGGTGGAGTCGGAGGCCGGAGGGTCCTCAGAGGGACAGGGATACATTGATGCCACGAGGGGTGAGGCAGCCCCAACGAGCGATCAGACGGTGCTCCAGAGTGAGCCGACTGTGGTGATCAGAGGAGCATGATATTAGGCCAGTTACCAAGACATCAGTCTTACCTCGATGGCCCCTCGAGTTAAAGTGGGCTGCTACAGGAGTGTCCGCTTCTTGGGTGATGTCATTCAAGTGTTCACGGCACCTATCGCCGATTCTGCGACCAGACTGACCGATGTAGGTCAACTTGCATCGCTTACAGATGATGGCATAAATGATGTTCCGCGATGTGCAAGTGAATCCCTCTCTGATCTCGAAAGGACCATTAGGGAAGAGGACAGTGTCGGTCTGGAGAACGTGGTCACAAGTTTTACATACTCTCCGGTTGCAGCGGATAGTGCCTCGATGGCTGAAGTGGTCAGCAGGAAGACGGCCCCTGACAAGAAAGTCTCGGAGGTTCCGGTCACGTCTAAAGGCCACTAGTGGTGGGTCAGGGAAGAGCAGACGAGTAGTAGGGTCAGATCGAAGAATAGGGAGGTAGCGGTGGATGGTCCTAATAGCGGCGTAGTGGTCTTTCAACCCATAGTTATGGGCCTCCCTTCGTATGTCAAAGACACTAACGACGCCCTTAACATCTTTTCCTCTATCACCCTCCTTCCTGATCGTCACTACCGCCTCTTCGTTATGGATGTCTGCTCCCTGTATACTTCTATTCCCCACTCCGACGGCCTTCAAGCTCTTCAGTTTTTCCTGGACCGTAGGATCCAACCCTCCATCGCCACTGGCGTCCTCCTCCGTCTAGCAGAATTAGTCTTGAACCTCAACTCTTTCGAGTTCAATGGCAATTTCTTCACCCAGATCAGCGGTGTGGCGATGGGCACTAAAATGGGCCCTAGCTATGCTTGTCTCTTCATGGGTTACCTTGAGCACCAAATCATCCATACCTACCAGGGCCCTCTTCCCCTCATGTATCGTAGGTACATTGATGACTGCATTGGTCTGTCTGACCTTCCAGAAGATGAGATCTCCCGTTTCATCGAATATGTCGGACATTTCCACCCCTCTATCCACATCACCTTCCACATCTCCACCTCCTCCGTATCTTTCCTGGACATCCTAGTCTCCTTGGGCACCTCTCATCTTCTCACCTCGGTCTTCTACAAGGCCACTGACTCCCATAGTTTCCTCCGCTACGACTCCTCTCATCCTACATCCTGCAAGAACTCTCTTCCCTATTCCCAGCTTCTCAGACTTCGTCGCCTTTGCCAAGACGACGAAGATTTCCTTCACAATGCCCACCTTATGCTTGATTTCTTCCGCCGACGTCTCTATCCTGAATCAGCTCTCCTCCCTGCCCTGCGTCGAGTTCTCCACACTTCACGTCAGTCTGCTCTTACCCCCTCTACTCATCCCCCCTCTGATAGAGTAGTGCTCGCTCTCACCCATCACCCTCACCACTACGCCGCTATTAGGACCATCCACCGCTACCTCCCTATTCTTCGATCTGACCCTACTACTCGTCTGCTCTTCCCTGACCCACCACTAGTGGCCTTTAGACGTGACCGGAACCTCCGAGACTTTCTTGTCAGGGGCCGTCTTCCTGCTGACCACTTCAGCCATCGAGGCACTATCCGCTGCAACCGGAGAGTATGTAAAACTTGTGACCACGTTCTCCAGACCGACACTGTCCTCTTCCCTAATGGTCCTTTCGAGATCAGAGAGGGATTCACTTGCACATCGCGGAACATCATTTATGCCATCATCTGTAAGCGATGCAAGTTGACCTACATCGGTCAGTCTGGTCGCAGAATCGGCGATAGGTGCCGTGAACACTTGAATGACATCACCCAAGAAGCGGACACTCCTGTAGCAGCCCACTTTAACTCGAGGGGCCATCGAGGTAAGACTGATGTCTTGGTAACTGGCCTAATATCATGCTCCTCTGATCACCACAGTCGGCTCACTCTGGAGCACCGTCTGATCGCTCGTTGGGGCTGCCTCACCCCTCGTGGCATCAATGTATCCCTGTCCCTCTGAGGACCCTCCGGCCTCCGACTCCACCCTCCCACCTATGGACCTCTCTTCCTATTTCTTATCTTGGGTCCTCTACTCGTCCATCCCTGCTTTTCATATCCTCTTTGAGTAACCCCCATCTTGCCTTCTTCCTCCTAAACCCCCCCTCTCCCTACACCTTTTTCTCTTCTGACTATCTTCATGTCCTTTACCTCTTTATCACTATATCACCTCTCCACCTGGACTGTACGTACGATCTCTCTGCCCACCTCTATTGTCCCTCGTCCTTCCTACCACCCCTCTGCTGATCTACTCCTAGCTCACCCCTCTCCTCTCTATTAACTTGTAGTCACTACTCATCTATACCTACTATTCCAGTATCCCCCTTATCCTGATGCCCACTTTCATTCCCCCTTTGTTCTATCATTTCCCTACTTCTTTACCTCCTATGGTTCATACCTCTTGCACACCATCCCCTATTGCTCCACTTCTTCCAGACTTTCTCTTTTTCCATTCACTTCTGACCTACCGCCTCTCCCCCTATCCAGTTTTCACATACCTGCTTCTTATCCCTCCTCTCCATACCTCCTCCTCCAATACTTCCCTACCTCCCGATAGACTAACTTCCTCCGGACCACCCCTCTATCGCCCTTCTCATTATACCGGCTTTATTATTCTTCCTCACCGTATCTCTTCCTCCAGTATCCAATCCTTCCTTTCGTTGACCTACCTCTCAACTCGTTCAGTTCGAGGCCATCCATTCTGTAGAGTCCATCTCTCTCACCCACTGCCTAGTTTACTACTTTGTCGTGTCATTCTATTTCTTTCTCTTAACCTCTCGCGTGATCTCTCACTTCCATTGTTGAGTGATTTATATGTATTGCTTGTTGTGTCCCAGGAGTATCCTCGTCTATGCCCCCTTTCCCCCCCCTTTTTGGTTTTCCCGATATTTGATCCTTTTTGCCCTCTTTACAGACCTGTCTTTGTCACGTGTTGCTTTCTATACACGTTCTCTGCGCTTTTAGTCATTTAGTCATTCCGACTGGTTTCAGCACGGATTACAGTTTTCCTGCTCCCTGCTCTGAGCTCAGCTAAGTACAATTTATTATACATTTTTCTCTCTCTTTTTCTATTTTATATATTTTGACGCCCATCATACCTCTCATCATGTAAAATTCATTTCTCTCTTTTCTTATTTTTGCATCCTACTTTCCTCGCCCTCCACTTTATCATCTAACATGTAGTAATTGTGCTTCACCGCTTGTTGTCGTTGTCCCTGTATTCTGAAGAAGGCCACAGGCCGAAACGTCAGTATTGTGTTGTGTTCTTTATTTGTAAAGCTGTCACCATACCTTGGAGTGTTTAGCACACCCCACCATTGGCTCCTAAATTTCGTGGAGCCGCGATAGCTCAGTGGTTAGTGAACTGGACTACAAAGGACAAGAGGTAGGATTTTGATCTCAACCGACGGCGTCCTGGCTCACCCAGCTTTAAATAGGTACCGGATTTTTTTCCAGGGAAAGTAAAGCGGCACGGGCGTAATACCGACCACATTACCCCAACAATCATGTGCTGGAGGTCTGTAAAATTTACGGTCACTAATACCATATTCCCTATACGCAACTTGGCGTGACGGGGGCTCTTTACTTTTACTCTACTACTACTATAACTTCTACATCTATCTATTGACCTTTCGAGCCGTAACCGGCCCATAGGGCGTAGACCAAGATACACCTTCTCCTATATGAATTTTTGTTCTAGCAGTTTTCTTTTAAAGATATTTTATCAAATCTCGCCATCTGTCTCTGTTCTGTGCAAGCAGTTCTATCTCATTGAGGGAGCCGATTCCTGCTGCTCTTGCCTCTCTCATCAATGTTCTTCTCAGTGTCTCCCTGGGTCTTCCTCTTTTTCTTTTACCTGTTGTTTCCCATATGAGGGCTTGCTTTGCTATTCGATTATTATCTCTTCTCATCACATGTCCAACGTATGACCATCGTCTTTTCTTTATTACTGAAGATATTAGTGGTTGATTGGCGATTTCTCTAATTTCCTCGTTTGTTTTGAATTCGTTCCATTCTATACCAAGTATTTTCCTTAGACATTTATTTTCGAATGCGTTCAACTTTGTTTCTATATCTCTTGTTGTTTTCCAGCTTTCACACGCATACGTAAGGGTTGATAACTTCTACATACAAGACAAATTAGTCAAGAGAGACTCACCAATAAACAATAAACACACAAAGGAAGGACAGACACATGTAAACACAAGGACAAAATTACCAAGTGAGAATCGACACACATCTACATAATATTGACACAAGATACAAAAAAAAGATAACATGTGGATATAAAGAAACACAAAAAAGACACATGCAAGTACACACTAGGATAGAGTATACACATACAAATATAGTCTTGCTACTGCAGATTCACAATGCAAGAAAACCAAAGATTAGCAAAACATTTCGTCAAGACAGAATCATTATTATGTGCCATACCGATTGGTGTAGGCAATTTTGTCCTTCAATGACAGCAGAGAGGTGAGGAGAGTTTGGAGTGACATTTAGCACACACGAATTGCGGAAAACGTCACTTGAAAAATATGTAGCAGTAAGTAATTTTTGCAACCTGTTCGGGTTTCATTTTATGTTTTACTTTTACTTTTATTATCCTATATATTGTTAGTGTCTCACAGAGGAGGTGTGGGTAATTGTATAGGTTTTATTAGTTGTGTTGCCTAAATTGTAGTCATGACAAATTTATTTAATGTTTCTTTGATTCTTACTATTTATAATTTTCTGGGTTTCCCTTTTGCTTTTTGTCCTGAAGTTTTTCTGTAAAACGTTCGAGTTGCAGGTTAACTAGAGTTAATTCTGTTCATGTCCAACCGTCTTTTGTCGTTGTTGTTGTGTGTTTAAAATAGTAAATAACTGATTTTACACATACCATTTTTCCACAAGGCCATAGATCTAATTTTATCCCATCTAATTTTATTTTTTACAGCTTTTTTTTGGAAAAAATCCTTGTTTTTATTTCACAATTGTCCTTTAAAAATTGCCCATGTCTAGTTCAATTTGCATCTAAATATATATATATATATATATCTTTTCTCATGATAAAAAATGAACGTGGTCTGAAATGTGACTACCATTTGAACTATGTAGTACCGTTCTTGGGAAGGGGTAGAAGAGGAAAATGTGTTCCCATTCGTTATAAAACGTGTAGTTCCCATGTTTGTTTACAGGAACACGGACATAATTATCGCTACAGACACACAAGCGACAACATAAAACATAGAGAACAAAAAACAGCCTAAGCTAGGATTTGAACCCGCGTGTTCAGAAACGCCGCGCCGAGCGGTTGTAGAGGCCAGCAATTCAGCACACTGCCAGCTCATTATCTCCAAAAAAAATGAATAACTCGTTGAGAAGTTACTCATTCACATCATTGTCCCACCACTAGAACATCGCATTGCAACGCCTATTCATGAATTAATTTACAGACACGAATGCATTGTGAGCTTCCTATTATTAAATACAGGCTGCACACACAAAATAGGCTGAAATACGTGCTTTGTAAATACTCAGAAAAGGACATAACTCGTTCAGTAGTTTCTAGTGGTTGCAATTTCGGTGGTAAGTGGTTGTATTTGATAATGTAAAAAGCAGAACATTTGTATCTCTATAAATTAATTCCTGAATTAACGTTACGATTCAATACTCGAGTCATACAACGATTGCGTGAATGAATCACATATTAACAAGTTATCCTATTTTATTTATTTATATTTTTACGATAAGGAGCTGGCGATGTGTTGAAGTACAGGTCTTTGTAGTGGCATGGAGCAGTGTTGATGGGTACAAGATCTATTCCTGATTCGAGTTGTCTATTGTCCTCCTCTCTGCAATTCCATTGTTTGCTCGAGGATTTTTCTTATTGCTATAAAAACATACCCACACGCTTGCATATTTAGGCTCTCTGCTCGGAAGTTACCTTATGTAATAAATATTCAATAATTCGAGTTACTGAGTTATTTGCGAGTCATCTACATTGCATTTCCAACGTCTCCATAGGTGCTCAGATTCCCTCCTCAGCAAGTCTCGCAATGTTCAGCGACTGACGACTCCAGTTTTGTGTTGGTTGACAGGTCTTATACGCCCAATAATTTTATCGTTTCTGGCTGTGCCCATCTTAACTCCCATCTCTTTCATACGAAGGAGTGACATGGACTCATGGTTGTCGAAGTCCAATGATCTTCCCACATCTCGGAGGGTATTGATGATGTCCGCCTGATCCATTGGTTAACCGTCCTCAACAATAGCGCAGCTAGCCAACCTGTCCGCCCTTTCATTTCCCCGTACTCCCGCATGTCCTGGGACGTAGACAAAGGTGACCCTACGTATTTTTTTTTACTTCTGCAATGACTATACCCATTGCCTAAGTATACAGCCCGCTTCCTTTTATTTTTATCACACTCATCAGTATTCAGGTGTGGGCGTAGTCTTGTGACATTAACCAAATGAGTGCCCTAGTCACTGCCATCATCTCCATCGTCATTTTACTCGTGGTCATAACGTATGCACCACAGTGTTCCTTGACTATTCTGCCTAGCGAGCGTCCTGTAAATGCTTATCCACTCCTTCCTTTGGTGTCGTATTACTGATTCGTCTGTATAGATTCCTGTGTCTTTCTCATCGGTGTTATCCCAGATGGGACAGTTGACCTCCACGTTGACCACAACTGAGTTTTGTTCCTTACATTTCCTGTAGAGTGTGACAATACACAAGAATGTTCCCCTCAATGACGTAGGCACCGGTATCCACTCCTCGCCAGCGTTGCTATTTGTATACCTACAGACCCCTTTGTGATGAGATTTTCTGCTCAACTCATCAATGATTTGTTCTTTTTTAGAAACTTTTTCCTGTGTTGAGCTCATGGTGCATTGGATGCACTTTAACTCCACTTATCTTCAGGTATGCTCATGCCCTCTAGATCTAGATATCGATATATCTTGACAATAATTGATTGTGGTTGTCTTGAATACGGTATTAGCGCTCATATTTTCCAGTGACTAACTGTACATTATTTATAGCGGCCTGTATCTCGCCAGGTTGCACTTCTTTCCCCATAAATGTCAGGTCCTCATTTTTGACTTGGTGAACCTAGTATCCCCAACACGGGGCAGGTACAGTTACCTTCACTTTAACACCGCAAAATTAAATTTACGGAATATTGCGAGATCTGTAATAAACACATGTAAATATGAATACAGGGATTCATGAGTCTCATGTAAGTTGAGCCTAACGATTTACAATTATACGCTATAGCAGTTACGAACCTTCAGGGCTTGGAAAAGGTCAGAATTTAGATGAGTAGGCTATAAATAGAATTCTGGCAAGGACATCCCAAACCAGTACAATATGTTTAGGTTCTGTACATAGAACTATAGCTTCGCATATCTCTACTGGACAGATATGAATAGCTTTAGGGCTTCAGTGACATATACAAACGTATAATACTGAATGTTGACCGTTGAAATAATACACAATGCAATAGGAAACTCTTTAGACATAGGTAAAGCTAATTCTGTGGTGATACGTGTTGGGGCTTTAAAAAAAAAATCAATGTCGAATGACGTGATGATAGTGACGTAATAAGAGGCTACCGAATACGTGCCTTTTTCCCAGAGGATATCTTAAGTGTTTATTGATTAGTAGGAAAGCTCAAACTCAATAGAAACATTAGGGGAATTAAGGGGAAACATCTTGATTTAAGTCCGCTAGACAATTTATTTGTACAGAGCGGATCGAAAATGTGACACGAAGTCTGATGTAGAATTGGTAGTGGTTTCATCAACATCATGTGCCATACCGCTTGCAGTAGGCGATCATGTCCTTCTACAATCTTCAATCCACAGTACATCGTATCACTTGTTGTTGTTGACTGTTTTCATGCCATGACACTAAGCAATCTAGTATCTTCTCTCTGTTTTGTCCATGATCTCTCTTTCCCTGTATTTAACGAGTTGTAACAAAGTATTCCAATTTCTTCTTCTCATGATGAAAAGTTTTGCACGTTTTTTTCTGATGTTCTTTAGGAGCTCCCTTTTTGTGTTGGCCTCTTTGAGAATTTCCTCATTAGTATTTTAGTTGTCCAGGGAAACTTCAACATTCTTCTGAATGTAGTGGTTTGTGGAAACAGATTAAACTGATCAATTGAGGATCTTTGTGTTACCCATCTATGTACTTTACTGCTGACAAATATAAATATAAATTAAAAAAAACATGTATGTTCTTAGCCCAAAGAATTTTTTTTCTAATGGTAGATGTGCTAGAAAGGGACGCATTCAAGAAAATCAATTATTTTTTTTTTATTTCAAAACTATGTGTGTTTTTAAATAAGCTACCAGATGTATACGAATATATAATGAAACATGTAATTTACTATGAATTTACTATGAATCTCCATTGTCGCCAACCTGTCCAAATCACAAATTATTGAAGCTGGGGTCAATGGAAATAACACCATCAAAGTGTCTGGTAGTAGGAGACTTTAACAGCCACACTGAAAGATGGGGATATAAGGAGTCCAATGTTCGAGGTGAAAAAGTGGAAGAATGGGAAATAGACAACAACCTATTCATCATAAACTCTAGGGAGGACCCCCCAACCTTCTACTTTAGAAGACGGAAAACAACTTCCACTCCCGACCTAGCATTTGCAACTGGAGACATATCTAACAAAATAACCAGAAAAGTGCTGAACCAACTTGGAGATAGTGACCATAGACCAGTCAAACTTTCAGTGGCTCTTGCTCACAAACAGGAGTTGCAAATACCTCTTCCCCGCTGGAACTATAAGAGAGCAGATTGGGCAAAGTTTACAAGGCTCACTGATGCATATACTGCGCCTATCAACACCCACGAAAAGAAGGTCAATAATATGATAGAGCGGTTAACAAATGGCATCCTGAGAGCTACTAAAGAATCCATTCCTAGAGGACCAATTAGAAACTACAAGCCATACTGGAGCAAGGAAATACAAAGATACTGGAGCAAGGAAATACAAAGACTAGAAGAGGAACTGGACTCTGCCATAGAGCTAGCTGAAACATCACACATCACAGAGAGCAACATTGCTAACAAAGCAGCCTCGGCCAAATACAGACGTGAGGTCATGACATCAGCAAGACAGAGCTGGATAGACAAAACAGCGAGCCTTAATCTAGACAAAAATGGTCATAAACTATGGAAACTTGCGAAAGCTCTGAACGACGAAAACAACTGCCGACCTCCAATATCATTAACACACAATCAGAACATCCTCACAGGCAAAAGGGCAGCAAATCTACTGATAGAGACTTACAAAAACATTAGTAGAATAAAAATTCCAATTGACAAACAGAAAGCTGCAAGACAGGAAAAGCAAGATGCAAAACACATGCCCCTAGCACCAGAAGAGCATCAGACGACCATCTTTACCCCAACTGAATTAGATGTTGTCCTCAAAGGATTGAAGCTCAAAAGTTCCCCTGGTAAAGATGGAATCTCCAACGAAATGCTCCTAAATCTGGGACAGAAAGCCAAGAGCCAGCTTCTAAGGATAATAAATGTTAGCTGGAAGAGTGGCTATGTGCCGGCAATCTGAAAAGAAGCTATTATGGCGTCCATTCTCAAGCGTGGAAAAGACCCACTAGACACAAGTTGCTATAGACTCAAACTTGAAGATAAAAGACCATACACTCCCTATTGATCAAAACCCAACATATCTTGGCGTCACCATGAATCCCAGAATGACTTGGAAAAATCCGATAGACAGAGCAAGGGAAAAAAAGCCAGAAAATGAACAAATATTATGAAGAAATTGGCAGGAAAGGACTGGGGTTTTGAAAAGACTATACGTTGGAAGAGTCAGACCAGTTCTAGAATATGGAGTCACAGTCTGGGCTATGGCTTCCAAATCATACCTTAGCAAAATTAACAGAACACAGAACCAAGCTGCCCGTATCATCAGTGGTGCTATGAAATCTACACCTATCAAGATCTAGAAACTGTAACACGTTTACAACCCTTAGATGACAGACGGGTCACTAAAGTATTGCAACAAGCTGAGAAATATAGAAGGCTCCTTAGCCACCTCATGCACCAAAGAATAACTGGTTCCGGAATTGTACGACTAAAGAGGAGCAACTTCGCTGCAATTGTCAATGAACTAACTACTGGAGACCCAGTACTTTCCCAAACAATATCGAAACCCTTGGGCCCATCTGATATGTCTCCTATTGAAAAACATAAAATACCGGTTCTTAAGAAAAATATAACAAGAATCATGAAAAAAGCCACCCAATCAGACATAGAAAGAAAAACACATAAGCGATAACTGCCCACAGGACTCTTGGTCCCACATATACACAGATGGCTCAGCTACAAATGCCACCAGAAATGGAGAGGGAGGTGGGTTCTTGATGCTGAATAACCAGGAAGAGATCACCAAGTCAATAGCTACTGGGACATTCTCAAACAACTTTAAAGCAGAAATTGAGTTCCTTGGAGATGCTGCAAAACTGGCTATTCAACACAAAAATATCATGCACAATAAATTGGTGATTCTGACTGATGCACTGTCAGTACTATCAGCTCTGAAAAGTCCCAAGAACAATGAACTAGATCTGGGAACAACCCTGGACCAACTATGCAATAACTTCCAGAGAGTAGTCATTCAGTGGATACCATCACACTGTAATATACACGGGAACGAAAGCGCAACAAATTAGCTAAAGAGGGAGGGAGATTACCACAAGATAACCATCCGCTCAGTTATGATGAAGCCAAATCTATCCCCAAAGGTCAGTTCCATGAAAAATGGAAACGAGAACACCCAAAGCATAACGAGAGTGACGGATACCATCAACTATCAAGGTGGGATCAAGTCATCATACTTCCTCTACGCACTGGCCACAATAGAATGAGAAATCACATGTTCACCAAATTCAAAATAGGTACAACCAGCCTATGCCACTGTACACTGGACAATATGACTACAAAACATGTTCTACAGGATTGTCCCCAGTACACAGACCTGAGAACAGCAATGTGGTCCACGCCCACCTCCCTGGAAGAAAAACTATATGGGGCAATCGATTCGCTTAAACAGACAGCTGACTTCATGAGAGTCTGGAATCCTACTCTAATTGAGTCTTGATCGCAGAGAGAGAGAGAGATAAATAAGCTAAGAGTGTTCTGTTATATGTGCAGTGATATTAGAGAATTAGGAAAAGGTTACTTAAAAAAAAAGAAGATAAAAATAGAATTATTGAAGGAAAAACACAACATTGATTTATCAAACCCCAGTGGCATGTTTACTGTCCCATGTATAATTCGGTTTACATTTAGGATGAAAAAAGCACAACTTTTTCACTGTAACGATTTTTAACTGAGAACAAATACAAGCGAACTAGTTTGGAAAGCCTAAATCTCCCAGGAAAGATAAACATTGATTTGTTCAGTCTTGTATATCGGCAAAGCTGAAACATCCTATTTTAGCTATTTTATTTTATAGACACCAATTTCCCGTGTCATGGCTATTTGGTTTTATGCTCACTTCACTGCATATAAAATAAATGTTTTCTTTGTTCTTGAGATTTGAAGTAATGTCTTTATCTTTTTATTTGCAAAGCTTCTTTCTTTTCTTCTTTTACAGATTATCTTCTATTCTAATCAAGGAGTCAGTTTAATTTCAGTTGGAAATTTCAAACAAACGCTTTTCTCTCTTGTCAAACCTGAAACGCGTCGGTAAATTCTGTTGACAAGATTTACCTCTATAAAAGTCCTATTTGACCGCATTTAAATCAACGATTTTAATTGAAAAAGGGAATATCTGCGCAGTCAGTTTCTCTTTCTAGTTCCCCTGGAAAAAAAAAAAAAACACTGAAAACAAACACAGCAGCCTATATAGTTTAAGTGATTGGCTAGTCTCGGTAAAAAAAAAAGCTCTGTGATCGGAACAGCCATTGTGACGTTGATTTTTGCCCTAAAAAAAAGTGGAACTTCGTGCAAGCCATATTCGATTGTATAGACGACAATTTCACAGGATGTCATGGAAGAGACGGTACCTAAAGTCACTTCCCCCACTCTATTTTACTTATGGTGGAAACCACACCATAACCTAAGAAAATCTAAAAACGGTTTTAGTAAATGCACTCACCAAAGATCTGGTTAAAATAAATGCTACTTTCTATGAAGTCTTCATTTGTATGGGAGCCGCGATAGCTCTGTGGTTAGTGAACTGGACAACAAAGGACAAGAGGTAGGGTTCAATCTCAATCGACGGGCTCCGGTTTCACCGAACCTTTAAAGGGTACCGGATTTCCCATAATAAAGCAGCACGGGTGTAATACCGACCACATTACCCCAAAAATCATGTGCCGAGGGACTTTAAAATATATGGTCACTAGCACCATATTCCCTATACGCCACTTGGCGTGGCAGGGCTCTTTACTTTACTTTTTTTTTACTTCATTTGTGTGTTTTGGTTTAATGGCGCTTTGTTCTCAAATGCATTGGCCATGCAACGAGAAATGTACATGATGACAATTTGTAAAAGTGGTGAAAGAAAATATGAAGAGAAACACTCTGAAACATACCAAATATTTTACGGAGATGGTATAGTAGGAAGTCAAAAGATCGTTGATTTAAAGAAACAAAAAACTACACAGACAGAAATTTATGGATAGACAAGATCTCTCCGAGAGACATAACAAAAAAGACATAGTACTAGATTCTAGACATAAGTAAAATAAAGGTTCCCTCCACGCCGTGCTAGTTATTGGGAGAATATGGTGTTAGTGACCATATTTTTCTATGACCACGGCAAAATTTTGGGTGATGTGGTCGGTATCACGCCAGGCCGTCTTTACTTCCCGGAAAAATATCTGGTAACCATTTTTAGAGGCTGGGTGGAAGCCGGGGCCTTGTTAGTCCGAAAAAAAATCCGCCACTGCTGGGGATCGAACCCGGACCATTCTAGTCAGGAAGCGAGCACATGGTACTAGATACAAGACATAGTAATAGATACAAGACATTGTACTAGATACAAGACATAGTACTAGATACAAGACATAGTAATAGATAAGAGACATTGTACTAGATACAAAACATTGTACTAGATACAAGACATAGTAATAGATACAAGACATAGTAATAGATACAAGACATAGTAATAGATACAAGACATAGTAATAGATACAAAACATTGTACAAGATACAAGACATAGTAATAGATACAAGACATAGTATTAGATACAAGACATAGTAATAGATACAAAACATTGTACTAGATACAAGACATAGTAATAGATACAAGACATAGTACTAGATACAAAACATTGTACTAGATACAAGACATAGTAATAGATACAAGACATTGTACTAGATACAAGACATAGTACTAGATACAAGACATAGTACTAGATACAAGACATAGTACTAGATAAGAGACATAGTACTAGTTAAAAGACATAGTACTACATACAAGACATAGTACTAGATATAAGACATAGTACCAGATACAAGACATATCACTAGATAAAGACATAATACTAGATACAAGACGTAGTACTAGATAAAAGTCATAGTACTATATACAAGACATAGTACTAGATACGAAACATTGTACTAGATACAAGACAGTGCTAGATACAAGACATAGTACTAGATACAAGACATAGTACTAGATACAAGACATTGTAATAGATACAAGACACAGTACTAGATACAAGACATAGTACTAGATACAAGACATAGTACTAGATACAAGACATAGTTCTAGATACAAGACATAGTACTAGATACGAGATATAGTACTAGATACGAGACATAGTACTAGATACGAGACACAGTGCTAGATACGAGTCATTGTACTAGATACTAGACATAGTACTAGATACGAGACATAGTACTAGATACGAGACATTGTACTAGATACAAGATATAGTACTAGATACAAGACATAGTACTAGATAATAGTCATAATACTAGATACAAGACATAGTACTAGATAATAGTCATACTACTAGATACAAGACATAGTACTAGATAATAGTCATAATACTAGATTCAAGACATAGTACTAGATACAAGACATAGTACTAGATACAAGGCATAGTACTAGATACAAGGCATAGTACTAGATACAAGACATAGTACTAGATACAAGACATAGTACTAGATACAAGACATAATACTAGATTCAAGACATAGTACTAGATACAATACATAGTACAAGATAATAGTCATAGTACTAAATAAAAGACAGTACTAGAAAATAGACTAAGTAAAAGATAAAAGACATGCTTCTAAATAAAAGACATGTTGTTATATAAAAGATAATTATATACAAATCATACTACCAGACACGGGACATAGTGATAACAGACATAGTAACAGATAAAGACACAGTACTAGATAAAGATATAGTACTATATAATAGACATAGTAACAGATGAAAGACATAGTAATAGATAAAAGGCATTCCATTAAAAAGAAAGTATTAGATACAAATCACAATACTAGATAAGAAAACATAGTACCAGATAAAGACACAGTACTTGATAAAAGACATAGTACTAAATTAAAGACATAGTAATAGATAAAGACATGATAATACTAGATAATAGACATTTTTTTTTAAAGTAAAGAGCCCCCGTCACGCCAAGTGGCGTATAGGGAATATAGTGTTAGTGACCATAATCTTTACAGACCTTCGGCACATGATTTTTGGGGTAATGTGGTCGGTATTGCGCCTGTACCGCTTTACTTTCTCAGAAAAAATCTGGTACCCATTTAAGGCTGGGTGAACCCGGAAGCCGTCTGTCACGATCGAACTCGACCTCTTGTCCTTTGTAGTCCAGTTCACTAACCACTGAGCTATCGCGGCTCCAGCTAATAGACATGGTACTAGATAATAGATAGTAATAGATATTAGAAAAATATACTAGATAAATGACACAGTACTAGATGACTGACATTGTACTAGATAGTGAACAAATAACTAGACAAGAGACAAAGTATTTGATAACATATATTGTAATAGATAATATTATTGAATCAGAGCTCAGTACTGTCTTACTTGTAACGACATCAATTCTTTTAATATAATCTCTTTCGTCATTGAGTATTTTTTTTCCAAGCTAGTGGGACATTTTAAGTTTCAGCAATGTTTACACGCTATTCAGAGATTCGCTTTGGAGAATCCTGGAATAGATCACACGACTACATCACAAATTCTAAATAAACCTGAGAATAGATTTAACCTTTTAAACTAAATCCTGGTCCAGATATAAAATCGGTCACTGTTTTTTTAACATCCAAATTCCCGCAATGCTGACAGCAACTATTTGTGAAGAAGAAAAATAAAGAAGAAACAAATAGGAAGTTTGGGAAATATTTTCTTAACAAAGTGGCTATTTGCTGTAAACAACGCCCACAAAGGGAAGCTAAAGGGCAAATCTTGTCTGGAAACGTTTCACTGTATTACTTTACCCGACTACAAAGGTGTCATTCCCTTGTGTCTTAATTCATTTTGTCATTGATTCGTCTTTGGTTTCCTTTACCAGTGAGTGTTTGATTGTGTTCGATGCCTTCACAGGTCTGCGTGTGTGTGTGTGTGTGTGCGTGTGTGCGTGCGCGCACTTTTTACGAATAAGATTTGCGGTATCATCAACATGTGCCGTTAATTCTCTTGAATGTGATTATCGCTGTCCGAAATGTGTTTACTATTATCTGTTTAGTTTCTCCATACATTATCCGTTCTCTTATTTTTCCTCTCTGTGTCTGCCTCCATCTTTATATATGTGTATCAGCGGCTTTTCAATTTTCCTTTCTTTTGAGCTGTGCATTTTCTAAGAATGAGTTCTAAACTTGCTATTTATATAATGCGTTCACAAGGACAGTCACTTCTTCTGAATATTCTTTTTTCTTGTACAAAATTAGATTTGCTAAATTTATCGTTATTAACTTTCTTTCATGAAATTGATAAAAACAACAACATATATCAAATGTAATATAACTGAGCTGTCTGTAAGGAATAACGCAAGCAGCAAACATTAAATATATCACTTTTAATCTGGGACTAGATTATCTATATATCTGTCTGTCTGTCTGTCTGTCTGTCTGTCTGTCTGTCTGTCTGTCTGTCTGTCTGTCTGTCTGTCTGTCTGTCTGTCTGTCTGTCTGTCTGTCTGTCTGTCTGTCTGTCTGTCTGTCTGTCTGTCTGTCTGTCTGTCTGTCTGTCTGTCTGTCTGTCTGTCTGTCTGTCTGTCTGTCTGTCTGTCTGTCTGTCTGTCTGTCTGTCTGTCTGTCTGTCTGTCTGTCTGTCTGTCTGTCTGTCTGTCTGTCTGTCTGTCTGTCTGTCTGTCTGTCTGTCTGTCTGTCTGTCTGTCTGTCTGTCTGTCTGTCTGTCTGTCTGTCTGTCTGTCTGTCTGTCTGTCTGTCTGTCTGTCTGTCTGTCTGTCTGTCTGTCTGTCTGTCTGTCTGTCTGTCTGTCTGTCTGTCTGTCTGTCTGTCTATCTATCTATCTATCTATCTATCTAGTGTCCTTTTAAGCCGAAGACGGCACATAGGACAGACAAACTAGACTCTTTATGTTCTATTTCTTTAGTTTTTGTTTTCCAGTTCAAGCGGGGGGGGGGGGGGGCGCCGGGGGGGATAATAGATTTGAGCTTCGATTTTTGTGCTCAGTAATTTTGATTTCCATATTTGATCAAGTCTTTAAACAACTAAAAATGAAAAAAGAACTACTAAACACAATTCAAACAAGACAAATGCGAATTTTGGGCCATGTTAAAAGACAAAGACACAACAGCCTACTAAAAATAATCATGGAGGGGAAAATACAAGGTAAAAGAGGCAGAGGCAGACCAAGACTAACATGGACAAGTAACATCAAAAGATGGACAAACCAGCTTATGACAACCTGCACCACCAAAGCAAGAGACAGCAGAATGGCGCTCAATTGTAGCCAACCTTCGATGCGGAGATAGCACTCGATGATGATGATGATATTTGATCAAGGTTTCTGAAAGTCATTGCTACCTTTGCCATTCTGATTCTAATGTTGTCCTTGTGTCTCCTACTTAGTCTATACAGCTTCCAGGATATGCAAAATGATCTAATTCTTCCAATCCTTTCCTTCAAATTATATATTTTTATTCCGGGCGAATTGGTTGAGATTTGGATTAGATAATACTTACAATTAATTTACATCAAACAAGAATAAATAATGCAAATATATGCCATTGAATTATTTCAGCTTAAAAGACTGAATATGTGCTATTAATATAAGGTTAATAAAATAATAATTTAACATATTTTCAGTAATAAATTACTAGTGTAATCATTGTTAAAGGATATTTTCATATTAATGAGTTAATAGGGAAAACAGTAATTAATAACCTCCATCAGTCTTAGTTGACTATGGATTTTGTAGGGCCCTAGAAAATGTTATTTTTGTTTCGTGCATTTCGTCGTGTATTTTATTTTTTCTGTGAATCTGCCTGCTCCTTGCTTAATTTGGAGCTTTAGAGTGTGTTTCCAAAATGGCGGTTTAAAGCTATGTCTTCCCAGGCTGCAGGGCTTAAAATCAGAGTCTTCATGTCACGTCTATAAGTCGGAACTTTAGGCACCCTCTAGTTTTTTGTTTTTGCCATCTGCTAATTGACCATAATGTATATCCTTTGGTATACGGCCATCTATCATACGGTGTATGTGGCAAAGCCAGAGTAACCTATATTGTTCGAGCAGCGTGTAGATATTCGGGAGGTTTGTGAGAGTGAGGACATTCACGTCTGCAGGTGTGTCCTATCAGGTGGTACTAAGAATACAGCGCTGACTTCGCGTATGGAATGTATTTAGTCTTCTCTCACGCTTTACATAAGCTGTCTATTATTCTCTGCCATACATAATAATATGGCCATGTGACAAGGCAGAAATATCAAAACACAACACAACGAGCCTTCAGCAAGCGTTGTCAGAACACCCAGACCCAAGGGTCGACCACGAAAAAGATGGATCGATGGAATATTAGAGGCACTAGGAAACATAACAGCAGCAGAGGCGAACAGAAGAGCAAAAGACCACAAATTATATCTCCCTTCGACACTGAAAGGCACATGAGGAAGGAAAGAAGTAGAAGAAGATACATAGTGATACTGATGATGTAAACGTTGCAAATGCAACCTTTTTTTTAGCAAACAAAGCAACTAACGTGTATAATAATATAATCATAATAATATTTTAAAATATTAGGAGCAATGCATGTTATCAGTAATAGCAACATGAAACTCTATATACAGATTCTCGCAGGAGGCAATCTGATTATTAGGAGCCACTCCCGTCGAGTAAAAATTTCGGTTCTCTAGCTTCTTGACTTTTTCATGAGAGATAAGCCCGCCTAGGTCATGACTCTCAGGAGTCGAACTCCTGCTGCATTGAACCTGAAGGCGCGTACTATATATGACATATACTATCTAAACAAACGATGAAGTCTTAAAGCAACTAAAAATGAAAAGAGAACAACTAAATACAATTCAAACAAGACAAATGCGATTTTTGGGCCATGTTAAAGGACACAACAGCCAACTAAAAGTAATCATGGAGGGGAAAATACAAGGTAAAAGGAGGCAGAGGCAGACCAAGACTAACATGGACGATAACATTACAAGATGGACAAATCAGCCTATGACAACCTGCACCATCAAAGCAAGAGACAGCAAGATGGCGCTCCATGGTAGCTAACCGTTGTTGCGGAGATGGCACTCGATGATGGTGATCTAAACGTAGCAACACTTCTGATCGAATCCACTAATTTGTAATAACAAATTGTAAATGCTAGTAGCAATGCATGTTATAGTAACACAACTAATATAACTGCGGAAATATCTGACGTCACTAATGTAACAATAGCTACAAGAAATTACAACGAACAAATAAACAAAATAACATAATTAAGTGCCGTGCTTACCTTCGTAGGTGTCCTTGTCTGTCAAAATATTTGTGAAGCCACAGATAATTATAACTTCTGTTTACCTCTTAACGCTGATTTTCCTCAAGCCGTTTTTTTTCTTCTTTTTTTTTTTTGTCATTTCATTTTCACACTGTCTTAATGACAGAGACAGAGAATGAACTACAAGAACTGATAGACATAATAGTAAAAGAAAGTAACAAGAAGGTCTCAGTCTGAAAGTAAAAAAACAGAAGTAATGGTCATATCAAAGAAACAATCATCACCATTTTGCAGCATAAAAATAAAAAGGACAAATCTGAAACAAATGCAACACGTCAAATACTTGGGCACAATAATAGCATCAGATGGAAGATGCACCACAGAAATAAAAAGCAGAACAGCTCAAGCCAAAATAGCATTTCAGTAAATAAAAAAAAACGTCTTATGCGGCTAGTCAATATCAATAAAAGTGAGAAAAAGTTCATCGGTGCTACATAGACCCAATTCTGACCTATGGAAGCGAATCGTGGACAGTAAAGAAACAAATGAATAGAAGATTAGAGACCACAGAGATGGGATTTCTCAGAATGATGTTAAAAGTTCACTGGACAGCTAAAAATACCAATGAAGACATTCTCAAAGAGGCCAACACAAAAAGGAGCTTCTAAAAAGATCAGAAAGAAACAATCTACATTATTTTCGGACACATCATGAGAAGAGGACAGTTGAAATACTTGGTTACATATGGCAAAGTATTTGAAAAGAGAAATCGCGGACGATAAAGAAAGAAGATACTAGATAGCTTGGTGTCATGGCATGTTAAACAGTCAACACCAGAAATGATATAATGCACTGTGGATAGAAGATTGTGGGGGGTGGGGGGGGGGACATGGTCGCCTACGCCAGCCTGTATGGCACATGATGATAATGATTTCACTTAATTACTTATTCCTTCATTACCCCTTTTAACTGTCTATGGCATTCTCAATATACTTCTTTAAGACCACATTTATGAAACCTCAAGAGTTTCTTGTCCGCTATTCGGTTTTATTGCATTCACTGCCACATATTAAGGTCAACTGTTATTCGACAGATATCACAACTATTGACCAACAAGGAAATAACTTTAGAAACAAAGCGAGCACTCTACAATAAAATCTTCTTCCCAACGTTGTGCTACCAATGTTAGTCCTGGACCCTAATGCATGAACAATATGAAAAATAACCTCTACAGAGATGAAATGTGTTAGACGAACGACAGGAAACAGTCTGAGAGATAAGATAGAAATGAAGAACTGAGAAAAAAGCTCGGAATAACCCCCGCCATAGAATATATAAAGAAACAACAGATAAAATGGGTTGGCCACGTAACAATGCAGTACGATCAAAACACAACACAACGAGATTTCAATAAATGGTACGCGAACACCAGACTCAATGGCCGACCACGAAAAAGATCGAATGACAGAATAATAGAAGCCCTATAAAATATAACAGCAGCAGAGGCCAAGCGAATAGCAAATTATATCTCTCCTGGATGCTGAAAAACAAATGAGAGAGGAATGAAAAAGAAAAGAATTACTATTTCAGCACAATATTATATTATGAGTTGAATAATATCTTGTTACCCAATTTGGAATTATTGAGTTATTGAGTTATTTGCGGGTCATCATCATTGCATTCCGAACACGCCCATAGGTGCTCAGATCTCCTCCTTAGCAATTCCCTCAGTGTCCAGCGACTGGCGACTCCAGTTCTATGTTGGTTGATAAGTTTTCTCACACAGCCACTAAGTTTCTCATTTCTGGCCGTGCCCATCTTAACTCTCATTTCCATCATCTGAAGAAGTGACGTGGATCTGTGTTTGTCGAAGTCCTGTGCTCTTCCCATATCTCGGAGGGCATTGATGATGTCCGCCCGATCCATTGGTTGCCCGTCCTTAACGACAGCGCAGCTAGCCAACCTGTCCGCTCTTTTATTTCCCCGTACTCCCGCATGTCCAGGGACAAAGACAAAGGTGACCTTACGTATTTTGGATTTCTGCAACGACTCTACCCATTGCATGCGTACAAAGCCCGCCTCCACTTTCTTAATCATGCTCATCGAATCACTCAGTATACATGCGTGGGTGTAGTCTTGTGATTCTAACCATTTAGATGCCTTGGTCACTGCCATCACCTTCATTGTCATGCTACTCGTGGTCATAACGTATGCACCAAGGTCTTCCTTGACTATTCTGCCTGCCGAGCGTGCTGTAAATGCCCATGCACTTCTTTGGTGTCGTATTACAGATCCGTCTGTATAGATGACTGCATCTTTTTTCATCGGTGTTATCGCAGATGAGACCGTTGACCTCGGCATTAACCACGACCGGGTTCTGTTCCCTACTTTTCCTGTCGAGTGTGACAATACACGAGAAAGTCCCCTTGAATGACGTAGGCACCGGTATCCAATCCTCACCAACGGTGATATTGGTAAGTGCACAGACCTGTTTGATGACATCTTCTGCTCGGCCCACCCATGATTTGTCTCTTTTAAGCTTGGCACCTTTCACTGTGTTGAGCACGTGGTGCAATGAATGCTCTGTATCTGTACTAATCTTCAGGTATGCTCGTGCTCTCCAGATCTTGATTCTGTCATCCATGGTTGGAAAGTCAAGAAGATACCTCATTGCTACACATGGAGTGTCCCTCGTACATCCCAGGATAATGCGCATGGCTTCCTTCTGTATTTTCTCCAGCCTATCAAGTTGAGTCGTACTGACAGTAAGAATTGCCAGGGCATACTCGATTGGTGCGAGGACCAATCCCTGAAACAGAAGAGTAAGTAGCCTCTGCTCGATGTTGGCAGCTGCCATGACCTTCAAGGCGGCTAATCCTTTGCGGGATTTTGTTATCACATGGTCGACGTGGTCCCGAAAACACAAGCTGCGATCAAACTTAACTCCGAGGTATGTCATCAACTTGTCCCTGGTCACCTCATCAACTGCCATTCGTACTACCGGTGTGGTCGTATTAACGATATGATTGTTAAGGGAGAACCATGAAACTGATGCTTTATTAGGATTAACCAAGGCACCTGAAACCCCACACCAGGAAGAAATGTGATCGAGTTCGTCTTGCATTGTGGAGGCGATTCCCAGTCTGTCTCTTCCCTGTCGATATACCAGAATATCATCAGCAAAGGTCATAGTTCTTCCCCTCCCATCCAACTGTTGTTCCGTGATCGTTATTGTGTACACGTTAAATAGAACTGGTGAAAATGGTCGTCATCATTAATCGTCGTCAAGGACGCGTAATTCATTTAATTTGTGGAAAGCTCTCAGTGTATCCGCGTGCTGTAGAGATATTTACAGGATTTGGCCACTTTAGAATATAATCATTGACTAACAGTAGCCTACTCTAGATAGGTATGAGTGCAAAAAGGGAAACAAGGGGAAAACTCCACTTATCATCATCATTATGTGCCATACCGGTTGGTGTAGGCGATCATGTCCTCCCACAATCTTCTATCTACTGTGCATCGGTATCAGTTCTGATGTTGACTGTTTTCCGTGACATGACACCAAAGCTATCCAGTATTTTCTCCCTTTGTCGTCAACGATCTCTCTTTCCCTGTATTTTGCCAGTTGTACCCAAGTATTCCAACTTTCCTCTTTTCATGATGTGCCCGAACAATGGTGTACGCCACCAGCGTGACGTATTCATCTATGCGATGTACAGTCCGTCATTCTATAACTGCCCCTGCTCACAGAGGCGAAAACGTCACACTAGGGAAAGTGTTCCGGAGTTCCCCCTTATGAGTTCATGCCTATCTAAAGTAGACTGTGACCTAATCTAGTCAGTGCCTAACTTCTGCTGTACATCTTTTCCGCTCTATTCATGGAATCAGTCAGCTGCAGTCTAGAATTTCCCATATCCGCTGCACTTAGGCCACAGCTCCTTCCAAAGTGCATTGGCGTTGTGAATTATGTTGACAAGGTCCCTAATCTGCACACAGGAGCCGATTCTAAACGACTTACACCAATTACAGAGTCCTAAGTCACTTCCTCACTCCAGTTTCCTCGAAAACACATATTTAAGACAAAGTAACCGAAATGGCTTTAGTGACTACGTTATTCTTTGCAAAAACAAGACAGTATTTGTAATTATTGTCCTCCCAACTTACTTCAGAATTATTTCTCTGCTTTAATGATGTCCCATTTCATTTATTCCGCTTTTGAAGGCTTTGTTCCCCTTTTTTATAGCGATATTTTTAATTGTTTTCTTATTATTAAAACTAATAAAACGTGTATATTTGTTTGCCATCAGTATACTTTTAATCACATTCTGCAGCTTTATTCTCACTCTTAGCAATTATTACGACTGTATCATCAGCGCAATTCACAGGTTATTTATTATAATGACCAGTGGCTGATTTTCAAAATGTTCTTTATGGATCAAACTATGGTTATAGTTAGTCGAAGGCCTTGCGTCACGGCAAACGAATTAAAATCCATAGTTACTCAACCGTCCGTGCCAGTGGAATCATCCACACCGGAAGTGAACGCAATCTAATTGTCCTTCGTCTACGATATCATTCATTGTAAGCAATCGGAATATCAAAATACTATCCGGATGAAAAACACAGCTCACAGTGTGCACAGATCACAAAATTCAGTAGCTGCGGCAGCAAGCCGGACTTGGAATATGAGAAAACTGAAACAGGAACACTTTTCAGACAAAGCCTCGGCGGTTCCTGCCGCCTATCCGCCATATTTACCAGAAGTTCCGGAATCAAACTATAATCACACTGTACATATTAAATAGACCCAGTGATAATAAAAAAAAAACTCATCCAATATTGTTTTATTGGTTGGAACATCCCCAATTGATTGCCAGTTATAACGGTTGTTGTTTTTGTAATTGCCAGTATGCAACATATCCCTCCACGCCTTGATAGTCGAATGGGGAAAATGGTGGTAGTTACTGTATTTTCCCACTGCCACGGCACATTTTTTCCAGATATGGGAGGTATATTTTTGGTTGCCAGTTATCTCATCTATACTTCTCTCAGAATCTTACTATCAATATTTATGATATTTAACATTTTTATTTTATTTTTTGATTCAAGTTTTACTTTTTCAAAATAGTCATTTCCGCATCACGTAAAAAAAAAAAAGATAATAAACTATTATAATTTTTACAAAATTAATAAAACCAAAATGAAAATAATACTCAACGATTTATCCTATATTTTACCTACGCATCCATGCAAGCAACCAGAACAATGAATTTGCAGAATCGAAGCACCGACTCAACTTTCCTAGTAAAAACGTAAAATATTTCTAAATTCTTAACAATAAAATACTTAGCTACAGATTGAGAACAGCTTCATACCTTTATTTCCAAGATGTGATATGCGAGGATTAGGCCCAAAAGCACAAGTGTTGAAAGGGATATAACTGCCTTCAGCGCGATTGACTGGAAGCACGACTGTGGATAGAAATTAAATTATTTATATTAAAATTACAAATATGAACTTTATGGGGTGTTCTTTAAATGAAATATCTGACTACTTCCTACTATAAGCCACTGTGGCCGAGAGGTATCTGCACTTATTTATTGATCACGAAGGTTCTCGTTTATTTACAAATGTCGCGAATTTCTTTTTCTAACCAACACGATTAGGGGTTCATTAAACCTGTTGTAAAAGGTTTCAGAGTTGTTCGTTGTCAACGTAAATCGACCTGGCCTAGTAATGACCATATCAACCATAAATGTGAAGATGATAAATGAAAATGGGATGTCTTTCCCATTTGGTTTGACGGTAGCATTGACCTTAATTATTGTACTACAATTATAGGAAATTGAAAAAAACAAATGAAGAAAAATAATAGAGACAAAATTCTGCGTAGTGTTTAATATATTCTGACTTAAGGATAAAGTTAGCGAAGGTTCAAATCTTGCTAAGAAGAGTATGTAACACTGGCTCATATTTCCAAATATTGCAACCTAGTACGATTAGGATTAAATCTTCACAAAGAAATTATTTGAAGTAGGAATCCCTTACCATTTTACAAATAGATCCCCTAAAAGAAATTAATACAAATATAAACTATTAACCCTGGACGGAAACAAACAGATAGTGTTAACGACTTGTGCTATACTTTTTATCAAGGTTTAACACTTGAAACTGCAACACAAGAGCAGGTGTCATCAAAAAGTTATGTGGGCTTACCATTATCAAGGCTGGCGAGGAGTGTGTACCGGTGCTTACCTTATTCAGGGCGATATTCTTGTGTATTGTCACATTCGACAGCAAATGTAGGGAACATAGCTCAGTCGTGGTCAATGCAGAGGTCAACATGTAGACGGGGACTGGGACATTATTAAAGTCAAGATCAGAGCAATGTATTTTTAGATGGTTGTTGAAGGACCTGAGAAGAATGGTTACAAATAGATCATATGTTAATGTCATGAGTGGATGTATGAATGATTATAGATATAGGACAGACGTTACGTCACCAGACCCAACGTTACCAGACGCTACGTCACCAAAAAGCGCGGGAAATGGAGATACTTCAACCCGTTGACAGAGAGGAACACGACACTTTGCACAGAGAACTAGAGAGAGTCGAGTCGGGTATCGCCGAGAGAGCGTTCGCCCGCAGCCCAGAAGAGCCGTGTGACTAAAGGGACTTCAGATGTTACAAACGGCTCACACATCTGAAGAATATATCTGACAGTGATGGCAAAGGTAAGTCACCCAGAGACAATAAACGCTAGCTCATTAAGAAACGGAACCTTCAATACTGAAAATCTCACTAAGTTAAGTTGAGAGAGAACATTGTTGGAATGGCAAAGGAGCTAAGTCAACCAGAGACCAGAGCTTAGATAAGCAATGGACACAATATGATTCGCGTAACAATCCGAAATGGCGATTTCTAAGTAGACCATAAACAAAGAAACGTTTAGAGATAGAATCAAACTCTCAAGCACACGAAGCACACGAAGAGAAAGACAGAACCAATGAGCTTGAGTAAGAATATTCACGTGAGTAGCTTCACCGATCACAGGATTATATTTCAGATTCTGGAATGTATGTTAGGCAGAGATCACTAATTTTGTGAGCTGTCAACTATTTTGAGTTTGTGTACACAGATACATTTGTGATTAGTGATTATGCAGCTGTTTCAGACCGCCAAGTAGTTGTGACTTGTGTACTCCAATTGGATTTTATAATAAAAAGAGGTTAGTGTGTTATTACACTTTACACCTTATACATTTTTTTATAGACTGTAGACATGATGTTTACATAAAGAAGTGTTCAGGAGGGCAAGAGTGTATAACAATAATAATATTAACACTACAAGAAACAGAACAAGAGTAAACCAGCAAGGCCACTATCATGAGCGAAGTAATTATTCATCAAATCCACTATACGATCACGAAGCTAAAAGATAAACAGATAAAAATGATAGTAAGTCAAGTAAGCATGGCATATCCATCGCCATAGTATATGTATGTATGTATATATATATATATATATATATATATATATATATATATATATATATATATATATATATATACACATACACACAAATATAAGTATATATGTATATATATATATATATATATATATATATACATATATACTTATATTTATGTACCTATATACATATATATATACATATATTTATGTATAAATATGTATGTATAAATAGGTATACCTATATCTTCATCATCAAGTACCGGGCCTGCTGGCGTAGGTGATCATGTCTCTCCACAACCTTCGATCTCGGCAGCTATTTATCATTTCTGTTGTTGACCTTCTTCCAAGCCATTCTCTTAAGCTGTCTGTTATTGTTTTCTCTTTGTTCCCTCTATCTCTTCGTCCCTCAATTTTTCCAGTTGTTACAATATACTCCAGTTGTTCTCTTCTCATTACATTATACATACATATATATATATATATATATATATATATATATATATATATATATATATATATATATATCACAGTCACCATCAAGTAAAGAAACTTCTTTATCCTATTTTCAAAAGGTCTCATCTGGGATAACACCGATGACAAAGATACAGTCATCTAATCAGAGGGATCTGTAATATGACACCAAAGGAGTGTATAGGCATATACAGCATTTTCGGCAGGCAGAATAGTCAAGGAAGACAGTAGTGTTACGTTATAACCAAGAGTAGTTCGTGACGATGAGGTGATGGCAGTGACCATAGCATTCATCTGGTTAGAGTCAGAAGACTACACCCATGCCTGCATACTGAGTGATTCGATGAGCATGATAAAAAGAGGTTGAGGAGTAAAGGCATCAAGATGCAAAGAGATGCGAAACTGCTGTAAAGCTGATGATAATGACAATTTAGAAGAAAAGAAAGAAGAAAAAGTGGTATGGTAACAGCTTTACGTGGTAATTAACGAAACAAAAGTCGACGTTTCGGCCAAGTAGACCTTCAGCTGGAACAACAAACAGCAACACAGAAACATATATAAGGACATGTACACAAATCTAACTACATGACGATAATATGCTAGATATTCATCATCATCAACACAAAAAGGGAGCTCCTAAAAAACATCAGAAAGAAACAATCAACATTTTTCGGGCACATCATGAGAAGAGGAAAGTTGAAATACTTGGTTACAACTGGAAAAATAAAAGGAAAGAGAGATCGCGGACGACAAAGAGAGAAAATACTGGATAGCTAGGTTTCATGGCAAGGAAAACAGTCAACAACAGAACTGATACGATGCACTGTAGATAGAAGATTGTGGCAGGCCATGATCGCCTACTCCAACCGGTATGGCACATGATGATGATGGTGAGATACTCAAGAAAGGAAATAAAACAAGGTCACTTCCCTGTGGTCCAGAGCGTGGTCAGCTTCTGAATGAACTAAAATAAGTAGGCGTGATGACCAACTATATATCTCACTGACCAGACAGTCAGGTGAGAAGACGGAAGGGTTCTAAAATTATGGGGAGGTGGGTACAAGATAGTGTAAACTGTGTATATCTAACTGTGTCTGTGCACAACAAACAGATGTGTAAAAAAAAAGCTGTGTATCTAACCATACATGCGTACAAGCATAATTCCATATATCAGCACAACCACAAAACACCCAAAAGAAGAGGTCTAATAAGGTGTCTAAATGTGCCAATATATATGCCGACAAATATACATATGTATACATGTAGCCCATAGAGGTAAGAACAAAAAAGTAGTGCGGGCTCTGTACGCATGCAGTGGTTAAAATCATTACAGAAGTCAAAATTACCAAGGTCGCCTTTGTCTACGTCCCAGGACATGCGAGAGTACGGGGACATGATAGAGCGGACAGGTTGACTAGCTGCGCTCTCGTTGAAGACGGTCGACCGTGGATTGTGCGGATATTGTAAATGCCATCTGAGATGTGGGAAGGGCACATGATTTCGACAACCATGAGCCCCCGTTACTCCTTTTGATGAAAGAGATTGGAGTTAAGATGGGCACAGTCAGTAGCAAGAAACTTAGTGGGAGCATAAGAAGACTTATCAACCAACACAGAACTGGAGTCGTCAGTCGCTGGACACTACGAGACTTGTTGAGGAGGAATCTGAGCACCTATGGACATGCTTGGAGTGCAATGATGATGACCTGCAAATAACTTAATAACTCAAAGGGCACTTTGCAAATGGTTTCCGAAAATTCCAGAAACTTTCTTTATTGAGTATGCCAATGCACTGACTTCCTTAACATCTCATTTCATAAGAGTGAGCGAGACTGCCATAATACAAGAGTTACAATTTACTAGTCATCCGAGAGATCAGAAAAAGGAGTGAAGAATAATCACAATATTAAGAAAGTGAAAGATTATTTGAAGTTTAGTTTTATTAATCCATGTGTGAATATAATAATAATTTACGAACATGTGAAAACATTGTTGCGCACATTATAAGAACTATTGATTGATGAAAGGTTAATTACATTAAATTATAAAATCGGATAGTTAATAAATGAATGCATGTATATACAATGCTGCATACTGGGTCTTTTCTAAGCGGTTAGTGAGATTTTGCTAATATATTGATTGTTAAAATGAATTAGAATTTACATAATAAATTTATTCTGATTTCATTTTAAGATCAATTGAAACTGAGTAAATGTTCGAATCGTACAATTAAATGAAAGCTTTGATCATCTGTTATTTTTATCTCCATTGCCAAATGGGTTTAGTACTATATTTTTAAACAAAAAAAAATAACAAATTAGTTGAAACCAATCTTCAAAACCAAGTGATCGATTTCCAATCGACCTTTTCAGCAGTTCCTACACAGTTACCTGACTTGCTAATTTAAAGAAAGTAATAAGGGCTAGATAAAGTAAAGCATTTATTTACAAACGTGTCAGTCTTTTGCTCCATTGTTTAAACACGGAACATTTACTGCATAATAAATGGTCTTTCTTGTCTTAACAGTCGTTTTGAAATACAAAAACTGACGCGTTTCGTTTTGTTTCCAGGCTATGAATAATGAATTTAACATCTCTGTCTGCTTGCTAAGCCTACACTATTATTGTGGAGTTGGTACTTTACCCATTTAACACGAACCTGTCTTTTGATTATTTCTGGGATAGTTTCCAAGGAAGGGAAAGTACATACATCCGTACGCTGAGTTACAGGGGATAATAAATTATGGACATTATAATATTTGTATAAAATTCATTCAGCACTAAAGTTACAAATTGCCGTGAAATAAACAAACTCATAATTTTACGTTACTATATTTTTAACTGTTTTGAAGTTATTTTGCTAACAACGATTTTGTTTCTTTTCTCCTCTCCATCAATTACTAATAGTTCGACTGATAAAGTGATAGCTTCCCATAGATTACTTTGTTTTATATAGCAAACCTAATATCTGTCACTGGAAGTTAAAATAAAAAGTTCATATTTCTTCACAGTTTTTGTCTGTTATGTACATTTAATCCTGACAATTGGTAGTGAAGTACAGGCAAAGGGACAATAGTTGCAAAGATCTTTGGAGATTACATAAATGTGATTTTACTGAAAAAAATTTTGAGAAAACCAAGGGCGACAAAAAAAGGAGTATCAAAGTTCTAAAGGAGGCCAGGCTGAAAAGTAAGGCATTTATCGACATTAGTACAACCAAGCACTAATTTGTGGCCATGTAATGAGAAGAGAACAGCAGGGATATAAAGTGTGACAACTAAACCACACAGCCAGTTAAATCAAATTTAACTAAATTTCTATCCTTCACATACCGTCGTCAGCCTACATTGCAATTACTCACATCTACAATTCACTAGTAATTTGTCTGAAAATGTAATCACGTAGTTGTGAGCTTGAAAAGCACATCATGACTCGGCGAGTGGCTGCCGCCTGATGTAATTTATCACTTCCTACGATTTTTTTCTTGTAACTGGCTCTGATCTTGCTAATATACTTGCAAATGTAGCTTGTAAACCGATGAAAACACATACAACTACTCTAATAATCCAGTACCACTGCATGATGTCTTCTACTGACTGACATTTGAGGCTAGCCCCTACTCTGTGTCGATCCGGCAGTAACATTATTAATGTTGGCAAAAACAATTTCAGTCCACGACGTAACTTGTAGATACACAATTTTCTACATCCATCTAGGTAATCTTGGCTGCTTTACGGTCTTCTAGGGAAGTATAGGGGGAGATAATAAGTCACATACGTCCAAAGGATCTGTGGCCTTTCTTTGCAGTTTCTCAAGTACAAATCACAATGCTCATTTTTACCACTACTGTTGTATCGGGTATGTCAAATGCATAGAAGTTCTTTTGTTTGTTTGTTGTTTGTTTGTTGTTAGGATCATCATCACTGCACACAGTACGAGTCCATGGGTGCTACGATGTCCATCCACCTCCAGAAATTCCGTGGAGAATCCTGGCCTACGTGCACGAACTCCGTAGCACGGCCTGAGATCCACCATGTGGGTTGATTACTGCTGACAATGTTTCCCCAGCAGCGGCTATATTTATGACTTACTCTTCGATTTCGACTGCCACGGGTTCTTCAACGTGTGCAAATGCACACAGGACCTTCTGCCGTTATCCGAGAGAATTAACGTCGAACTTCACTACCCAAGAGATCAGGGGAGAGTAACGTCATGGAAAAAAAAACTACTGATTAAATTTATTTTCCTACTTTGAAAATAACATCACCGCATCTGGTGGCCTTTGAACAGGGTCCTGAGACCGACGTCGTATCTCTGGTCTAACCAGCTCACGCTTTCTGTTCAGGAATGGAAAGTGAAGAAATGATGTTTGACACCTTTGGAGAAAGGTTTGGTGTATGAGTGACAGAATACAACCTGTCTTGCGCCCAGCGAATATATCACACAGCAGTTCGTACTGTATGAACGACAATTTAGAGTTTTGCGTATCAAGACTTACATTTCTTTGGTTGTGTCAAGAGGTCACTACCTCTATGGCATGACGTAACAAAACGCTTCTATGCATTTTAATATGACGTATCACAGCGTCGGGAGCCGCGATAGCTCAGTGGTTAGTGAACTGGACTACAAAGGACAAGAGGTCCTACAATTCCTACACTTACTTTAATTGTCTGCCATAGTTATATTGATGTTCTGTTTTTCTTTTACGATATTCGTCACTCCTGTTTTTGCTAATGATTTTCATGTTGTATTTTGTGCCGGTGATATAATGTCTGTTTAAGTGTTCTTAAAGGTCTTCTATTTTTCTCCAGATCTTAGTTCCTGATTATCTGCAGAAAGAAACGAGTTAATCCGTGACTGAATGAGTGATGTGATCAACAAATCTAGAATTGATTGTTTTATGGTTCCAGTCAACAATATTTAAGGGTATGCCTCCGTGCATCACAACAATCAAGGGAAGTATATATTAGTGATGTTAACTTGTTTGTATCCTGTTTATATGGATATGTTCATAGCAAAGAGATGCGTAAAAATGCGAGGCTGAGGTAAAGCTAATTGTAAGGAGACATGAAATATATATATATATATATATATATATATATATATATATATATATATATATACTGCTTTAGGATAGTAACAGTGACAAACACAGGTCATGTGAGGTTCGTCCTGTAACTATTTACAACGCAAGTGTTCAGCCTTACCCTATCTGGGTGATACTTGTCTTAATAGGAGAATACAGATGCACAATTTATTCCCGAGTTGTGATCGTAAGTAACCGTATGATATAGTCACGAGTACACCTGCGTGAAAGACATCGTCAATGATAACTATTTTTTTTTAAAAAGATAGTTGAGCTGGTCGTGTGCTTTAGCGTTTTTATTTTTCTTGTGGCAAGGCTATGTGCCAAGGAGTACGGGATCGATCCTACTTCGGACCAACCATTGTTGCTTTTTTTTTTCTTCTGTTCTTGATTATTTGTGATTTTTTTTTCCGAGTGTTGTAAACATACATCTTCCACTGAAATGATTCGGGCTAACTGTATACCCCTGGTGGGACTTGGTTCCCTTGACAATTACTCAGATATTTTCTCTGTCCTGTTCAAACTTCTGTAGCTGTCATTTCCAACATCTCGTTAGTGATTTCTTGCAACCACTTTCTTAAAGCTATTCCTCCCTCTCTTCTTTATCTGGAGCTAAGCCCTCTATAATTATTTTCTTTGGTTATTATGTCGTTTTACGTGACCACAATATTTAAACTCCCTTCTTGTTATGTTCTTTACCCAGTTTTTTTATTTTTTATTTAAGAAGACCACTAAAGAAAAATGAATATTTTTGAATGACGAAGTAGAAGAAGACGAAGAAGAAAATTATAATACATGCAAAAATAAAAAGAACGAACAATGTGTAGAAGAATATATGTAAAATGGAAGTAGACGGTAAGAAGAAGGAGGTAGAGAAAAGAAAAAAAGAAAATCTTTTAGACGTGAAAAGAAGAGGAATATTGACAAAAATTGAAATGTTCAATAAAGTGAACAAATCGAAGTAGGTGAACAGGAATAGAAGGAAAAGAAAAGATACACAAATAACAGCAATAAGATAGGAAAGACGAAGCAGATAAAGAAGAATAATTAAATTATGAAGAACAAACGAAAAATGGAAAACAAAAAACTGAGAATAGGAAATAATACTTTAAATTAGACCCAAAAAATATGCACCAAAAAGAAGGAAGAGGACACAAGAGAGAAATATTTTTAAAAAGTATGATAATGATGAAAGCAACAAACGATTGTTTTGCTGACGGTGACGACTATGATAACAATAATAATGCGTTTTGTAAATTAAAAGGAAGCAAAAAAAGAAAGAAAAGAAAATAACAAGGAATTACATAAATTCAAATAGAATTATAAACAGGAAGAATTAAAGGAAAGACAAGAGAAATAGAGGCCTTACTTTTAGTGAACATTTTTTCCGCTGCTCATTTTTCGCGTGGCTTAGTGATTAATCAGCAAAAGAGCTCCAGGTCACGACGTGACAGAAATTCATAGAGTCACGTTCGATCGCTGATGACGCCTTCTCCCCCAGGGCGAGAGCTTGCATCACAAGAGAGACACTTTGCTAGAAACTAGAAACCACTTGTTCTCGCCATTTTGATCACTATTCAATTTGCCTTGCGGCAGTTAGGTGTAACACACTTTGATCGAGTCCAGAACACAAAGAGAGTATGTTTAACTTCTGTAACTTGAGGATTACTTTAGGCCAGTGCTTCTCATGCTTCGTCACTGCCCTCTTTGCTAAATACATGCACTTTCACTACTTAATTAGTTAACTAATTTTCTGCTCTTGCTCTATAGACAATGGAAACTCACACTCATCGTCTCCTAAGGTCCAGAAATTTGTTGTTGTAACTCTATATTCTATATTTATAATCATCGTCTTCTAAATTTCAAAGACTTGTTTATTCACCTCCGTTATCTAAAGTTATACTCATCGTCTTCTAAGTTTCAAAGGCTTGTTCTTCTTTCTCCTCATCTAAAGTTATACTTATCGTCTTCTAAGTTTCAAAGGCTTGTTCTTCTTTCTCCTCGTCTAAAGTTATACTTATCGTCTTCTAAGTTTCAAAGGCTTGTTCTTCCTTCTCCTCATCTAAAGTTATACTTATCGTCTTCTAAGTTTCAAAGGCTTGTTCTTATTTCTCCTCATCTAAAGTTATACTTATCGTCTTCTAAGTTTCAAAGGCTTGTTTATTCACCTCCGTTATCTAAAGTTATACTTATCGTCTTCTAAGTTTCAAAGGCTTGTTTATTCACCTCCGTTATCTAAAGTTATACTTATCGTCTTCTAAGTTTCAAAGGCTTGTTCTTCCTTCTCCTCATCTAAAGTTATACTTATCGTCTTCTAAGTTTCAAAGGCTTGTTCTTCCTTCTCCTTATCTAAAGTTACACTCATCGTCTTCTAAGTTTCAAAGGCTTGTTCTTCCTTCTCCGTTATCTAAAGTTATACTCATCGTCTTCTAAATTTCAGAGCCTTGTTCTTCCTTCTCCGTTATCTAAAGTTATACTTATCGTCTTCTAAGTTTCAAAGGCTTGTTCTTCCTTCTCCTCATCTAAAGTTATACTTATCGTCTTCTAAGTTTCAAAGGCTTGTTCTTCCTTCTCCTTATCTAAAGTTACACTCATCGTCTTCTAAGTTTCAAAGGCTTGTTTATTCACCTCCGTTATCTAAAGTTATACTCATCGTCTTCTAAATTTCAAAGGCTTGTTTATTCACCTTCGTTATCTAAATTTATAGTTATCGTTTTCTTAGTTTCAAAGGCATGTTTTTCCATCTCCGATATCTAAAGAGCTCTGGCTAAAATAGCATCTCAGAAAATGAAAAATATCTATTACAACAAATCTATGTCAATATAAATGAGCAAGAGTGTTCAACGGTGCTGTATAGAACCAATTCTGACCTATGGAAGCGAATCATGGACAGGAGACAAACAAATGAAAAGACGATTAGAGGCCACAGAGATGGGATTTCTCAGAAGAATGTTGAAAGTTCCCTGGACAGCTAAAAAGACCAATGAGAAGTACTCAAAGAGGTCAACACAAAAAGGGAGCTCCTAAATAGCACAAAAAAGAAACAATCAACACTTTTCGGGCACATCATGAGAAGAGGAAAGTTGGAATACTTGGTTACAACTGGCAAAATAAAAGGAAAGAGAGATCGCGGACGACAAAGAGAGAAAATACTGGATAGTTTGGTTTCATGGCATGGAAAACAGTCAACAACAGAGGGAACAGGCAAATAATTGCGATGCTGCGGTGAAGCTGGTAGCAAGAGGCCAGTGGTGAGGAGTGTAGAACACTCCAAGGTATGAAGACAGCTTCACAAGGGAGGAACACAACACAATACTGACGTTTCGGCCAGGGGCCTTTTTCAGAGTTCAAGGACAACGAAAACAAACGATGAAACACAATTATCTATAAATACATGATCAGAAGAAGAGGATAGAAAAGAAAAAAGTAGGATGATGAAAAAAATAAAAAAAGAAGAGAGCTAAGATAAGAATATAGAAAGAATATGAGAATATATGTATAATTAAAATATAAAATACAAAATACGGAATCACTTAGCTTGAACGATTAGTTAATCCGCCGGGGACCAAACGAAAGAATGACTACAAAAGGACCTCCCGAGGCGGGAAAGTGGAAACGAGGCTGTGACTGACCAGAGTTCATACACCTGAAGAAAGAACTAGAAACCCAAACAACAGCTTCTACAGCTAATGTCGTACAAGAAAAAAGGGTGGGGGGGGGATATAAGGTAACAAGAAATAACGGGGCCTAACAAGAAGGGAGGGGGGGGAAGAGAAATGAAAAGGACTGAGAGAGTCCGGAATGGGGAATATGAGGAGAGGAGGTGAAAGAAAGAAGGAACGAAAGAAGTAGGGCCCAGCGAGGAAAAGAAGTAGGGAACGGAGAGACTCAGGAGGATACTAGGAATATATATACAAAGAGGAGTATACATCAGAGGAGGACAGGTAAAAGATAGGATGAGAAGCGGAGGGGATACACAGAGAATAATACGCTGGCAGGAGTGCCTGGAGAGGAAAGGAAGAGGGGAAACGGAGAAAGCGATGAGGAGGAGAAGGATAAAAAGGTAATACGCAGAAAAGATAAAGAAGGGGGGGGGAGATGGAAGGGTACAGAAGGATAGGGGTGAAGACAAGGAGCAGATGAGCATAAATATGAAATGAGAAGAAAAGTAGGGGTGAGAGAAGGGTACAGAGGAAGATGGGTCCTCAGAGGGACTGGGATACATTGATGCCACGAGGGGTGAGGCAACCCCAGCGAGCGATCAGACGGTGCTCAAGAGTGAGACGACTATGGTGATCAGAAGAGCATGATACTAAGCCCGTGATCCAGACATCGGCTATACCGTGATGGCCACTCGAGTTAAAGTGGGCAGCTACAGGAGTGCCAGCTTCTCGGGTGATGTCGTATAAATGTTCTCCGCCACAATCTCCGATCCGACGACCAGATTGACCGATGTAGGTTAACTTTCATCTCTTGCAGATGATGGCATAAATGATATTACGCGATGTGCAAGTGAATCCCTCTCTGATCTTGAAAGGACCATTAGGAAAGAGAACAGTGTCCGTCTGGAGAACGTGGTCACAGGTTTTGCACACTCTGCGGTTGCAGCGAATAGTACCTCTATGGCTAGGGAGGGAAGCTGGAAGACGACCTCCGACAAGAAGGTCGCGGAGGTTACGGTCACGTCTAAAGGCCACCAGTGGTGGGTCAGGAAAGAGCAGACGAGTAGTAGGGTCAGATCGGAGAATAGGGAGGTAGCGTAATCGTCCTAATCACAGCGTAGTGGTGAGGGTGATAGGTGAGGACGAGTACTACTCTATCCAAGGGGGGATGAGTAGAAGGGGTAAGAGCAGATTGACGAGAAGTGTGGAGAACTCGACGCAGGGCCGGGAGGAGAGCTGATTCAGGATAGAGGCGTTGGCGGAAGAAGTCAAGCATAAGGTGGGCATGGTGAAGGAAATCTTCATCGTCTTGGCAAAGGCGACGAAGTCTAAGCAGCTGGGAATATGGAAGTGAGTTCTTACAAGAAGTAGGATGAGAGGAGTCGTAGCGGAGGAAACTGTGAGAATCAGTGGTCTTGTAGAAGACCGAGGTGAGAAGATGAGAGGTGCCCAAAGAGACTGAGATATCTAGAAAAGATACGGAGGAGGTAGAGATGTGGTAGGTGATGCGGATAGAGGCGTGGAAATGATCAACATACTAGATGAAGCGGGAGATCTCATCCTCTGGAAGGTCAGTCAGACCGATGCAATCATCGATGTAGCTACGATACATAAGGGGAAGAGGGCCCTGGTAGGTATGGAAGATTTGGTGCTCTAGATAACCCATGAAGAGACAAGCATAGCTAGGGCCCATTTTAGTGCCCATAGCTACACCGCTGATCTGGGTAAAGAAGTTGCCATTGAACTCAAAAGAGTTCAGGTTCAAGACTAATTCCGCCAGACGGAGGAGGACGACAGTAGCAATAGAAGGTTGGATCCTACGATCCAGGAAAAACTGGAGGGCTAGAAGGCCGTCGGAGTGGGGAATAGAAGTATAAAGAGAGCAGACATCCATAACGAAGAGGCGGTAATAGCGATCAGGAAGGAGGGAGATAGAGGAGAAGATATGGAGGGCGTCGTTAGTGTCTTTAACAAAAGAAGGTAGACCCATAACTATGGGTTGAAAGACACTATCAAGGAAGTCGGAAATGAGGACTGTAGGACATGCGATGGAAGAGACAATAGGTCGTCCAGGAGAGTCAAGTTTATGTATTTTGGGCAGCATATAGAAAGAGGGTTTGCCCAAGCAATGATCAGGAAGGATCATACGGGAGGAGCTAGAGGGAAGTAGCCCATCCTTGATGAACCGGAGGATCGTACGACGCACTACGGCGTTGTTGGAGACAGTGGTGTCCTCGGGAGTGGGAAGGTAGAAAGTAGGGTCAGATAATTGTTTATCCCCTTCCCGGATATAGAGATCCTTCTTCCAGTCATAGCCTCGTTTCCATTTTCCCGCCTCGGGAGGTCCTTTTGTAGTCATTCTTTCGTTTGGTTCCCGGCGGATTAACTAATCGTTCAAGCTAAGTAATTCCGTATTTTGTATTTTATATTTTAATTATACATATATTCTCATATTCTTTCTATATTCTTATCTTAGCTCTCTTCTTTTTTTATTTGTTCATCATCCTACTTTTTTTCTTTTCTATCCTCTTCTTCTGATCATGTATTTATAGATAATTGTGTTTCATCGTTTGTTTTCGTTGTCCTTGAACTCTGAAAAAGGCCCCTGGCCGAAACGTCAGTATTGTGTTGTGTTCCTCCCTTGTGAAGCTGTCTTCATACCTTGGAGTTTTCTACACTCCTCACCACTGGCCTCAGTCAACAACAGAACAGATACGATGGACTGTAGATAGAAGATTGTGGAAGGACATGATCGCCTATACCGGTATGGCACATGATGATGATGATCATATCTAGAGTTATACTCATCGTCTTCTAAGTTTTAAAGTCTTGTTCTTCTACCTGCTTTATCTAACGTTATACTCATCAAGATGCAAAGAGATTGAAATGCAACAAAAAGGAGATGCTAAAGCTATATACAAACAAATTGAGGAATTAACAGGAAGAAAAACGCAATAAAAAAATGGATGTCTAAGGTCAAAGGAAGGAGAACTGTTGATTGATCAAGGGAACGATGGACAGAATACATTAAAGATCTTTATAATGATGAACGAACGGAAGTAAATATTAAGGCTAATGGAGAAGGATCAGAAATACTCAGAGAAGAAGTGGAAGATGCCTTGCGCAATATGAAAGCAGGCAAAGCTCCTGGACCAGATAATATAACTAAAGAAGGGATTGAAGCCATGGGTGATTTTGGAATAGAAATAATAATAAAAATACTGAATGTTATCTACAACAGCGGATACATAACAGACGACATGCTCAAATCAATATTCATAGCCATACCAAAGAAATCGGGTGCGATTGAATACGATGATCATCGCACAATAAGCCTCATGAGTCATATGACTAAGATATTACTAAGGATCATCATGCAAAGTGAGCGAAACAAAATCAGTCCAGAAATTAGCGATGAACAGTGTGGTTTTGTTAGAGATAAAGAACAAGCAATGCCATTTATATCATAAGATCTTTAGTAGAAATAGCCATAGAGGTGAAAACAGATCTATGTTCAGACTATACCTATGTTTCATAGATTACACCAGGGATTTGACAGAGTAAAGCACCAAGAAATAATCAAAATTTTAGAAAGCATGAACGTAGACAGCAAAGATCTAACAATAATAAAGAACATGTACTGGCAACAAACAGTGGCCATAAGAACTGGAAACCAATTGGGAATGTTTCAAGAAATAAAACAGGGTGTTAGACAAGGTTGTGTGCTGTCATCAGATTTGTTTAATAATTATTGTGAGATTATTTTAAGATCCATAAGGGACATGTCTGGAATAACAATTGGAGGTCATAATATAAATAATCTAAGGTATGCTGATGATACAGTCTTAATCGCTAAGAGTAAAAATGAGTTACAAGAAATATTGGACATTATAGTGAAAGAAAGCAAAAATAAAGGACTCAGCCTTAATAGCAAAAAAACAGAGGTAATGGTAACAACAAAGAAAAAGACATCACCTCAGTGCAAAAATAAAGACAAGTGGGACAATATTAAAACAGGTAAATGAATTTAAATATATGGGAACTTTGTTAACCTCAGACGGAAGATGTACAAAAGAGGTGAGATTAAGAATGACTCAGGCAAAAGCAGCTTTCCAAAAAATGAGGAAGATATTATGGAATCCATTTTTGACAATAGAAACAAGAAAAAGAGTTCTTAAATGTTATGTAGAGCCAGTTATTTAACATATGGATGCGAATCATGGACAATAAGACAACAGACAAGAAAATCACTGGAGTCTGTAGAAATGTGGTTTTACAGAAGAATGTTGAGAGTACCATAGACAGCTAAGAAGAGCAATGAAGATGTTATGAGAGAGGTCAAAGCAAAAAGAGAGCTAATTTCCAATATTAGGAAGAAACAATCATCATTTTTTGGCCATGTAATGAGAAGATAACAACTGGAATATATTGTAACAACTGGAAAAATTGAGGGACGAAGAGATAGAGGGAAGCAACGAGAAAAAAATAACAGACAGCTTAAGAGAATGGCTTGGCTGAAGGTCAACAACAGATATTATAAACAACTGCCGAGATCGAAAGTTGTGGAGAGACATGATCACCTACGCCAGTAGGCCCTGTGCTTGATGATGATGGTACTCATCATCTGCTAAATTGCAAAAATTTGTTCTCACAAACTCAATTATATTTATAAATCATAACCTCCGTAGTAATCTAAACATCTAATCCTATTCCCCTAGTACCTTAAAGTCTTCTGTAGTCGCTCTATAAGTTTATTGTCTGCAACACCACCTCTCATTCCCTCCCTAGGTGCTTGGCCCTTAACTATATTCTACATTTTGTTATTCTCCTTTAACGATTTTAATACAATCCCACAGTGTCGATGGGAGCCGCGATAGCTCAGTGGTTAGTGAACTGGACTACCACGGACAAGGGGTTGGGTTCGATCCCAACCGACGGCTTCCGGGTTCACCCAGCCTTAAATGGGTACCGGATTTTTTCTGGGAAAGTAAAGCAGCACGGGCGTAATACTGACCACATTACCCCAAAAATCATGTGCTGAAGGTCTGTAAAATAGAGGGTCACTAACACCATATTTCCCTATACGCCACTTGGCGTGACGGGGGTACTTTACTTTACAGTGTCGATAACATCGTTAGTTGTTAAACCTTAGAAGAAATGTGACAGCTCTCTAGATTTCCTGGATCCTGAGGAGAAACAACAAATGTTTCTCCATCATAAAGGTACTGAAACATGATATATCGTTAAGGATTTTATCCCTAACGACATGATTTATCGTTAAGGATTTTATCCCTAACGACATGATTTATCGTTTAGGATTTTATTTATGTTGTCTGGGATTTTCCTGTTAAGGTGGAGAATGAAAGTCACATTCCCTGTACAATTAGCAGGATAGAAGTAAATAACAACTCGGTCGACCCTACTGTGATTCAAACCTGCATGTGTCTTATTTTGTATATGTTTTTATCCATTCAGTCACCCGCTCTCTCTATCATGTGACATTCACTCTCTCTCTCTCTCTCTCTCTCTCTCTCTCTCTCTCTCTCTGTCCGTCTGTCTGTCTATAAAAGCAAAGTAAAGTACCCGCGTCACGCCAAGTGGCGTATAGGGAATATAGTGTTTGTGACCATAAATTTTACAGACCTTCGGCACATGATTTTTGGGGTAATATGGTCGGTATTACGCCTGTGCCGCTTTACTTTCCCAGAAAAAAAATCCGGTACCCATTAAAGGCTGAGTGAACCGGAAGCCGTCGGTTGGGATCGAACCCTACCTCTTGTCCTTTGTAGTCCAGTTCACTAGCCACTGAACTATTGCGGCTCCCCTCTCTCTGTCTATCTATTTATCTATTGACCTTTCGAGCCGTAGTCGGCTCTTAGGGCGTAGACCAAGATACTCTTCTCTTATGTGAATTTTTGTTCTAGCAGTTTTCAATTCTTTTAAAGATATTTTATCAAATCTCGCCATTTGTCTCTGTTCTGTGCAAGCAGCTCTATCTCATTGAGGGAGCCGAATCCTGCTGCTCTTGCCTCTCCCATCAATGTTCTTCTCAGTGTCTCTCTGGGTCTTCCTCTTTTTCTTTTACCTGTTATTTCCCATAAGAGGGCTTGCTTTGCTATTCGGTTATTATCTCTTCACATCACATGTCCAACATATGATCATCTCTCTGTTTACGTAGGGCTAAATTACATATACAACAAATCTTACCACTGTAAATACTCTCTCTCTCTCTCTGCGTTCAGGACTCAATCAGAGTAAGGATTCCAGACTCTCATATGAAGTCAGCTGTCAGGCTAAGTGTGTTCATCGCCCCCACAAACAGAACATCACAATTAGAGTCTGTCAGATCCACTCTGACTGAACACCCGTTAATACGTTGCACTGTGTTCTGCGCCAGTGGCCCAGTGCATCCGATTTCAGCCAGCATTTTTTCAGGTTTGCTTTCCTTAGCCTTTGATTGTCCCCAATCTTCCTGCAAGGCAGCAGTTGATCTTTTCTGTCGGGGGATTCTGCCCTTAGATGGTCGGCCTTCCCAGGTTTACGAGCACCATCTGCCCGAGTCACTAGAGGTGACTAACACAGACATGCGACTTGTAATATGAGGAAACTGCAACAAGGAACACATTTCATGCGTAGCCTCCATTTGTTCCCGCCGCCTATCCCCATATACCGGTAAGTCACGTCCTCCCGAAAATGATGATCATCGTAGCACTTGATGATGTTAGGCCATCGTTGATGACTCCAATTCCGAACATATAGACACACAGTCAGTCGTCAATTTATTCTTGTTGCACATAAAACAGCAGACCGTAAGATTTGCGCACGGCCGGTTTAGGGAACCAATACGATGACGTAGGACACAATGTCGCCAAACTCATAATCTCGATACCTTTAGACTTATGTCTGATTACTCAAGTGTAAACAGTCTACGACGAACAATACACGAAGCAACTTCCCCAAAGAGACAAAACTGCGACTGACGAAGTAGTTTACATTAATGTGTAACGTGGAAATAACTTGCGTCAAAGAATCCCAATAACGGTCTTGAACAGCACTAATGTGACGTAAAGCACAGATGAAGTCTGGACGGTGGAATGTCTCACTCACAACACTTGATTCGTCAAAAACGGACTGTTGTCGACCTACGACCTCGTCTTAGCGACACAGATGTATCAAGCATATCATCATTTTGACTTTTACGCAGAAAAGTGCAATGAAGATCCGAAATTAATCAGACCTTGGGTGCATTTTCTGCAGCGATCGAGAGGACGTGGACTAGATCCGCCATCTTGGAAACGGAAGTCCCCACTGTAAATACTGTGGCGATCCTTGTCTCGTAAGTCAGCCTGTTCTGAAATAATGTTACTAGAAGGCTCATCTGTGAGTTTACTATGGTCTTGATTATATATAGGTCTTTAATTATGTCGGGACGACCCTGTGTCATTGTCCCTCAATAAACAATAACAGATATTTAAAAAAAGAGGTCATGACCTACACTTGTTTCAACGTAAATGAGAACATAAACATGTCCCCACATCACAAATCAATTATATCTCTTGATCTATTCATTGGCCACGACCTACAAGACAGTCAGTAACGTGTGCCTCTTGTGGCACATTGCAGAGCAATAATAAAATCCCTTTATGCTTCTTTTGAAAGTGTATCAATATTTCTCCAAATATTGTATTTGTTTCCGCAGATCTTCTTCAATGTTTCTTCAGTTTTTTTTTATCTTTTCCCCTTCCACAGTATGGTCAGTCTTATGTTTTTGTTTGAAACTCAATGGAAATCACGACCTATCCAACTCCAGCTTTCTGTTGTTACTGTAACAACTTTGTCACGCACACAAATGTTGATAAAATTCAACTTGAAATAAAAGTTATATAATTAGTTTTAGTCATCATCTCAGTCTTATTGCATCTGTCGGATTCATCAACCATTTTCATTAAAACGTTGAATTAATGACACCATCTCTCTGCAGATTCATCAATCTTCTATAATTACCTGCACAGCTATTTTGTCTGTTGTATTTTTATCCTCTGAAATCATGTTCTTTCAACCTGGTTATGGTTACATACTATCCAACAACAAAAGGTAATAAATAATAACAGACTGATTTATATAAAGTTAACGACAGAAAAGATACATAAACTGACATCAAAAACAATGCACGCTTAGTACAGTGGTAAATAAATACATTAATAAAACAACATGCATGTTTTGTAACTTTCACCGTCATCATTAGCTAGTTCCAATAGTCATAATGTTTCTGCCTTAACACCGTCTACAACCATAAAGTCCCATACTTTGGGAACCGTTTATGTAGACATCATTTTGCTTCAGATCCCACCGTGGATAGTATAATAAATCTATAAGAGGTTTACATGGACTGACTTATGGAAAATGTTAACGGCCTTATATTTATTGTGTTTGTTACGAAATTATGTAGAGCGGATGGTGGCGTGTATTCCACCTGTCTTTTGCTAATCACGGATCGATAGCTGGTTTGTTCAAAATGTTTTTTTTCCTCAGGGGATCGATAACAATAAGTTTGGCAAGTACAGAACAAGGCGAGTACACCAAGGCAAACCATCGTTATTGCCAAGTCTCCAGGGTACCCAGCCAGACCATCGTGAAATGTACAAAAGCTGAGGGTTTTTTGTTATTGTCGAGCTATAATTATTTAACATGTATTTTTTTCTGTTTAATGCTTTTTTCAAGAAATGCTTAGGTGAATCAGGTCGCAATATTACTAGCTCCGTATTGCCGGAGAATAGCTGCATTATTTTCCATTCATATTTCTCTGTCTTCCTAGAAAGTTCGAAAGTAAATTATCGGTTTGTATTGACTTTCAAAGATAACTGGTTCATCATCATCGAATGCCGTCTCCGCAACGAAGGTTGGCTACCATGGAGTGCCATTCTGTTCTGCCTCTTGCTTTGATGGTGCATGTTGTCATAGTATGATTCGTCCATCTTTTGATGTTACTCGTCCATGTTAGTCTTGGTCTGCTCTCTGCCTCATTTACCTTGTACTGTCCCCTCCAGGATTACTTTTAGTAGGCTGTTGCGACTTTTAACATGGCACAAAAGATAACTGGTTAGGCTATATATTAATGAAATGACACACTCGCTTTATTTTGCGATTTGTTAATTATTTTGACCATAAAAATGATATCAATCTACTAAATAGTGCACTGCCAGGCTAGTACTCTGGGAAGGTGAGGAATCCCGCCTGGCATCGTGAATTTCGAGATTGAAGCGACACTGTCCAGAATTCTCCGAATACTTTGTATAGGCGGCCAAGCACATTTGGGTGAAGTCTAACGTGCTAAGACGCCGATTCAAGTCTGGTATTCTACCTTACCTTTAAATAGTACACAATTGGACAGAGAACGTGTAGAAGACAAGAAAGCAAAATGTACGACATCAGAGAATAAGAATATTAAAAAGTCTTGACTGTGTAAGTCGACAACAAGAAAAGTAGCACAAAGAAAAAATCTGATAACAAACATCCATGTAGCCTTTCTGCCGCAATTATTCAAATAATGAATTTGGACTTTGGACCTTATACTTTAGAACGGATTGGTGTCACTGTCATCATCAAGTACCGAGCCTACTGGCGTAGGTGATCATGTCTCTCCACAACTTTCGATCTCGACAGTTCTTTATCATTTCTGTTGTTGGCCTTCTGCCAAGCCATTCTCTTAAGCGGTGTGGTATTTTCTCTCTTTGTTTCCCTCTATCTCTTCGACCCTCAATTTTTTTCAGTTGTTACAATATATTCCAGGTGCCACTGTAGGCGGAACGTTCACATATCTGCTAGAGCCTCGTTCCAGAAATCAACTAAGTGTTCATCCAGATCGTTGATATTGTTCTGCGTTTTGGGAAAAAAAAATGTATGCCGTTCATAGTGCACACTTCTGGGTAGCTGTAATGGTCGTCGCCGTTAGCACTATCTCCATGTGCAGACGCCGCATCCAAGATACTAAAATTAAATACAGCTGTCAAAAAACATGGACAAGCTAGAAAGAGGATTCGGACACATATGGAGAAGATGCTAGATATCTTGGTGTCGTCGCACGGTAAATATATATATATGTATGTATGTATAATTCTATACTAATAAAAAATATTTTTTTTTTAAAAGAAGAGGAAGAATTATATTTCTAATCTAAACGGTCCCCATCATCTATGTGTTCTTAGAGGTGGGCAGTATGTAGGTGATCTAAAGATATGTCGTAGTCTAAACAATAAGGCCTGTGTATAAATCCTGCCACAAGCGCTGATGATTTATTCCTCCGAAGCCATGGTTGCTTTCTGACTTCTCATTTCCCCGGTCTCTGGTTTGTGAGGTCTAATGTCTATACCTCTCGGGTAAATGTTAACAATAGGACGTCCAGTGTATAATCTACGCAAGTTAAAGAACCCTTGGCAGTTGAACATCTAAAAGAGGAGATAAAATATGGCATCTGCCCGGGGAAAATTATTAACAGAGAAAAATCGAATCTACACAATTTTCCCCTTCATTTTCAAATATCTTCATCGGTATTACGTAGTTCGTGTTTCCGAACTGATGCCATCGCCAGTGCTTTCGCTAGTATATAGTAGCGATGGTGCACGCTGGGTGCGGTGCTGGGAAGGAGATCTGATCATCTGAGTATTATGGAGAGTGGCTCATCACAGCCCGTGTGAAGGAATATGTATCTAGTCAGGTCTCCAACTTCCTATAATGTCAACTTCAAGGTCTGGAAACCACCTTCTTCATGGGCTACCCATCCCGTCTTCCTGTAACATTCCATTATTGTTCTTTCTAGATTTCTGTTTCTTTTTGTGTGACAATAATATTTTAATTTCCTCTGTAAAACGCTGTTTATAAGACAGTTCTATTTAATTTCAAGTCCTTTTAATATGTCTTCATTTTTTCAATATCCAAGGTATTTTAAGAGTAGATTACACTACACATGCCAGATTTCCTAGCCACTTCTCTGACATGTTGGTATACCACAAAACCCCAACCAGTACGCTGTCCGCGGGATACAGGAATCATCCGTATAGATGCTCGGATGCTGAGGTGAGGACATATATATATATATATATATATATATATATATATATATAAATGTAAATTATCTCTCTCAATTTTCTCTCAAAGATATATATCCATCTCAAAGAGCTCAAACAGTCTTACTGATGATATGTACGATATTTAACTGGAGGGGACTAAGGAAATAACCAAAGTAGAAGTACATGACCAGTCACGGTGGTACTTCTTATGCTTCCCATTGGGAATAAGTGAGATCGATTATAAAGTCTCGTTCTGTAAATCGGGAACACAGCCCTCATTAACTTGTGCTATCATCGATTATTCGTCGTTTTAAGGAACAACAGAAATTGGTTGTATTCGTTCCTTGTAACTAGATTAAGTACTCGTTTAAGGGGGCATGGTAGTACAATTTGCAACATTATACAATTGATGAAAAATGAAGCGATACTTGGCAGTTACTACAAGTATGATCAAAAATAAAAGCTTTTAAATCTTTTATTTCATTAAAGAATCGGTTGTTATGGAGAGATCAGCTATCTTGTATTATAAACAGTGGAGTACAGTCTTAAACCATAAGAAGAGGAAGGTTTGATTATTTGTTCACAATTGGCAAAATTAATGAGTTAAGTGCTCTGTGCACACCGTGAGCTGTGTGTTTCATCCGTTTTGATCGTGTTTCGATATTCCAGTTGTTTACGATGCATGATGATTTTGGCGTGTGCTGAGACTGCTACGATGTGGACTACAGTTACCTTTCTTTATTTGGGAGATGAGATATTAGGATGATTACGCTGGCACGGGCGATTGAGCAATTATGGATTTTAATTCGTTTGCAGTGATACCGGGGTCTTCCATAACCAAATAACCTAACTGGCAAAATATAGGGCAAGAGAACACTGGGGTAAGAAGCTACAACAACAGGCATAAACTCCTTTGCTAAAAATGAGAAGTTCATCCAGAACAGGGACATGTGCAAGGTCTGACACTTAATAGCAATGATCATCAGGCATGAAGAGTCTAGAACTTCTGTCCTACGTTCTGTTTCTGTCTTCAACTCAAAAGGTCAGTAGATAGATAATGAAAGGACAAAGCATCCAAAAATATCAATTATAGTCAAGAGAAGAAGGTAGTCATATGCTGGCCATGTGATGAGAAGAGGCAACAAAGGAATTTCAAAGCAAGTCATCAAATGGGAACCAATTGTTAAAATGAATAGAGTCCGACCTAGAGAAATAATAAAAAGAACACAGAGGCAAGAGACAACAACAGTAAGCATCAGCTCCTTTGCTGAGATTGAGCAACTTGCCTAGAAAAGAGTTGTGTAATACGCTAATCTTACGGTGTGTTGTTTGATGTGTGACGGGGATAATCTGACGACTATCTGTGTTTTATATGTTCGGATTTATAGTTAAAAATAATGTCTTAACATCATCAAGCGTATACATTTTAAACAATGTGACGATCATCATTTTCAGGAGGACGTGAACTTCTGGTCAATATGGTATCTGGGCGGCAGGAACCATTGAAGGCTATGAATGAAAGTGTTCCTTGTTGCAGTTTCCTCTTATTCTAAGTCCGGCTTGTTGCATGAGCTACTGAGATGGGTGCTCTGTGCACACCGTGAGCTGTGTGTTTCATCCGTTTTGATCATGTTTCGATATTCAAGTTGTTTACGATGAATGATGATGTCGTATGACAGGGAACAGTTGGCTGTGTTCACTTTCTGTGCGGTTTCGCCTTATGTCTTTTGGCGTGTGCTGAGACTGCTATTATGGGGTCTAAAACTACCTTTCTTTGTTTTGGAGATGAGATGGTAATTCGGATGATTCCACTGGCACGGGCGGTTGAGCAATTATGGATTTTTGATTCGTTTGCAGTGATGCCGGTGCCTTCCATAACCAAATAACCAAAGGGCAAGAGAGATCACTGACGACAGAAAGAGAAGGTATTATATAGATAGCGTTGTGTTGTGGCATGGTAAACAGTCAGCAACACATTTAATACGAAGCACTGTGGACAGACACGTGTGGAAGGACGTGATCGCCTACGCCAACCGGTATGGCACGTGATGATGATAATCTTAAAATAATTTAAAATCACACAATAACAGTCTTATTTCAACTGCTGTACCTAGCTAAGTATATCGCTATTCTGTTACATCAGGCAGTATACTCGTTGTTGCCTGTTAGTTTCCACAAATATAGATCTGTACCTGTGACCAATCACTTGCTGATATCTTCAAAGGTTCGATTGTAAACGTAAACATTGCCCACATAAATGAAAACAAACAATAAACAAAATTTTAGAGAGCTAATCATCATCAAGTACAATGCCCGTTGGAGTGGGTGATCATGTTTCTCTACAACTTTCGATCTCGACAGTTATTTATCATTTATGTTGTTGACCTTCTGCCAAGCCATTCTCTTAAGATTTCTAATATCCTTTCTCTTTACTTCTCTTTATCTCTTCGTCCTTCAATTTTTCCAGTTGTTACAATATATTCCAACTGTACTTTTCTCATTACATGGCCAAACAATTATGATTGTTTCTTCCTAATATTGGATATTAGCTTTCTTTTTGCTTTAGCTTCCCCCAGAACGTTTTCATTACTCCTCTTAACTAAGAAAGTTTATTTTTTTTAAAAAAAAAGGTAATTTATCATGCGGCACAATACCAGCAAAGCAGTAAAATTAATAAAATTAAAATTACTAAGGATTTGTATCTTCTCGATAGTAACATGCAGCTGTGAATCATGGACAATCTCATAAACAACAATGGAGAAAATTGATTCACTCGAAACAAAATGCTACAGAAAAATCCTTAAGATACCTTGGATAATAAAAAAGAAGCGCAATGAAGACATATTAAAATGTTTAGACATTAAAAAGAACTGCCTTATAAAGATCATTCTGCAGAGATAAGTAAAATTCTACGGCAACGTCAACAGATACAGTGGGTTGGAAAGAATAATAATAATGGAAGGTACTTTTCTTTTATTCATTTTATCATAATATTATTATTATCAAAGTTTCAGCTCAAAATGTGGCACAGGACTTAGGAAGAAAAAAAAGCAGTTGCATCTTATCCGTTTTCACCATCCATCTTATATTTGTTTATAATTATAATTATTGTGTATTTCTGGGTCTTCCTATATTCCTCATATGGATACTCGATATCCTAATGTGGCCATTATTCAGTCCAGTTCTCTGTAACACTTCTACGTTTATTTTCAACCTTTACTTTTAAGGACAAGACGTAGGGTTCAATCCCAACCGACGGCTTCCGGTTCACGCAGCCTTTAATGGGTACCGGTTTTTTCTGGGAAAGTAAAGCGGCACGGGCGTACCGACCACATTACCCCAAAAATCATGTGCTGAAGGTCTGCAAAATATATGGTCACTAACACCGTATTCCCTATACGTCACTTGGCGTGACGGGGGTACTTTACATTTTTTTTTTTACTTACTTTCCACTTATTTGTCATAGTATTATGTATATTATATTATCGCGTTCGACATCAGTTGCTCGTCAGTAAGAGAAACCCGTCGTTTCTTTGACTGCTATTCTGAATGCTTATTGTTCTCTATGTAATGACAGTAGTCCATAAGGTATGTCTAATTAAGGGTCCCCCTTTTGGTGTTATCAGTCCACTTTAGTCTTGGTCTGCCTTTGACTCGTCTACCTTGAACCTTCCTGTCCCAGATGACCTTTAGTAGCGTACTGTGTGGCTTCACATGTCCTAAAATATATGTTGTTATTTTCTCGAATTGGGTGAAGTCGTTCTTTTTTAAATTGTCAGCTGGTTTAGAACATTGTTTTGTCCTCAATTTGTCTCAATAACTCACTTCTTCTAATTTCTCTATAGATCCACATTCCAAGGCTTTAATTTTCTGCTCTGTAAAGTAAAGGTAAAGTACGAGACTTGAACCGGCGTCAATGCACGCGAGTTTACACCCATGTGTGCTCGGCCGCCTATCCAGAAATGTTCGGAGATTTCTGTATAATGTCGCCTCAAGCATCGAAACTTAGATGCGAGGCGACATTCCTCACCTTCCCAGGGTAATACCCTGGTACCCATTTCTTCCAACGGCTGGGTCGACCGTGGTGGTATTTGTTTTTCCAACCACGAGTACAATTCACACTGCTCCCAGCGGGAATCGAACATGGGTTGTCCGAACGTCGGTAGTTTAGTCGGGTGGTTTTCCCAACTAGGCTACCGAGGCCCCACCTTCCTGCTCTGTTTTCTTATTTAATGTCCATGTTTCCGTACCATACAGGAATATTGAATAGATATAACATTTTACAATTTATAGTTTTAATTATAATGTTATCTGCATAGATGTGATGATATTTTTCATGTTGTTAAGATTGCTTTTTCCCCATTCCTATTCTTTTCTTTTTTTCTATCTTACATTCTCCAGTATGTTATAATATACCCAAGACAGCTATATTTTTTTACTTTTCTAGGTTCTTTCCATCTACCTCGACATATCTACTTGTATAGTTTACGTGTTTTCTCAACCAGTTATGTTCAAACCTTATTATTTGATTGTTTCGTTTATTTTGTCAAATAGTTTTATCGATCTTCTGGATTTTCTGCCATTGACACGGCATCACCAACATATCTTGAATTACTGATCTAATCTAATTAATGTTTATTTAGGGAATCCCATGATCTCTTTAAAGATCTTCTCTGTTTCGTTGAATAAATATCGTGATAGAATGCAGTCGTGTCTTGCACTTTTGATATTAATAGATGCAGAGTTATCGCTGTTATATTTTATCATAGCTGTTTGTTCCTGGTATAAATTACATATTAGTGGTATGTCATCATCATCTAGATGTATATTTTTCAAGCCTTTTATTCATTGTTCATCTCAGTGTTTAAGGTCTTCTTTATTCTCTTGTGAGGCCACAGGCGATTGGCTCTGATGTTTGGAATTAACCACACCTTAGACGCAACGACACACGCTTTGTTAAGAAGTAAAAAGAAATCAGTTTCGGAGATTTAAAAACACAAAAACGGCGTTCTGGTTTAATTTATCGATACTCCTCACTTTCAGCTTCTTCTCTTTTTCTCAAACATATTTCTATTTATCTCTTTTTCTCGCGGTAATCGATTGTTATTTTTCCATCCAAGACTTTGCGTTTCTTTCATTGCATCGTTTCTTACAAATCATCGAGTTCTTAATCTTCTCCACACCGTTCGATATTGTTAATTCAGTACACTCACACTCTCCTCTCTCTCTCTCTCTCTCTCTCTCTCTCTCTCTCTCTCTCTCTTTCTCTCTCATCCACACATTCTTCTTTGTCCTGTCACCCTTCACAATTTTCAATATTTATTTTTCATCATAAGTGGCCCAAGGCAAGGGACTGAAACCATTTCACTACTTTGGGCCTGTTGACGGAACAACCAGTCTTGCCAAACTAGTAAAGACCGAAGAGGAAAGACAACCCGGTAAAAGACCATTCTAATATCGGATATACTAGGCTGAAAGACGCAGATAAGGCAGTTTTCAAAGTGTTCCTTGTTGCAGTTTCCTCATATTCCAAGTCCGGCTTGTTGCAGGAGCTACTGAGTTAAGTGCTCTGTGCACACCGTGAGCTGTGTGTCTCATCCGTTTTGATCATGTTTCGATAGTCAATTTGTTTACGGTGAATGATGATATCGTATGACAGGGAACAGTTGGCTGTGTTCACTTTCTTCACAGTTTCGCCTTATATGTCTTTTGGCGTGTGCTGAGACTACTATGATGGGGACTACAGTTACCTTTCTTTGTTTGGGAGATGAGATATTAATTCGGATTATTACGCTGGCACGGGCGGTTGAGCTATTATGGATTTTAATTCGTTTGCAGGGATACCGGGACCTTCCATAACCAAAGATAAGGCAGTTTGTTGTGAATCGAAATAGAAAACATTTGAACTAACGCTTCTCTTTTTGAGAGCGGACAATGAAAAGAAGCGGGCGAATGGAGTAGCCTGATATGAAGGGGCATTACAACAAAGTGTATCAGTTTATATTGTTAATATTTCTTGTGTAAGGAAATTATGTGACTTGCTTTTTCTTAATTGATGCACTAGCACTTGTCGAAAAACACACCGCCTGTGCTGGAACTAGGACTTCAAATATGATACAAGAGAATGTAGCGGTGACTGAAGCTCTGAAAGAAGGACTGTAATGATGTTAGTGCCTGAGCCGAAGCTGAATAGTGATAAATATATAGAGAAATACAGAGCAAGACCGAAATTGAGAAAAATGAAAGAAAGAGAGACTGAAGAAATGAATACAGAAAAACGGAAGAAAGGTAGAAATAGAGTAATAAAAATACATAGAAACGAAAGAAAGAAAAATTTAAAAGAACGAAAGAAGAAAGAAAGAAAGAAAGAAAGAAAGAAAGAAAGAAAGAAGAAAAAAGAAAGAAAGAAAGAAAGAAATAGCCCCGTCACGATCGTAGTGCCGTATAGGGTATATATTTTTGCTGCCCTTATATTCTAGGGACCTTCGGCACAATGTCTTTGGAGGTATCATGTTCTGTATTACGCCAGTGCCGTTTTTCACGAACCAGTGAGCTACAGCGGCTCTCAAAACATACATAACCAAGACAACAGTTGTTGGTACCTACAGAAGCCTAGAAACTTAGGAACCGGTGTTAATTTACCGCGCCTGTCATACAGGCATTCATGAAATGAAAAGCGCTGGCCTCAAAGTTCCAGTGGTAGTGACTCTAATCATTGATGGTAAGAAGAGGGGGGTCTATTGGATGTATTGGCTTCCTTCTATTGGAGTTTGCCACTTGGTGAATCTATCGTCAACAAACTTATAGAATTAAAGACTGAGACAACGTAAAGACAAGACCGAAACAATGTAAAAAACATTCATATGATGACGTTTGAGACGCATATGCAACCAGACAGTCACGAGACTCACTAGTATGCAGGCATTTCAAGTGTCTGCGGAAGGTGACTAAACATTTCTAGGTTTGCCTGGAGTCCGGCGATTTCAATCCTTCATCACAACATTCAGATTTCCTTCTTCTTTTTTCTTGATTTCCTTCTTCTTTTTCTTGATTTCCTTCTTTTTTTTTCTTGTTTTCCTTCCTCTTTTTTCTTGATTTCCTTCTTTTTTTCTTGTTTTCCTTCTTCTTTCTCATGTTTTCCTTCTTCTTTTTCTTGATTTCCTTCTTCTTTTTCAGCATTCAACCGTTAAGTGAGCGTAGATGTTCTGTGTCGCTAGTTTGCAGCAGGACTGCGATATCTGCGCTTTTATTCCCGACATATCCCACGTCGGCATGACTAACAATCTTGGACCAGGCTGTAGCTATTTTTTTGTAAACTGCCGAACGTTCTTTAATGTTCGCGAGCGTACACGGAACCTCCTATTTGTATCGCTGTTATCCGAGAGGGCTAGACATCGGATCTACTTAGAAACCAGGAGAAGGTAAAACAGGAAGAAATCACCGATTCAAAGTAAAAATTGTCCACCGCTGTAGCTGGTTTTGAACCAAGGACCATTTCCTTCCCTTTAGACCGACGTCAAGCAATTACTGCATTCAATTGGATTGTTGCAGCTTTGAGGTGCACGTCTTATGTTGAAGAAGTACAAGGTTCGAGTCACGTGGAGCGAACGAAATCTTAATTCTTCAGTAAGTGGAATGGAGTTTCTTGCCATTTCGGAGTGTGTCACAATGTAAAGTGGATTTAGTATCTAGTGCAAGCAAGTTTAACACACCATCATTGTCAGTTGAAACACTGAAAGAGAAGTGTATATCTGACTAAGTAGAAATAAAAATAATACAATGTTTACCTTCATTCTTCTTCTTTTCTTGCGCGTTTGTCTTTCAGCATGTGGAGAAGAGGCATTTTGTAGTCTATTGCTCTTTAGTAACTTCTCTCTCTCTTTCTCTCTCTCTCTCTCTTCCCTATATAATCATCATCATCTTGTTCCATACCGGTTGGCGTAGGAGATCATGCACTTGTACAATCTTCTATTCACAGTGAATCGTATCAATTATGTTGTAAACTGTTTTCCATGCCATGACACCAAGCTATCTAGTATCATCTCTCTTTGTCGTCAGCGATCTCTATTTCCCTGTATTTTGCCCGTTGTAATCAAGTATTCCAACTTTCCTATCTCATGATGTGCCCGAAAAATGCTGCTTGTTTTTTTCTGATGTTTTTAGGAGCTCCTTTTTTGTATTGGTCTCTTTCAGAATTTCTCCATTGGTCTTTTTAGCTTTCAAGGGGAACTCTCAACATTCTTCTGAAAAATCTCATCTGTGTGGCCTCTAATCGCCTTGTCACTTGTTTGTTTACTGTCCATGATTCGCTTCCATAGGGCAGAATTGGCTCTATATAGCAGTGATGAACTCTCTTTCTTACTTCTATTAACACAGACTTGTTATTTATTATTGCTTATTGACTTTATTTGACTATATCATGTTACGTGTCTAAACAATTTAATTCATTTTGTTAATGTATTCTGCTGGAAAATGTATCAGATACTATTTCTTCATAATTACATACTTTATTATCTCTCTCACTCTCTCTCTCTCTCCCCTCTCTCTCTCACCATCTCTCTCTCTCTCTCTCCCTATTTCTTTCCCTTTTCTTTCTCTCTCTCTCTCCCCCTCTCTCTCTGTCTAATCTTTCTCGTTTTCTCTTACAAACACACACGCTCTCTGTAACATTTTAGCTCTAAGGGAAGCTTGACCATCCTTGTCATTACTTAATAGTATTCTCTTTCATTGTGCTTATCGTAATGCCTGATAATTTATTAACACATGTCACCCTCTATGTCTACCTTTTCTACTCTTTCCTCTTGCTTCTGCACTAATGTTAAAGCTCTCTCATGTGTTCGTTACATGTTCAAACTGTTTGATTCTTTTTTGTTTTGTTTCTTTTTATGTTTGCTCTAACATTGAAATAACCATAGATGTTTTCCTTATATCATCATTTTTCTTATCAGACAAAAAGCTGAAAAAAAAAACTTACGGTGTCTACTATTGTTAACAATTTATATTAAACGTGTTTTGACCTGCTACAAATGCTACAACGTTTATGCCTGGAGGCTGACATTTGTGTGTTTGATCATACAACATCAAGGAACTAACAGACATTATTCAAATACAGTGATGATGGAACAATCTACAAGATTTTGTTTACAAGGAAACTACTTGACACCGTTCAAGTATAGTAATGATTGTACTGTATACAAGATCAAATAAACTAATAAACACCGTTCAAGTATAGTAATAATTGCACTGTCTACAAGATCAAAGAAACTAATAGACACCGTTCAAGTACAGTGATGATTGTACTATCTGCAAGATAAAAAAAAACTAATAGACACCGTTCAAGTATAGTAATGATTGTACTATCTACAAGATCAAAGAAACTAATAGACACCGTTGAAGTACAGTGATGATTGTACTGTCTGCAAGATTAAAAAAACGAATAGATACCGTTCAAGTATAGTAATGATTGTACTATCTACAAGATCAAAGAAACTAATAGACACCGTTCAAGTATAGTAATGATTGTCCTGTCTACAAGATTAAAAAAACGAATAGATACCGTTCAAGTATAGTAATGATTGCACTATCTACAAGATCAAAGAAACTAATAGACACCGTTGAAGTACAGTGATGATTGTACTGTCTTCAAGATCAAAGAAACTAATAGACACCGTTCAAGTATAGTAATGATTGTACTGTCTGCAAGATTAAAGAAACTAATAGTCACGTTCGAGCTCAGTGATGATGATCTAATTTATAAAAATACAAAGTGAAGAAAGGAGTTGTCATTTTTATGAGAGTGCTCTCATCCTATTTCAATATTTTTGAATCTGTTCAAATTTCGCTTTCATATCCTCTGTCCTCTTTTTTCCACGGCCTCCCGTTTTTCAATGCTCGCTAGCCTCCAATCAAAAGCCAATGAAATAAAGCAAACTGGCTTCACGCGTCTAAAATCGTTGAAACCTTTTATTATTTTCTCTCAGGATTATTTATGTGTATGTGTGTATGAATGGTTATGCGTGCATGTGTGTATTGTGTGGTCTGTGCGTGTATGAGTAATGGACTTTCACTTGTCAACATTCAACCAAGATTTCAGATATCGATTCTCGCGTCAGTGTCCCGATCCACTTCATTCATTTGTCTCCGTCACAATTGTTATGTCATCTTTCATATCACTTATTCATCTCTCTATTCTCAGTTATTATGTCTTCTCTTTAATATATTTAGACATTCAGTTGACACTCTTGCACATTATATGTAATCTTTTATTTCTTCATTGCCCGTCATTGTTAAATCTATTAACTTGTTTTTAACTTTCCAGATTTATTCACTTTATTTAAATTTCCTAGATTTATTAACTTTCCAGTCACTCTGTTTTTTACGTTCCCATCAATTCTCTGATATTTGAGTCTCTACTCTAAATCCCACATCTTTTTCTATCGTTTTTCAATTCTATTCTCATTTCAATTTTTTCTTCACGTAGTTGTTTAATTTCATACCTCATTGAATAATCTCTATTTTTTATTTTAAATGTCATCTTCAGCATCTCTTTCTCTGCAATCACGCTCTGTTGTTCACTGTTTCTCCCTCAAAATTTCTTTATTCACATCTCACTCAAATGTTCATTGCTATTTCTTGATCTCTGTTCAGTTGCCTCTCTAACCGACTCTCCCGCATCTACCTCACTCCTACCAACTGATCGTGCTTTTCATCATCTATAAGTCGCATATACTCTTCATTTATTGTTTTCTTTTCTGTCTGTCTCTCTTTCACCCCCCTCCAATATTTCTTTTCTACCTCCCTCACATTTTCTAGCTAACCCATTTTCTCTCCTCTCAAAATACATTTGCATACTCAACTTTATATCTAATCCATCATGCCATCCTTCCCACATAAGCTCATATCCTCCCCACACCCACCAGATTACTATATGCTTTTACATAAAACACAAAACAACGTTAAGTACTCGCTGGCTCTTCTCCAACCACACACTCTCTCTCTCTCTTATCCTATTCCCTCCGCACGTGTGTAGCAATTCGTAGAAATTTACGAGTAAACTTCCACCGAACTTAGACCTAATTTTTCTTCACCTAAAATCTTCTTCCGTTTGATTTCACATTACTCTTTGTTGCGACCGATTAGCCCTGTCTCCGTAACCAGACCTCAAAGATATCAAATGGTAGCTATTTTAACGATCCACGAACTGTTGAGACAAGAAAAATGGCTGCCACATTGATTCCACCATTTCAAAGTAGGTCAGCTCAGGTTAGAACACTATTTTCTTCATTTTCTTTATTGAGAGGGGAAACAATTATTTTACATTTGATTCTTTTTAATAAAAAATGAGGTATAGTTAATTAGCATGATCGCAGTGTGTGAGAGGAGTATGGTGACTACTTACTAGCTTGGTGAGTTTGTGAAGGTGGCGTTTCAAAGCCAGAATCTTCTTGTTGTGTCCATTGTCTTTTATCTCACCGTATTCCTCTTTTTTTCCAGAAACGCTATTCCCCATTACTGACTTTATAGATATGATGTGATGTAATATAATGTAATTGACCATTTTTTTTAAAAATGAGATGAATAACAAATATATTTTCTTTTACTTTTGAAGAAAGATTAAGTTATAAACTAACCGATTTTCCATTTATTTCAAGTTCTCGTAGATTACTTTGGTTGATTTTATCAACTGTGCAAAGATATATAATTATATCGATTTTTTTCTTACCACACTAATATCTATCTATTGACCTTTCGAGCCGTAACCGGCCCATAGGGCGTAGACCAAGATACACCTTCTCCTATATGAATTTTTGTTCTAGCAGTTTTCTTTTAAAGATATTTTATCAAATCTCGCCATCTGTCTCTGTTCTGTGCAAGCAGTTCTATCTCATTGAGGGAGCCGATTCCTGCTGCTCTTGCCTCTCTCATCAATGTTCTTCTCAGTGTCTCCCTGGGTCTTCCTCTTTTTCTTTTACCTGTTGTTTCCCATATGAGGGCTTGCTTTGCTATTCGATTATTATCTCTTCTCATCACATGTCCAACGTATGACCATCGTCTTTTCTTTATTACTGAAGATATTAGTGGTTGATTGGCGATTTCTCTAATTTCCTCGTTTGTTTTGAATTCGTTCCATTCTATACCAAGTATTTTCCTTAGACATTTATTTTCGAATGCGTTCAACTTTGTTTCTATATCTCTTGTTGTTTTCCAGCTTTCACACGCATACGTAAGGGTTGATAGTACATTTGATTTGAATAGCCTAAGTTTTGTGTTTGTGCTAATGAGTTTTGATTTCCACAACTTTTCAAGGCTTCTGAAAGACATTGCTGCTTTAGCCAGTCTGATTCTAATTTCTTTGCTCGTATCCCCTTCTCGATCAATGTGACTTCCAAGATAGATGAAGTGATCGATCTCTTCTACTGGTTTGTTTTCCATGTATATTTTGTCACTTGTTGGAATTAAACTTTTCATGACTTTAGTCTTTTCATGATTGACCTCAAGCCCAATTTTGCTGATATGGAGACACTAATATGGAGACTGAGAAATGAGTAAAAGGACAAATAATATAGTTTCACTCAGATAGAAGTATAAATTATGAACATTTCAAGAGAATTACTAGGACTAGATACATAAATGTAGTGAGTACAAAGCACCAGTGTTACTTAACAATTGTTGTGTATTGCAACCTCGGACAAGAGCAATTAACAATATCGATTTTCTCAAGACGTCAATAAATGAACGTAACACATGTGTTTACACCTTTAGGATAGGACCTCTAACGAGTTGGACTGTGGGACTTTAAATGACTGGCTAGCACCCACTAACAAAAGTAATAAACATACGATGTTCAGAGAGTGCCGATATAACCAACATACGTTAGATTCCATACCACTAATATCTTCAGGAATAAAGAAAAGACGATATGTTGGACATGTGATGAGAAGAGGCAATAACCGAATAGCAAAGCAAGCCCTCATGTTGGAAACAATAGGTAAGAGGAAAAGAGGAAGACCCAGAGAGACACTGAGAAGAATATTTGTGAGAGAGGCAAGAGCAGCACGAATCGGCTCCCTCAATGAGATAGAGCTGCTTGCACAGAACAGAGACAAATGGCGAGATTTGATGAAATATCTTTAAAAGAATTGAAAACTGCTAGAATAAAAATTTAGATAAGAGAAGAGTATCTTGATATATGCCCTATGGGCCGGCTACGGCTCGAAAAGTCAATAGATAGATAGATAGTTAGATTCCATAACAAGTTATGCTGTGATTCCAGCTGCTATAGAGTTATACGAAACAGTCTGAGAGATAAGATCAGAAATGAAGAACTGAGAAAAAAGCTAGAAATAGCCCCCGCCATAGAATATATAAGGAAACAACAGATAAAATGGTTTGGCCACGTGACATGGCAGAAAGAACAAAACACAACGAGCCTTCAACAAACGTTGTGAGAACACCAGACCACGTAAAAGATGGGTCGATGGAATATTAGAAGCACTAGGAAACATAACAGCAGCAGAGGCGAACAGAAGAGCAAAAGACCGCAAATTATATCTCCCCTCGACGCTGAAAGGCAGATGAGGAAGGAAAAGAAGAAGCAGAAGATAGAGTTATACTGCTTTCTTTAAGCGTATTTAAAACATAGGTAAGCAAAAAACATTACTTTCGTTTAAGCATTAAATTTGTGAGTATAATTTCTTAGTTTAAAGTCTTGAATGTTGTTATCACAGCTGTCTGTTTTCATTTCAAAGCGGCATTACAATCTTGGAATAAATTAGCAGCACTGATGGATGACGATGTCCTGAGTCTAGTACATTCCTCTCATTCTTACAACTGATAATTGGTGAAAGTGGTTTCAATTTATGAGACGGGCAAAAAACTAATAATATGTCGCTAATTTAAACATGTATATGTGAAACGATATTTATATAATTAATTCTAGTTATAAAGAGATCAAATACCAAATACCACCAAATTCGAGAGTTTCGGAGGTGGGGGGGGGGGGTAATTCTCTTGAAATGTTCATAATTTATACTTCTATCTGAGTGAAACTATTTTATTTGCCCTTTTACTCATTTCTCAGTCTCCATATTAGTGTGGTAAGTAAAAAATTGATATAATTATATGTCTTTGCACAGTTGGCACAAGTGATACAATCAACCAAAGTAATCTACAAGAACTTGAAATAAATGGGAAATCGGTTAGTTTATAACTTAATCTTTCTTCAAAATTAAAATATATTTGTTATTTATCTCATTTTTAAAATGGCCAATATTTAATTGTTTTACCACAATCATTTTTTTTTTAGTTTAAGATACACCTCCTTCTATTCACGTTGAATAAATAATAGAAGAAGCATGCGTGTTTTATCTTTGTTGAGAGAACCACGTGAATAACAAATGAAGTAAAGCATCAATGAGAAACAACTGTGTTAAGCTTCCAATATTTCATCTGAATGGTACAGCAATCATGGTTATAATTCAAGACTGTACGGTAATAATTAGGTATACGCTATGTGACAAGAACAAATAATCTCTATGGAAGTATAACATTTACGCAGAACCATCGTGTATATTTAACGAGTCGTAGAGAATATTTACTGACAATAAACTACACCTTTACCATTTGGCAGCCTAACAGAAAACAGTGTACGGATATCTCCTGGAGTGGTGTGCGGATATTTATTTTCATGTGGTGGAGCTATCGTTTTACAGTGGAAACATATTGGGATCTTGTGAAAGTACGCCAGGAGTTTACGACATAACATAAACACATTGACATATACAAACGGTACTGTTTTAATTAAAAGCGAGATAGGAAAGAAAACTAACGTAAACAGCAAATTGTAAGTAAAGTAAAGTACCCCCGTCACACCAAGTGGCGTATAGGGAAATATGGTGTTAGTGACCCTATATTTTACAGACCTTCAGCACATGATTTTTGGGGTAATGTGGTCAGTATTACGCCCGTGCTGCTTTACTTTCCCAGAAAAAAATCCGGTACCCATTTAAGGCTGGGTGAACCCGGAAGCCGTCGGTTGGGATCGAACCCTACCCCTTGTCCGTAGTAGTCCAGTTTACTAACCACTGAGCTATCGCGGCTACCAAACAGCAAATTGCAGTTACTATAATTACACAACCTGTCAGGTAGAAACGAAAAGGAACTATACATTTTGTGAAAGAGATCCTGTACTAATTTACGCACCGGAACAATACAAAAACAGTATAATAATTTTACAAATAAATCAACAAGGAATTAACATACGCAACAGTTTTCTACAACAGCATTTATACTGTGAAGCTAATAGCATAATAATGTGACATTGTGACGTCAGTGACAATACGCAAAATGTGCAAAAAGTCAAAAGAAGACTGGCTCAGCCAAAAATGTATAGAAATAGAAACTAGAGAAAGCAAACATTACTTAAGAGGAATGCACACAGAATAAAGAGAATGACTAATACAAATATAAAAGCCACAGATGGATGCACAAGTGGATGCATTGCAGACTAAAAAGGAAAAATGTTAACAGAAAAAAAATATATTATAGATAGATGGCAAGAATATATAACAGAACTATTTCATAATTAAAGGGACAAGAAGCCAGTTATAAAATGAACATCAGGCTATACAATTTATAATCTGAGGTGGAAAAAGTTATAAAAACAATGAAAAAGGGAAAAGCAGCAGGAATTGACAGCATAAAGATAGAGATGATACAGGCACTAGAAGATTTTGGCATTGAAGTGATTACAGACATATGCAACGACATATAACACACATGATACATACCAAATGAACTAAAAACATCAATTTTCATTGCATTGCCTAAAAAGAATGGTGCAGTTGAATGCAGTGACTTTAGAACAATAAACCTAATGAGCCATGTTACAAAAATCTTGCTAAAAGTTATACAAGGAAAGATTCAGAATAAAATCAATACTGTATTAGATGAGCAGCAATTTGGATTTAGGAATGCTGTTTTCCAGTGAAATTTCCTGTTTATTTGTTTGTTTTTATTTATTTTTTGAGGGTTCATGTGAGTGTGCGCGCTTTCTATTTGATGTTAATCACTTTGCTTCTTTTGATTCATTGCATTTTGTTATAATTTCCTTCTTTCATCACTTATTATTGTTGTTACACTATTGAACGCGTCAAAAAATGGCGGTTTGTTTACGCCGGTCTGTTGTCAAGGACGCGTAAGTCATTTAATTTGTAGAAAGCTCACAGTGTTTCCGCGTGCTGCTGAGCAAGTTACTGGAGCTGGCCAGTTTATAACGTGGAACGGGTTCTAGGCCGTGCGACTGAGCAAGTGCACGTGAGTCTAGGCCATCCAAAGCAACAACGTTCAGCGACGTTCATCTTTAAAGACGACGGTAAGAAGTGTAAGTTTTCAGATGCAGCCCAAACTACATCATCGAAGAAGGAAAACACGACGGGGCAAGAGGGGTGGCACTAAACTATCAAAGTGTGAGAGGCTAGGCCTAAAGTATGTGCGCGTTACTTATTGGAATTGTGGGTCCATTAATCAACGACGGCCCATTCTTGATAAGCTACTGTGCGGCGCCGATATAATGGTTTTGCAAGAAACTCTTCTTGGTGACAGGACAGTAAGTACTCCTGGCTTTCATTGCTTTTACAATAGACGACACCTTGGGCAGGCCATCCTTGTGCGCAACAATATGGTGGCAGCTGAGGTTGATATGTCTGCGTGGAACAATGCAGAATTGCAGGTACATGCGGTTAGGGTGCAGACCCCAGTTCATTTCGTGATTGTTAATGTGTATGCCTGTAATGGGCAGGTGAACACACAACAATGGCAGAATCTCTTCGAGTTCGATGAAGAGAATGTCATTTTCTGCGGAGACTTTAATGCTAGAGGAACCAGTGGGGTAACGGCATAACCAACAAGCAGGGAGAAGACCTAGAGATCGCACTGGTATCGGCCGATTTAGTGTGCTTGAATGATGGAAGGGCAACACGAATGGCCACTCGAACAGGGGACTCTGATAGTGTTATAGACCTGGCACTGGTGTCTTCCACCTTCGCACCGGTTTGCAGGTGGAGTGCACTGGGGTTCCACGGAAGTGATCACTATCCATGTGTCCTCCTAATTGAGAAAAGCGGAAATAAACGCCAGAGAAGAAAGCTCCACACATTCAACTACGAGAAAACAGACCAGGACGTCATTAGCAAAATCAGACATAGGAAACGGAGCGCCCCTCGTAGGAGGCAGGAGAGATGGACGCAGCCACCCTGGTGGAACGTAGATGTCGAGGAAGCTTGGCGGAGCAAGAGACAAACGGTCAAAACATGGCAGAAAGCCAGAAGGTATGGTAGAACACAACCTGAGCTCTTGAAGCGTCTGAAAGTAGAGGTCGACCAAAAAATGATGCACTTTAAACTATGCGCTAAGCAGGCTAAGGATGCCAAATGGGATGACTTCTGTAAAAAAGTGTGCTCAGAAAAATCGCTAGCCACATTCTGGCGCCTTCATCAGTGCATGAATGGCACACCACGACACAGAGGTATACCAGACTTTCAGAGCACAGACCAGATATGGCACAAATCTGATGAGAGCAAAGGAAGGCCCTGCTTGCCCGCTACATTGAGCAGACGGACCAAAGAAATGAGGCTGTAAGAATGAGGATACGGGGATCTTTGTCAAATTTGTGTGAGGATGTAGGGCTGAAAGAAGATCTCACAATCACAACCGATACCATTCGCGCGACACTTAAAAGGTCACACAACACTGCTCCTGGTCCAGATGGTGTTCGGTATGATGACATAGGCGATTTAGCTGACGACGACTTGACAAAACTGGCCAAAGAGTTTAATGCCAGCATTCGGAGTGGCCAGATTAAGGAGGAGTGGCTACACAGCTACTTACTACCGCTACCGAAGCCAAACAAGGACCATTCTCAGATCAGTGCCTACAGCATTAATCACAATGCAGAACACTGCGGGCAAGCTGCTGGAGAAAATAGTTGCCCGTGTCCTCACGTGTCGCCTTGAACAGAAACGCGTATTCCCATCCACACTCGGAGGTTATAGATATAACAAAGAGACATGGCTCAATGCGGCAGTATTTGCCTATGACGTCTTCGAAGGCTTCCACAGACGAGAGGAGACATGTGCTGCTGCTATAGATCTGGAGGATGCATACAACAGGGTACCATTTGAATATCTCATGCATATGCTTCTCAAACTGGCGGTGAACCCCTTCCTCATAAGATGGATCGCCGCGGCACTGTTTCAGAGGAAGGTGATACTCAGATGTGGAAGTTGGTCTTCCGAGCCAACATCCATTTGTCCTGGGCTGCCACAAGGATCACCATTGTCACCAGTTCTATTTAACGTGTACACAATAACGATCACGGCCCAACAGCTGATGGGAGGGGAAGAACTATGACTTTTGCTGATGATATTCTGGTATATCGACAGGGAAGAGACAGACGGGGAATCGCCTCCACAATGCAAGACGAACTCGATCGCATTTCTTCCTGGTGTGGGGTTTCAGGTGCCTTGGTTAATCCTAATAAAGCATCAGTTTCATGGTTCTCCCTTAACAATCATATCGTTAATACGACCACACCGGTAGTACGAATGGGAGCTGATGAGGTGACCAGGGACAAGTTGATGACATACCTCGGAGTTAAGTTTGATCGCAGCCTGTGTTTTCGGGACCACGTTGACCATGTGATAACAAAATCCCGCAAAGGATTAGCCGCCTTGAAGGTCATGGCAGCTGCCAACATCGAGCAGAGGCTACTTACTCTTCTGTTCCAGGGATTAGTCCTCGCACCAATCGAGTATGCCCTGGCCATTCTTACTGTCAGTACGACTCAAATTGATAGGCTGGAGAAAATACAAAATGAAGCCATGCGCATTATCCTGGGATGTACGAGGGACACTCCCTGTGTGGCAATGAGGTATCTTCTTGACTTTCCAACCATGGATGACAGAATCAAGATCTGGAGAGCACGAGCATACCTGAAGATTAGTACAGATACAGAGCATCCATTGCACCACGTGCTCAACACAGAGAAAGGTACCAGGCTAAAAAGAGGCAAATCATGGGTGGGCCGAGCAGAAGATGTCATCAAACAGGTCTGTGGGCTTACCAATCTCAGCGTTGGTGAGGAGTGGATACCGGTGCCTACGTCATTCAAGGGGACTTTCTCATGTATTGTCACACTCGACAGGAAAAGTAGGAACAGAACCCAGTCGTGGTTAATGCTGAGGTCAACGGTCTCATCTGCGATAACACCGATGAGAAAGATGCAGTCATCTATACAGACGGATCTTTAAGACGACACGAAAAAAGTGCATGGGCATTTACAGCACGTTCGGCAGGCAGAATAGCCAAGGAAGACAGTGGTGCATACGCCATGACCACGAGTAGCATGACAATGGAGGTGATGGCAGTGACCAAGGCATTCAAATGGTTAGAGTCACAAGACTACATCCACGCATTTATACTGAGTGATTCGATGAGCATGATAAAAAAAGTGGAGGCGGGCTTTGTACGCATGCAATGGGTAGAGTCGTTGCAGAAATCCAAAATACGTAAGGTCACCTTTGTCTATGTCCCTGGACATGCGGAGTACGGGGAAATGAGAGAGCGGACAGGTTGGCTAGCTGCGCTGTCGTTGAGGACGGGCAACCGATGGATCGGGCGGACGTCATCAATGCACTACGAGATGTGGGAAGAGCACAGGACTTCGACAAACACAGATCCACGTCACTTCTTCGGATGATGGAAATGGGAGTTAAGATGGGCACAGCCAGAAATGAGAAACTTGGTGGCCGTGTAAGAAGACTTATCAACCAACATAGAACTGGAGTCGTCAGTCGCTGGACACTGAGGGAATTGCTGAGGAGGGGATCTGAGCACCTATGGACATGTTCGGACTGCAATGATGATGACCCGCAAATAACTCAATAACTCAATAACTCAAACAAACAATATATGCCTGCTTGATAGACTACACCATAGCTTTTGATAGAGTACACCTCAAACAACTTATAGAATGCCTAAAAGAGATACATCTAGATGACATGAACATACGACTAATATGTAATCTATACTGGGAGCAAACAGCAATAATCAAAAATAACAAAGAGAACTCTACACCTATTGATATAGAAAGAGGAGTAAGACAGCGATGCATCCTATTACCAAGCTTGTTCAACCTATACACTGAGCAAATCTTTAAAAACATCATAGAGATGCCAGGCCTACAAATTAATGGAGAGATAATCAATAAGCTAAGATATGCTGATGATACTGTACTACTAGCAAAAAATCCTAAAGACCTACAACAATTACTTAATGAAATAAACATGATAAGCAAAAAATATGGACTAGATGTGAATATCAAAAAGACTAAAACTATGATCATAAACAAAGGAAATACTCAAAACCCACAAGTGGATATCAAAATTGAAAGAATAGACCTGGAGACAGTTCAGAACTGCAACTACCTTGGACATACTATAACCAGTGATGGAAAATGTACAACTGAAATAAACAAAAGAATAGGAATGGCAAAAAGTAATTTTAATGTCATGAAGAACACATTAACATCACAACAAATAACACCAGGGCTATAACTAAGATTAGCAAAATGTTACATCTTCTCAATATTCCTATATGGTGCAGAAAATTCGACATTAGACAAGAAAACAGAACAGAAAATTGAAGCCTTTGAAATGTGGATATATAGGAGAACAGATAGAATTAGATGGAATGAAAAGAAAACAAACGATGAAGTCTCAAAACACTAAAAATGAAAAGAGAACTACTAAACATAATTCAAACAAGACAAATGCGATTTTTGGGCCATGTTAAAAGACACAACAGCCTACTAAAAGTAATCCTGGAGTGGAAAATAAAAGGTAAAAGAGGCAGAGGCAGTCCAAGACTAACATGGACGAGTAACATCAAAAGATGGACAAATCAGCCTATGACAACCTGCACCATCAAAGCAAGCTACAAAGCAGAATGGCGCTCCATGGTAGCCAACCTTCGTTGCAGAGACGGCACTCGATGATGATGATGAGTGACAATAACAAACAAAAAAAGAATGTATACTAATATCCTGCTAGCTGCTATTTATTTGCATGGACTACAAAAGCAAAATAACTGGCTCAAAACAATAAACATTTGATCATCAAAATCACAGACGACAAGCAAGCTCAACAATCTGGACTATTCAAGCACGCAATTCTAAAGACAGAACAAAGAATAAAATGTTTAGTGATAAACAACTAAAGCAGTTTGTCCTACGTCACAACCCACACTGGGCCTCCGGGTGTTTGCCAGGAGGTCACGGTGCTTATTTTTAACTGTAAACATTTTTTTTTAAATATTGCCTAGATTATTTCAACTGCCCATTATAAAAGTGGGTCATGACTAGAAATAAGGCTCTGAAGGGCCAGAATAAAGCAGGAGACGAATTCTATAATTCTTTGTCTCCATTTTCTTTTACATTCACAAGATGAAAAGTACACTTAATCCTCCCTTAGAATAAAATTAAGTGAGCATATATGCCATGTTTTGTGATTTACAGATAGCTGTTATAGTTACCCATTTCGGCCAATACATCCGACTTCAGCCGATGTTTTTGATCACTGAGTTGCCTTTTCTTTTCGATCAATAATCTGTTGACTTGATTGGATTGTTTGTTTCTAGGAGCACCATTCGTAGGTGCATAGGATCTTGATTAGCACTGCTGCTCGTCGATCCTGACGTATGCAGTCAGCTATGAGTAGCTGATAGCTTTCAGCTTAAAATTCTAAGAAGTCTCATGACGTTTTACAACGAACATTCAGCTAAAATTAACGCAGGTGCTGCAAAACCTGTCAGATAAGCTTAGTCAAATGACACCATTACTAGGTCATAAATGAATCAAATTAGAAACAAGGAAGAGCGCTATTCAAATCAATCTTCATTACAAAGCTGTGATGTCCGAGGAAGACTTGAATATTAGAGAATATTAAACAATTAAAACGATAAATAAAACAAAATAATCAAACGGTTGAGAACAGTGATGGAAGTCAGCTTCAGAAAAACAAAATTAGAAGAAATGAACTAAGATGGCAGCTGAGTATTACCTCCCATGTAATATACAAAAAGAAAAAAAAATAAATGGATAGGTGAATTCACAAGACGCAAACAACTTTACCAAACAACCCAAACAGCTAAAATAAACACGAAAAAATAATCCTAATGGACGTTCTCCAGTGAGAGATGGATGACAGAATACTAGAAACGTTCGATAACGTGACAGCAGAAAGGTCAAATCAAAGAGAAATACAAATAATAACTTCTTCTAAGTATCCCAAGAATTTGACAAATAAATGTGAAAGTGAAGAATGAAGAATAAGGAATCATTTTTTTCTATAACTAGATCTATGACCTATGCCTCACTGCAGCAGGCAATAACTAGCCTGAATGTATCAATATTTACAATATAGAGAACAATAAAAATGTGAAAGATATCACTAACACTGATGGACAGGCAAGTGTGAAGTTCAGATATTAATCCTCCATGCGTTATCATCATGGTCATCATCATCACCACAAGTTACAGCTGATGTCAACGACGATGTCTCCCCACACCTTTCTCCCTCTGCAGCTGTTTCTCAAATCCACCGTTGACGTTTAACATTCCCATTATCTGGACACCTACCCTCCAGGGACCTATCAGATTTTTTTAGTGAATTATCATGAATCCATTATTTTCCTACCCGCCGAGAGACTGTCAAAAACTTAATTACTGTGCAATGTTGTGTAACTCATTAAGTTTAATTTGTTTATTCCACAAAAGTCTATGTCCGTTGACGAAAGTAGTAATCCATTTAGAGATGCATAACTCTCTAAGATACAACATTTAACTTACTCAACAACAAATTAAAACTTTGCAGCAGATATTTTCATAGAAATACGTAACAGCGATGATACCTTCAAATGGAAGTTGTAGCTCGTATGTAAATAGTATAATAGTTTATTCTAACACATTTTGTTGGTGTCCTACTTCTAGGTTTTAAATATCTATGTTGGTTATAGTTATAAAGACATTCTTTAAAACATATTTAGAGCTAATCTTTAACACAGTTTTTAAAGGCATAATCAAATAAGCCAGAAGAATGCATGACTAGTTTCAGAGAATAATGAGAGCTCTAGACAAGTCAACAACAACAATCAAGTAACGATTGATGTGGTTGAAGAAATCAATGAACATCAACAATTTAGAACAGGCATCAGAATGAATGAATACTTTGTTTTTAAATACAATATTGACTGAAGTGTAGTACACTTTAAATACAATATTGACTGAAGTGTAGAACACTTTAAATACAATATTGACTGAAGTGTAGAACACTTTAAATACAATATTGACTGAAGTGTAGAACACTTTAAATACAATATTGACTGAAGTGTAGTACACTTTAAATACAATATTGACTGAAGTGTAGAACACTTTAAATACAATATTGACTGAAGTGTAGAACACTTTAAATACAATATTGACTGAAGTGTAGAACACTTTAAATACAATATTGACTGAAGTGTAGAACACTTTAAATACAATATTGACTGAAGTGTAGAACACTTTAAATACAATATTGACTGAAGTGTAGAACACTTTACGACATCAAGCAGATTTTAAGGGAAAAACGAACGATTGCAGGAGTTAAGAAATTATTCGACCGTCTCACTTTGTGGCGTCGATAAATTGAAAAAAAGAAAGGATAGAGAAATAATTGGGTAATTTTAACTTTGAGGGTGCCTCAATGAGAATCTACAGGATATCCCTTTCTGTATCTATGAGTTCGTGAATTCAATTTGCTCGCTTTTATTAATTGTTGCCATGAAATGTTGTAAGCACATCATATATTTGAAATTCCACACCCTTAACGCGTTTACACTAACCGTTGCTGATCTACGTCAGTGTAGGAGTTTTCTGATTGTATTCTTTACAAAGCTGCTAGACCTTGTGATTGTCGTTCGCTGATATCAACAGTTCCAACAGTTTGTTATTACACTTTGTTGTGGCAGACAACGACGGCTTTCTTGATTTCCTGGTGATAATTAGAAAATGAGTATCCTCTTTATCCTTGAGGTACTGCAAAACTAGGGTTTTTTTACCTAAATCAGCAGGCACGCGCCATTACCGGAACTATGTTACCCTGTCAGGCATTAGTTCTAACGAAGACAGCGGAAATCAAGTGAAGGCATGGCCAATTGGTGTGAGTCGACAATGCGTATCGTCTAACTTGTGTTTCATCCTACTACTTTAGAACAACATTGTCGGCTACTGTAGGCAAGTAATAGTATTTGATTTGGTTTCATATTCATGAAATGACAGAGCCAATTTAATTTCAGTATTTATTTTCTCTTTTATCAATATATTCAAACCAGAAAGGAAAAAAAAACTAAGTTGCTAAAATCATTAACTTTAGAATTTAACCTTTCAGAGGTTTCAATAATCCAGCAATCCGTGGAACTTATATCTGATTAATCCAGCGATAATTACTCAACTTACAAAACATGTCATTCTAGTGGTGACAGCTCTCCTGGGTGCCCTAAGTTTTCGCTAGGAATATGGAATTGCTATAATAATCCTTGATCACATCTCCGTATGTTTTCAACGTATAGTTATCATTAATCAAGGACATTGTGATCGTGAATATAAAAAATATAGACATATACGAGTATACTCATTAAAAGATACAAGCTAAATGTTATGAAGTTTTTGTGAATTTTGAACCGAGAAGCTATTACGTATGCTAGCTTCCTGATTTAAACATGATTATATCAACGAAATCTTTATTATTATAAATTGTGCGAACGTTTTTCTTTAGCTTATTTTTTTCAATATACATTGTATGTGCTGCCTGTACGTATGTTTCATAGATTATAACATAACATTTGACAAAGAAATGCAACAAAAATAAGACAACATTTTAAAAGGCATAAAGGCGGACAGCAAAAGATCTCAGAATAATAAAGAACATGTACTGGCTCAAACAGCGGCCATAAGAAGTGGAAATCAGTTGGGAATGTTTCAACAAATAAAACAGGGTGTTAGGCAAGGTTGTGTGCTGTCATCAGATTTATTTAATATGCATAGTGAGATTATTTTAAGCTCCATAAGGGACATGGGAGCCGCGATAGCTCAGTGGTTAGTAAACTGGACTACAAAGAACAAGAGGTGGGGTTCGATCCTAACCGACGGCTTCCGGGTTCACCCAGCCCTTAATGGGTACCGGATTTTTTTCTGGGAAAGTAAAGCGGCAAGGGTGTAATACCGACTACATTACCCCAAAAATCATGTGCCGAAGGTCATTAAAATTTATGGTCACTAACACCATATTCCCTATACGCCACATGTCGTGACGGGGGTACTTTACTTTTATAAGGGACATGCATGGAATAACATTTCGAGGTCATAATATGAATAGCCTCAGGTATACTGGTGATACAGCCTTAATTGCAAAGAGTAAATATGACTTACAAGAAATGTTAGACATTATAGTTCAGGAAAGCAAAAATAAAGGGCTCAGCCTCAATAACAAAAAGACAAAAACAATGGTGGCAACAAAGAAAAAGACATCACCGCAATGCGCAACAAAGACAAGTGAAATAATATTAAAATAGGTAAATGAATTTAAATATCTTGGAACAGTGTTAATCTCTGATGGTAGATGTACAAGAGATGCTGAATGGTTAGGACAAGCAGCTTTCCTAGAGATGAGGAAGATACTGTACAATCCATTTTTTACAATAAAAACAGGAAAAAGATTTCTTAAATGTTATATAGAGCCAATCTTAACATTTGGATATGAATCATGGACAATATGACAACAGAAAAGAAAATCACTAGTCGCTGTAGAAATACAGTTTTACAGAAGAATGCTGAGAATACCAATGACAGCTAAAAAGAGTAATGACAACGTTCTTTAAGAGGTCAAAGCAAAAAGAGAGCTAATTTCCAATATTAGGAAGAAGCAATCATCATTTTTTGACCATATAATGAGAAAGGAAACAATGGTATATATTGTGACAACTGGGAAAATTGAGGGACGTATATATAGAGCCAGGCAAGAAGAAAAATTTCCAGACAGCTTAAGAGAATGGGTTGGCAGAGGTCAAAACATAAATTATAAATAATTGTTGAGATCGAAAGTTATGGAGAGACATGATGCCCAGCAGGCAAGGTACTTGATGATGATGATATACGTGTCTGATAATTTACTGCTAATTCCGTTTTAAATGTTGTTATTTTCAATGAAGAAGTACTAAACGAGGCAGATGTAGAGAGGGAGACTATCAAAAGAGGTAGAAATGTGTCATGATTTGTGAGGGATGCGTGGAGAAGAGGGTGGTTTCGAATACAACAGGAAAAAAATAGAAGGCAGTAGAGATTGAAGTAGAAAATGGGAAATAATACGATAGATAGTTTGTTGTCGTAGTAGGGGAAAAGATCGACTTTTGAACTGTTCAACAGCGCACGAGATCAATGGTTATGGGGGAATATCCAACGATTTTCGGTATGAACTATAAATAAATAAATTCAAGTATATTTGCTATTTATATACAGTTGTAATATACATTTTCGAAAAAAAATGCTACTAAACTAAGTACAATTTGCAGATATATAAGGTTAGATGTTAATTAAATTGGGCTGCCTTGTAGTGCGCACATGATGCAATGTTGGAAAACGCAGGAAATGAAAAACTGAAAACACCTGAAAATATTTCACAACCAGTGGCGTCGGATTGTATGCCAGAGTTCGTGACAAGATAAGTATGTGGTTTACCTGTGCAGGGTAAACAGAAAGTATTGCGCCCCATAACTTGACTACTTTTATTTATAACTACTGCTTTCTTATTTACTCTTCTGAAATTTTGCAGAAGGAAAACAATTAGCTATAAAAAAATTATATGTTTTAACCTCAAACTGGCATGATCACAATAATCCTATAAAGTCTGCAGTATTTATTCTCACCTTCTTCTATCTTTTTTATCTCCTTGTGGAGCATAGGTCTTCAACAAACACTTTCCAAGACGTAGTGTTTTTTGCCATTCTTTTTAGATCATTCTATATCTTCCCCGTCATCTTCATCTCTGCTTCTATCTGTCTTCTCCAAGAATTCCTTGGTCTTCCTCTTTGTCTTTTCCCCTGGGGATTCCAAAAAAGGGCCTGTTGTGTAATACTCTCAGTTGGCTTCCATAGTGTGTGTCCTATCCAGCGCAATCGTCTTCGCTGTATCCCTTTATCCAATGGTATTTGATTGGTACATTTCCATAATTCTATCTTAGTAATTTTGTCCTGCCATTTCCATCCTTTTATTCTGCGTAAGCATCCATTAATGAAAGTCTGTATCTTCGTGATTGTCAATGTTGTTGTTCTTCATGTTTCACAGCCATATAATAGGACCGACTTAACATTTGAGTTGAAAATTTTTATTTTTGTATTTAACCTAATTTCTTTGGATTTCCATATGTTTCCCAGTGCAATGAAAGCTCCTCTTGCTTTTGATATCCTTATTTTGGTATCATTTTCTGTTCCTCCCTCTTTATCTATATTACTGCCCAGGTATATGTAAGATTGTACGTCTAGTAGAGGTATTTCTACTAGTTTTATTTGTTTTTTGCCTACTGAATTAATTCTCATAATGTTGGTCTTATATCTATCTATTAATCTTCAGTCCTAGCTGATGTGATCTCTCATCAAAGTATGCTCATTTTATCCTGCATCTGTTGATGGGCAGTATTTATTAGTGAAGATTATAGATGTATAATGCATGTCTCAAAAATTAACATGATATAGGAGTGGCCAGGCCAAAATAACATTTCAGAAAATTAAAAACGCCTTATGCAGAAAGTCTATGTCAATAAAAGTAAGAAAGAAACCTCATCGGTACTATATAGAGCCAATTTTGACCAATGAAGTGAATCTTGACATTAGACAAACAAATGAAAAGACGATTAGAGGTCACAGAGATGGGGTTTCTCAGAAGAATGTTGAAAGTTCCCAGGACAGCTAAAAAGACCAATGAGGACATTCTCAAAGAGGGCAACACAAAAAGGAACTCTAAAAGACATAAGAAAGAAATAATCAACATTTTTCGAACACATCATGAGAAATTGAAAGTTGGAATACTTGGATACAACTATCCAATATAGGGAAAGAGATGATCACAGACGACAGAGAGAGAAGATACTAGATAGCTTGGTGTTATGGCATGGACAACAGTCAACAACAGAATTGATAAGATGCACTGTGGATAGAAGTTTGTGGATGGACATTAACGCCTACGCCAACTGGTATGGCACATGATAATGATGATAGGAGTGGCTTCAAATTTGGACACAACATGAGCTACCAAGCCTAATTAATTTTATAAACTGAGACATTGGTACACTCATTCTTATCGAAAGAAACGTTTCTTGTATAAAATATAACAGGGACTATAATTTTTTTTAATTAACTATTTTTTTCATTAACATGAATACTCAAGAGAGTAAACATTTCTGCATTATATTTTTTGACAGATATCAAATGAATGCGATAACTATACGATCAGTAACAAACAGTTGTGATTAAAGCAAAGTTTATTTGTATCTTGCAGGATATCGGTCGCAGGTCATAGTGTTTATTATTGTTGTTATTATATCTATCTATCTATTGTCCTTTCGAGCCGAAGACGGCACTTAAGGCAGAACTACAATCTCAAAAACAGAAACCTTGCGTGCCAAAATGGCACATATTGCAGAGATCACTGCTTCTAAAATCTACGGTTCTGTTTCCATAACAATGCTTTTTACAATGACAGCTTGTCAAGCCATCGATCAAACTTCTTAGTCGCCTCTTACGACATGCCTGGAAGGTCACAGTGTCACTATTCTTTACTTTCTACATAATGAGGCCCCGGTAACATGTTATTATATTCCTACCGCATTTTCTCCCGCCTAGATTGAATTATTCATGTAGTTTCTTTTGCTTTTTATTTATGTATTATCTCATTGCTACTGTTTTGTTTTTTAGTGCTGCTTTCAATATTTTATAATTTATAGCATCAGTTGTAAAACAAAGCAATAACTACGGAAGCAAAAAGGGCAATATACAAATCAATTTTTCTACCAACTCTGTGCTATCATTGCCAGAATTGGACGCTGGACTCTAGAACAATAAGAAAGATAACGATCACCGAAATGAAATGTGTCAGAAGAATGACAGGAAACAGCTTAAGGGACAGAGTAAGAAACACTGACCTGAGGAAGAAACTCGAAATTGAACTAGCCATCGAATACATAAAGAAACAACAGAAAGATTGGTTCGGTCACATAACAAGACAAAAATTACTAATATGACTCAAAGAGCCATAAACAAACGCTACGAAAACGCCAGATTAAGAGGAAGACCGAGAAAGAGATGTATAAAGGGAATACTAGAGTCACTAGGGGGGGATAACACCAGAAGAGGCCAACAGAAGAGCAAAGAATCGCAGATTGTATCTCCCCTTGACGCCAACGGCAATGGAGGAAGGATAGAGGAAGACGAAAAAGAAGAAGAAGAAGCATCAATAACATTGGGGTCAGTTCTGCTATCAGTTGTTCTTTTGTTGTTTTGTTCTCTCTTTATTATGAACGTTAATCTCAAGAACAATCATACAATTGCAAGAATGTTTTAGGCGCATAGCAGGTTACAGTCTGAGAGATTAGATTAGAATTAAACAAATAAGAAAAAAAATTAGAAAGACTCCCGCCTTTGAATACTCAAAGAAACAATAGATAAAATGGCTTTGCCACATGATTAGACAAAAATACAACATAACGAGCCTCCAATAAACGCTGCGAGAACACCAGACCCAAACGCCTACAATGAAATAGATGAATTGATGGAATATTAGAAACACCAAGAAATATAACAGCGGGAGAGGATACCATTCGCGTAAAAGACTGTAGACACTATTTTCCCGCTTCGCTGAAAGACACACGATGAAGGAAAGAAGAATAAAATATAACCGAAATTGTCAAATAATAACGGACTACATGTCTGAAAACTGTTAACAGGTACGATTTTATTTTTTTATTGTTTTCAACAGAGTTTATCAACAGTGTTTTCAGGGAACTATTAACAATAGTTGAAAAAGCAAACACAATTTTATTGGAGCCAAGACGCACAAACATAGCTAACACTGAAGGCAGTCAGTGACTCAATGCTGATTCTTTGCGTCAGAATCAGTAAACACCAACTGATCAAGATCCTGCTGCACCCCCTGACAGCTGTCATGGAAACAGACTCAGCAGTGTGGCCACGTCACAGGTATCGATAATGGAAGGAAAACCCGGCACGCAGGAAGTTTATCATGCTGAAGTTGAAAATGTCGAAAATCCCAGGTATCGCAGTTTTGATGCAAACTACGACATAGCGCAACTATGCTAATTAACGTCCATTTATAGGTTAAAGTGGACATTCGTTGAAATAAAACTAATAACTCATTCCTTTAAAGAATGTGTGTGGGAGAGTTGTTTACTTCAAGAACACACATGTGAGCTTTAAAGCTTGTCAAAAGAGAGTGTGCCTGTGATCTCACTTTTGTTTCGAAGAATGGCACGGTGACTTGTGAAGGACGGTTATTATTGCACTTTCAAAAATAGGGAGTCAAGTCAGGTATAATTAGTGTGTGGTTCAGGTATAAGTAGTGTGTGGTTCAGGTATAAGTAGTGTGTGGTTATTTATAAGATATATATAACATATGTGTAAACAGGAAAAATAGTAACTGTCGCTCAGTATGAATTTTTAATTAGTTAGAAAGTACTGAGAACTTATGGTCTTGTTTGAAAGTACAGAGAACTTATGGTCTTGTTGGAAAGTACTGAGAACGTATGGTCTTGTTTTAAAGTACTGAGAACTTATGGTCTTGTTGGAAAGTACTGAGAACTTATGGTTTTGTTAGAAAGTACTGAGAACTTATGGTCTTGTTAGAAAGTCCTGAGAACTTATGGTCTTGTTAGAAAAGTACTGAGAACTAATGGTCTTGCTAGAAAAGTGCTGAGAACTTATGGTCTTGTTAGAAAGTACTGAGAACTTATGGTCTTTTTAGAAGGTACTGAGAACTTATGGTCGTGTTAGAAAGTACTGAGAAATTATGGTCTTGTTAGAAAGTACTGAGAACTTATGGTCTTGTTAGAAGGTACTGAGAACTTATGGTCTTGTTAGAAAGTAATGAGAACTTATGGTCTTGTTAGAAAAGTGCTGAGAACTTACGGTCTTGTTAGAAAGTACTGAGAACTTATGGTCTTGTTAGAGAGTACTGAGAACTTATGGTCTTGTTAGAAAAGCACTGTGAACTTACGGTCTTGTTAGAAAAGTACTGAGAACTTATGGTCTTGTTAGAAAAGTGATGAGAACTTATGGTCTTGTTAGAAAGTACTGAGAACTTATGTTCTTGTTAGAAAGTACTGAGAATTTATGGTCTTGTTAGAAAAGTACTGTGAACTTACGGTCTTGTTTAGAAAAGTACTGAGAACTTATGGTCTTGTTAGAAAAGTGATGACAACTTATGGTCTTGCTAGAAAGTACTGAGAACATATGACCTTGTTAGAAATTACTGCGAACTTATGGTCTTTTTAGAAGGTACTGTGAACGTATGGTCTTGTTAGAAAGTACTGAGAACTTACGGTCTTGTTAGAAATTACTGAGAACTTATGGTCTTTTTAGACGGTTTTGAGAACTTATGGTCTTGTTAGAAAGTACTGAGAACTTATGGTCTTGTTAGAAAGTGATGAGAACTTATGGTCTTGTTAGAAAAGTGCTGAGAACTTATGTTCTTGTTAGAAAGTACTGAGAACGTATGGTCTTGTTAGAAAGTACTGAGAACATATGATCTTGTTAGAAAGTACTGAGATCTTATGGTCTTTTTAGAAAGTACTGAGAACTTATGGTCTTGTTAGAAAGTACTGAGAACATATGGTCTTGTTAGAAAGTACTGAGAACATATGGTCTTGTTAGAAAGTACTGAGAACTTATGGTCTTGTTAGAAAGTACTGAGAACTTATGGTCTTGTTAGAAAGTACTGAGAACATATGGTCTTGTTCGAAAAGTCGATTTTATAAATATCAGTGATCAATGAGTAACGAATACAATATGAGCCTCAACACAAATTGCTGGGAGATACTACAACTGAGATACATTTTTATTTTGTATAATTGTATCAACCAACGATACTTTTACATGTTTTCTCTGACCAAATTTGTTTTAGTTGTGCATTTGTTAGTTGTTGAAATTGTAGAATTTTTGTAAAATTTCAAATTGTATATTTTTTTTTTACATTACGTAAAATATTGCGTTATTATTGTCATTATTAACTATTTATTGTTATTTTTTCATATTTGGTTTAACTTTGATGTTTACATTTTTTGTAATTAAAAGAATGGAATTGAAGGTTGTTACTTTATTCCATGTTATGTACACATTTATAATGTGCTGTGAATTCGATTCACAATGAGCATGTGATTTGGGCAACGGCCAGCCATTGATTACAGGCGAGTCACTACAAAAAGATAAAGAAATTATGGCTCAATAAAATAACAGACGAGTCACCCAAGGCTTTGGGCAAGTACATGTAATAAATAATTAAAGAGAAACACATCGATTACGATGAGACTAAGGATTGTCAGGGTCAGTGGAATATCAAAATGTGTGCCAAGAGTGAAAATAGAAATCATCGTACATTTAGCTATATACTTCTACTGCTTTCCGTTCTCATTTGCCTTTCAGCGTCGATGAGAGATATAGTTTGCGGTTTTGTGCTTTTCTGTTGGCTTCGCCTGCTGTTATTTTTCATTATGTTTTTAATCCATCAATCACTCTTTTTTGTGTGGTCGGCTTGGTGTGCCCGTGACGTTTATTGATAGCTCGTTGTGTTGTATTTTGATCGCTCTGTCTAATTATCTAAGGGCAGAATCCCCCTACAGTAAAGACAATCTGCTGCCTTGCAGGAAGATTGGGGACAATCAAAGGCTAAGGAAAGCAAACCTGAATAAAATGCTGGCTGAAATCGGATGCACTGGGCCACTGGCGCAGAACACAGTACAACGTATTAACGGGTGTTCGGTCAGAGTAGATCTGGCAGACTCTAATTGTGATGTTCTGTCTGTGGGGGCGATCAACACACTTAACCTGACAGCTGACTTCATGTGGGAGTCTGGAATCGTACTCTGATTGGGTCCTGATCGCAGAGAGAGAGAGAGAGAGAGAGAGAGAGAGAGAGAGAGATCGCTCTGTCTTATCTTGTGGTTCAAGTCATTGTCTCTGCTGATTTTTATGTATTTAATGGCTGGAATTATTCATATCTTTTTTTCCTAGCTCTTCATATCTGATCTTATATGTCAGGCTATACCCTATCATGCGATCAGCACAATTAATTGTAGCGGTGGTTACATTTATAACTGTTCTTCAATCTAGCGTCCATATCTGGCATTGAAGTACAAAGTTGAAGTAAAGATCCTACATTTTATTTGATTTCCTGAATCTATTACAGAAGGAACCTTAGACAAAAGATAAATAGTGAAGATTTATTTTGCTAACATATATCAGAGAGGAATAATTCACCATATTGAGTAAATAAAGACAAAAAAGTTAAATAGTTAGCTATATTATAGGAAGAAAAAAAACTAAATATCACACATCGAGCCATCAATGAACGATACGAAAATAATTAATCCACACAGTCAACAACAAAAATACGGAATTATAGGAAACACCCCAGAAGCCAAAAGCAAAGGAAAAGACCCCAAACTTTATTTCTCCTCCGTGCTGGAACCTAAATTAGGAAAACGGAAAATGGCATGATCCATTAATCTCAAGATATTTGAGATAAAAAGCCAATTCGAGTTAGAGACTAATTTTAAAACATAAATTTCGAATTTTAAAAAAAGCACTAAAATTGGGCTTTGGTGAAATTTTGCATGTCCTCAGACGCGGTGGATAAAAGACCGACTAAAAAAATGACTCAATGAACCAGGAACAGACAGCACGAATATCATGTTATGGTGTGAGATGCCACACAGGAGCATTATGCATGAATGTCAAGGAAAGCTTGTAAACCAAGCGATTATCGGTGACGTTAGTCGCTGCACTTTGAGAGATATACTCAGGAAGAGATATGAGTGCTTATGACATTTTATTTTAAAAGAAGAAAAAAGTGGTCTGTCACCTTTCTTGGTCTGATCATCTCTCTTGGTCCCTCCAACCCCTACACTTCCGTCTTCTATAAACCCACAGACGCCCACTGTTATCTTCTCTACACCTCGTCTCATCCATCTCACTGCAGAGATTCGATTCCATATTCTCAATTATTACGACTTCGTCGTATCTGCCAGGATGATCAAGATTTTCTCCAACAGGCCCACCTGATGTTAAGTTTCTTTAGGCGTCGTCTCTATCCTGACTCGGTTCTTCAATCTGCCTTCCAACGTGCTCTCGATATTTCCCATCCTGTGGCACTCACCCCATCCACCAGCCGTTCCTCTGATAGAACCATATTCACTCTCACCTACCACTCTCACAACTTGGCTTCGGTGAGGATCCTTAACCGGCACCGTTCCATTCTCCACTCTGATCCCACTACCCGCCTATTTTTATAGTGATCCTCCTTTGGTAGCCTTCTAACACGACAGGAGTCTGAGAGGCATTCTTGTCACGAGCCACATGCCCCGCTCAAACCACAAACATCGTGGTGTTGTTCGTTGCGGACATAGAGTTTGCAGAACTTGTGACTACGTGCTTTGCACCGATTCGGTCTTGTTCCCTAGTAGGCGTTCCGACATCACGGAGGGGTTTACTTGTGTGTCACGGAATATCATCTACGCCATAATATGTAAGCATTGCCAGATGACGTATGTGGGCGAGGGTGGAAGACGCCTGAGTGACATATTTTGTGAGCATCTTCGTGATTTTGAGCAAAAGACTGGCAGCCCGGCGTCGGCTCATTTCAACTCCCACGGCCATAGTGGTAAACCTGACATGCAAGTTACTGGCATTGACTCGTGTTACTCCAGCAATCGCAGCCGGTTCGCCCTTGAGAATAGCCTCATTGTCCAGTTGGGTTCGCTGTACCAAGGCATGAACACATCGCTATCATACACATAGGACACCTACCACACATTTATTACGCCCATGCGCTACCGAACATATACATGTATGTATATTTGTCTGCATATGTATTGGCACATTTGGAGACCTTCGGGTTTTCTTTTGTGTGCTTCGTGATAATATATAGGGATTTATGGTTGTACGCATGTATGGTTATGTACACATGCTTTCTTACACATGTGTTCGTTGTACACACACACACAGTTAGATATACACAGTTTACACGTATCTTGTACCCACCACCCCATATTTTTAGAACCTTTCCGTCTTCTCACCCGACTGCCTGGTCAGTGAGATATATAGCTGGTCATCCCGCCAACTTATTTTAGTTCATTCAGAAGCTGACCACACTCTGGCCCACAAGGAAATTACCTTTGTTATTTCCTTGCTTGAGTATCTATCATATTAGCGTCTTGTAGTTAGATTTGTTTACATATTCTTATATAAATTTTTGTTTTATTGTTTGTTGTTCCATTTGAAGGCCTACTTGGCCGAAACGTCGACTTTTGTTTTGTTAATTACCACGTAAAACTGTTACAAATACCACTTTTTTTTGTAATTATCCTTATCATCAGCTTTACAGCAGCTTCGCATCTCTATGCATCTTGGTGCATCTTGATGCCTTTACTCCTTCTGAGTACTCATCTGATGTGCAGTGCACAGATATCTTATCTGAAGTGCAGATATCATCATTGGGTGCCGTCTCCGCATCGAAGGTTGGCTACAATGGAGCACCTTTCCGATCTAGTAGTTCTCTTTGCATTGTTAGTTGTTGTAAGACATCATCATTTCTTTCCTTTTCTTTCCATCCAATTCTTATTCTTCTATAAATCCACATTTTACTGGGGGCGAGGTGACATGGCGGCTGCCTGTAGATAATTGTTTCTGCCTCGGCTCTTGCTGACGTGTTTAAATTGTTTGAGCGACAGTCTAGTTGTGAAATAATAAGCTGTTAATTCCCGTTGTAGTTATGTTTACCTCTAACGAGTGGATGGACTGTGAACTGTATCGCTATCTCATCATCATCATCGAGTGTCGTCTCCGTAACGAAGGTTGGCTACCCTCTGGTCTGCTCTGTCTCTTGTTTTGATGGTGCAGGTTGTCATAGGCTGTTTTGTCCATCTTTTAATGTTACTCGTCCATGTTAGTCTTGGTCTGCTTCTGCCTCTTTTACCTTGTATTTTCCACTCCATGATTACTTTTCTGCTGTGTCTTTTAACATGGCCCAAAAATCGCATTTGTCTTGATTTAATTGTGTTTAGTAGTTCTCTTTTCATTTTTAGTTGTTTTAAGACTTCGTCGTTTGTTTTCTTTTCCTTCCATCCAATTCTACCTATTCTTCTATATATCCACATTTCAAATGCTTCAATTCTCTGTTCTGTTTTCTTGTCTAATGTCCGTGTTTCTGCACCATATAGGAATATTGAGAAGATGTAACATTTTGATATTCTTAGTTTTTGCTCTGGTGTTATTTGTTTTGATGTTAGTATGTTCTTCATGGCATTAAAATTACATGTTGACATTCCTATTCTTTTGTTTATTTCAGTTGTACATTTTCCATCACTGGTTATAGTATGTTCAAGGTAATTGTAGTTCTGAACTGTCTCCATCTCTATTCCTTCAATTTTGATATCCACTTGTGGGTTTTGAGTATTTTCTTTGTTATTGATCGTAGTTTTAGTCTTGTTGATATTCATGTCTCGTCCATATTATTTGCTTATGTTTATTTCATTAAGTAATTGTTGTAGATCTTTGGGATTTGCTGCTAGTAGTACAGTATCATCAGCATATCTTAGGTTATTGATTATCTTTCCATTAATTTGTAGGCCTGGCATCTCTATGATGTTTTTAAAGATTTGCTCAGTGTATAGATTGAACAAGCTTGGTGATAGGGTGCATCCCGGTCTTACTGCTCTTTTTATATCAATGGGTGTAGAGTTCTCTTTGTTATATTTTATTATTGCTGTTTGCTCCCAGCATAGATTACATATTAGTCGTATATCCATGTCATCTAGAATTATCTCTTTTAGGCATTCTATAAGTTGTTTGAGGTGTACTCTATCTAAAGCTTTGGTGTAGTCTATGAAGCAGGCATATATTGGTTTGTTTACTTCTGTGTACTTTTCGATTAATGTTCTCATGCAGAATATTACTTCTTTTGTTCCGCTATTTTTCATAAATCCAAATTGCTGCTCATCTAATTCAGTATTGATTTTATGCTCAATCCTTCCTTGATTGTTCTTAAGTCACTGCATTCAACTGCACCATTCTCTTTTGGCAATGCAATGAAAGTTGATGTTTTTAGTTCATTTGGTATGTATCATGTGTGGTATATGTCGTTGCATATGTCTGTAATCACTTCAATGCCAAAATCTTCTAGTGCCTGTATCATCTATATCTGTATGCTTTCAGGTTCTGCTGCTTTTCCCTTTTTTATTGTTTTTATAACTTTTTCCACCTCAGATTTTAAGATTTTATAGCCTGATGTACATTTTATAACTGGTTTCTTGTCCCTTTGATCATGAAATAGTTCTGTTATATATTCCTGCCATCTCTATAATATCTTTATTGTCTGTTAGCATTTTTCCTTTTTTGTCTGCAATGCATCCACCTTCTGTGGCTTTTTTATTTTTATTAGTCATTCTCTTTATTTCTGTGTGCATTCCTCTTAAGTCTTGTTTGCTTTCTCTAGTTTCTATTTCTATACATTTTTGGCTGAGCCAGTCTTCTTTTGCCTTTTTGCGCAATTTGCGTATTTCCATTATCTACTTTATTGTATTGGACTGTGTTCTTCGCGTGTCTCCTTTCTTCCACTTTTTCTAAGATTGTGTTAGTTATCCTTTTTGTTTCTTGTTCTTTTCTCTTTTGGGTAAGGTGTCGCAGGTTTCTGGTATGCTTTTCTTTATGCATTGCCATTTGGTTGTTACTTTTTCATCAGGATTTTCTCTTCTGTATTGCTCAATTCCTTCTTCTAACAGCTTCTGGTATGTGTTCTTTACTTGTATTGTATAGGTATCTTTAATATCTTTTTGATTTAAAGCTGTTATATCTAGCAGATTTGTTGATGAATTAGACTTTTGCTTGTTTCTCTTTAGTTTGATTTTCATGTTAATCATTACAGGATTGTGATCTGAATTAATATCTGCTCCTGGATAGGTTTTGGCTTTCTTTACGCTGCTATGGAAACTTTCTTTTATCATTATGTAATCTATTTGATTCCTCTTCTTATCTCCAGGGCTTTTCCATGTGTATAGTTTCCTTTTCTCTTGCTCAAAGCTGGTGTTACATATTATCAGCCTGTTTTCTTCCCAGAATTGCATTAATCTTTCTCCTCTGTCATTTCATTTTCCTAAACCATGATTTCCTATAATGATCTTATATCTACTTTTTCCTACTTTAGCGTTCATGTCACCCATTACAATCAAGATGTCTGAAGATTTCACTTTCTTCATAACTTTATTTAGGTCTTCATAGTATGCCTCTATTTGTTCATCTGTGTAGTCTTGAGTAGGTGCATATGTCTGTATTATTGCTATGTCGAATGGTTTTGCTCTCAACTTGACTAGTATAATCCTATCACTGTATGTCCAGTGGGTACTTATATATTTTTGTAGCTCTCTTTTTATCAGTATTCCTATCCCCCTTTGATGTTCTGTTGTGTTTCCTGAGTATATAAATGTATATTTTTCGCCCTCTATGTACCCACATTCTTTCCATCTTGTCTCTGATATGCCTAAGATATCTATATTTATTCGTTCTGCTTCTTGAACCAGATTTTAAATTTCCCTTCTTGATATAGAGTCCTAACATTCCAAGTACTTGTTTTAAAATTTTTTCTCCCACATAAGTTCGAATTCCTCTCCATGGCTTCCTCCAGACTAGTACATGATGATGCTCCAATCTCTTTCACGGTGGTCAGCCACATTCATCTTTCGTGTCCTGAACATGCCTCTTGTGTACAACACACTTTGCTGTTTTCGCTTTCTGGGCCGTTGGTCATTTCTGACTCTTCCGCCCCATCCACCGTTGCAGACTTTGCACAATTTGGAATGGACATTTCCGTCTGCCTGGCGCGACAGTGAAAAACAATGGCCTATCACCGATAGGTTAATCTCGAATGAAAAGAAGATAAATACCCACTTAACAACTAGAATTTCCACCAGCCTGTGAGAAGTTAAACAACCACAATAGGCATGAGCAGAATATTAATCCCAAGAATCACACCGCATGTAACCGGCGTATTTCGAAACAACACACGCTGTAACGGAAAACACCGTCCACACACGGACGCCATCTTGAAGAATCGCTATCTCCGTGGAATTGTATTTATCCTTCCAGTGTCGACATGTTTAACCTGTCATCGATAGTCCAACCTGTCTTCGCGGTTCGACAGGCAAGCATCGATTTTGACAACAATGGCTCCTACCCGAAATATCCATTCCCAATGTACAACATCTGTGACAGTTGATGGGGCGGAAGAATAAAAATTATCAACGGCTCAGAAAGCGAAAACAGCAAATTGTATGATACACAAGAGGCATATTCAGGACACGAAAGACGAATATGGCTAACTGCCGTAAAATATATTGGAGCCTCATTACGTACTATTCCAAAGAAAGCCATGGAGAGAAATTCTAACTTATCAGAACTTGTCAGAAGAAATATCTACGAATATTTGCATGTAATGTTAGGATTCTTTACCAAGAAGGAAAATTTGAAAATTCTATTTTAGAAGCAGTGAGGATAACTTGTCGAATAAATGAAGGTCTATTTGAATTTCTAAAATTGAAAAGTGCAGACTCTTCATAGCCCAGTAATCAAATCTTTATAAAATGCTCATCTTGCAATCTATGAAATAATATTCAATAATTTGTTTTCTGAACAATTTTCCCGGGGGATCTTCTCGCGTGCTGTAGAGTTCATGCACTGTGCCGGAAGCTAGTTTCTTAATAAGAAACATATTGGAGCACTCAGGGACATTGTCAGAGCACTCTGATGATGACCTCCAGCGCTACCGTAACCTCTATTTAAATTAAATAATGTATAACTAAGAAATCTAAGCAAATGTGTCTGCATATATCATCATCATCATCATCGAGTGCCGTCTCCACAACAAAGGTTGGCTACCATGGACCGCCATTCTGCTCTGTCTCTTGCTTTGATGGTGCAGGTTGTCATAAGCTGATTTGTCCATCTTTTGATGTTACTCGTCCATGTTAGTCTTGGTCTGCCTCTTTTACCTTGTATTTTCCCCTCCAGGATTACTTTTATATATATATATATATATATATATATATATATATTTATTCTTCTTTGTGTTGTGTGTTCGCGGTTCGATAGGCAAGCACATGGTTTGACAAAAATGTCAACGGAAAAACGGGTATGTTCAACCCTTATGTGAAAAGTCTGTGACGGTGGATGGAGGCGGAGGAATCAAGAATGATCAACGGCCCAGAAAGCGAAAACAGCAAAGTGTGTGGTACACAAGAGGCATGTTCAGAACACGAAAGACGAACATGGCTGACCACCGTGAAAGAGATTGGAGCCTCATCACGTACCAGTCCAGAGGAAGCCATGGAGAGTCTGAGAAATTCGAACTTATGTCGGAGGAAAGATCTTAAAATAAGTACTTGGAATGTTAGGACTCTATATCAACAAGGGAAATTGGAAAATCTAATTCAAGAAGCAGAACGAATAAATATAGATATTTTAGGCATATCAGAGACTAGATGGAAGGAATGTGGGTACATTGAAGACGAAAAATATACATTTATATACTCAGGAAACACAACAGAACATCAAAGGGGGTTGGAATACTGATAAAAAGAGAGCTACAAAAATATATAAGTACCCACTGGACATACAGTGATAGGATTATACTACTCAAGTTGAAAGCAAAACCATTCGACATAGCAATAATACAGACATATGCACCTACTCAAGACTACACAGATGAACAAAAAGAGGCATACTATGAAGACCTAAATAAAGTTATGAAGCAAGTGAAATCTTCAGACATCTTGATTGTAATGGGTGACATGAACGCTAAAGTAGGAAAAAGTAGATATAAGATCATTATAGGAAATCATGGTTTAGGAAAAAGAAATGACAGAGGAGAAAGATTAATACAATTCTGTGAAGAAAACAGGCTGATAATATGTAACACCTACTTTGAGCAAGAGAAAAGGAAACTATACACATGGAAAAGCCCTGGAGATAGGAAGAGGAATCAAATAGATTACATAATGATAAAAGAAAGGTTCCGTAACAGCGTAAAGAAAGCCAAAACCTACCCAGGAGCAGATATTAATTCTGATCACAATCCTGTAATGATTAAAATGAAAATCAAACTAAAGAGAAACAAGCAAAAATCTGATTCATCAACAAACCCACTCGACATAACAGCTTTAAATCAAAAAGATATTAAAGATACCTATACAATACAAGTAAAGAACACATACCAGAAGCTGCTAGAGGAAGGAATTGAACAATACAGAAGAGAAAATCCTGATGAAAAAGTAACAACCAAATGGCAATGCATAAAGAAAAGCATACAAAAAGCCTGCGACACCTTACCCAAAAGAGAAAAGAACAAAAAACAAAAATGGATAACTAACACCATCTTAGAAAAAATGGAAGAAAGGAGAAAAGCGAAGAACACTGCCCAATACAATAAAATAGATAATGAGATACGCAAAATGTGCAAAAAGGCAAAAGAAGACTGGCTCAGCCAAAAATGTAGAGATATAGAAACTATGGAAAGCAAACAAGACCTAAGAGGAATGCACACAGAAATAAAGAGAATGACTAATAAAAATAAAAAAGCCACAGAAGGTGGATGCATTGCAGACAAAAAAGGAAAAATGCAAACAGACAATAAGGATATCATAGATAGATGGCAGGAATATATAACAGAACTATTTCATGATCAAAGGGACAAGAAACCAGTTATAAAATGTACATCAGGCTATAAAATCTTAAAATCTGAGGTGGAAAAAGCTATAAAAACAATGAAAAGGGGAAAAGCAGCAGGACCTGAAAGCATACAGATAGAGATGATACAGGCACTTGAAGATTTTGGCATTGAAGTGATTACAGACATATGCAACGACATATACCACACAGGATACATACCAAATGAACTAAAAACATCAACTTTCATTGCACTGCCTAAAAAGAATGGTGCAGTTGAATGCAATGACTTTAGAACAATAAGCCTAATGAGCCATGTTACAAAAATCTTGCTAAAAGTTATACAAGGAAGGATTCAGAATAAAATCAATACTGAATTAGATGAGCAGCAATTTGGATTTAGGAAAAATAGCGGGACAAAAGAAGCCATATTCTGCATGAGAACATTAATCGAAAAATACACAGAAGTAAACAAACCAATATATGCCTGCTTCATAGACTACACCAAAGCTTTTGATAGAGTACACCACAAACAACTTATAGAATGCCTAAAAGAGATACATCTAGATGACATGGATATACGACTAATATGCAATCTATACTGGGAGCAAACAGCAATAATAAAATATAACAAAGAGTTCTCTACACCCATTGATATAAAAAGAGGAGTAAGACAAGGATGCATCCTATCACCAAGCTTGTTCAATCTATACACTGAGCAAATCTTTAAAAACATCATAGAGATGCCAGGCCTACAAATTAATGGAAAGATAATCAATAACCTAAGATATGCTGACGATACTGTACTACTAGCAGCAAATCCTAAAAACTACAACAATTACTTAATGAAATAAACACGACAAACAAAAAATATGGACTAGATATGAACATCAAAAAGACTAAAACTATGATCATAAACAAAGAAAATACTCAAAACCCACAAGTGGATATCAAAATTGAAGGAATAGACCTGGAGACAGTTCAGAACTATAACTACCTTGGACATACTATAACCAGTGATGGAAAATGTACAACTGAAATAAACAAAAGAATAGGAATGGCAAAAAGTAATTTTAATGTCATGAAGGACATACTAACATCAAAACAAATAACACCAGAGCTAAAACTAAGAATAGCAAAATGTTACATCTTCTCAATATTCCTATATGGTGCTGAAACATGGACATTAGACAAGAAAACAGAACAGAGAATTGAAGCATTTGAAATGTGGATATATAGAAGAATAGGTAGAATTGGATGGAAGGAAAAGAAAACAAATGACAAAGTCTTAAAACAACTAAAAATGAAAAGAGAACTGAACACAATTAGAACAAGACAAATGCGATTCTTAGGCCATGTTAAAAGACACAACAGCCTACTGAAAGTGATCCTGGAGGGGAAAATACAAGGTAAAAGAGGCAGAGGCAGACCAAGATTAACATGGACGAGTAACATCAAAAGATGGACAAATCAACCGATGACAACCTGCACCATCAAAGCAAGAGATAGAGCAAAATGGCGCTCCATGGTAGCCAACCTTCGTTGCGGAGACGGCACTCAATGATGATGATATATATACGCATCTTATGGGTATGGGAGTTGTGATAGATCAGTGGTTAGTTATAGACTACAAAGGACAAGAGGTCGGGTTCGATCCTAATCGACGGCTTCCGGGTTCACCCAGCCATAAATGGGTACGGGAATTTTTTTCTGGGAAAGTAAAGCGGCACAAGCGTAATATTGACAACATTACCTAAAACTTCATGTGCCGAGGGTCTGTCAAAATGATGGTCTCTAATATAATATTCGCTATGGCGTGACAGGGCTCTTTACTTTTATTTCTTTATTACATGCGCGTATGTTTGTATAACCTATAATTAAACAGACAGTGGTAGGTAATACGTGATGTGTTATTAGTCTTATTTTTATTTTTGCAATAAAGCAGATGTGCTGCTTTTCACTACATATTTCAACTTATGTTATCACTTTCTCAATGTCACCATCAAATCATATGTCTCGTAATCCATGACTTCAAATTTGTTAATCTGTTAAGTTTTTATTATTCGTTTTTGTGACATTCGTCATTATATGTTTTGTACATACTTTGAATAGATACGGTAAGATGCACCCCTGTCTAACTAATTCCACAATACCAAGCCAAGTTTGTGGTACCTTTTAAAAAAACACACATATATAAAAACTGATACATGCAACAACAATTGAAAAGAATAGTTTTAAATATCTAAACTTATTAGTAACAAACTGTTTAAAGACTAACGAGGAGGTCATCGGAAGACTTAACACAGCTGTGATGAATTAAAACAACCGTATAACAGATGACAAGGAATTGATACAATAACAGAAGGTAGTTTTTAAAAACTGTATTGTTTTCAATATTTACATAAGGCTATAAAATATGAGCTATCGACAAATAAAGATGCAAAATGCATTAATATCTTTGAAATCAATTATTATACAAGAATGCTCAGAATACCATGGACGGAGAAAATATCAAACGTATCAGTTTTGCAATCACTTAAACTCTAGAAAACTGGTTGAAGAAAAGCACAAAAGGGAAATCAAACATTTGGTCATGCAAACTAACAAAACGGGAGCCGCGATAGCTCAGTGGTTAGTGAATTGGACTACAAAGGACAAGGGGTAGGGTTCGATCCCAACCGACGGCTTCCGGGCTCACTCAGGGTAAGATGGGAACCGGATTTTTTTCTGGGAAAGTAAATCAACACGGGCGTAATACCGACCACATTACCCCAATAATCATGTGCTGAAGGTCTGGACAAATTATGGTCACTAACACCATTTTCCCTATACGCCCTTGGTGTGACCGGGGCTTTTTACCTTTTTACTTTCTGAAACCAACAAAACAACCTAATGAAAATAATGTGTAGGTCATAGTTTTCTTTAGTTTAGTTTGGTCAAGTTTTGTCTACAGATCATCTTCATTTCAATACGGACAGCTCAATATTGTTATTATCCCCTCCCCAGCACGTTCCAAGAATGAAACACACCCGACACACACTAGCGAAAGTATTAAAGATGGCTTCAGCATTTGACTCACGAACTTCGTATCATCAGCGAAACTGTCCCCAAAGCCTCCTTTGTTACCTCTTACGAACTGCTTGACAGGTGGCAGTGGTTGTTTTACTTTCTCCGCTCACCGTGATCAGGAATCCGGTAGCCATACATTTAGGCAGCATAGAGAGGACGAACATGAAAAGATGAATTCAAGATATCACAGATGACATAGCAATTACAGCTGCAGACGCCGGACATCTCGCGCAGGTCACGTTTGTCATGATATTAAATTTCCAATAGAAACAATCTAGATGATGATGATGATATTGGTAAGGAATGTGACAAACTAATTTCTTTGTCCAATTATCGTTTGTTCGTGTTCTTAAAACGCTTAATCCAAAAACTATGCTTTTTTATATTATTTTTTAAGCTTTACATTACAGATCGATATAACAAGAGGATCAAGAGATGCAGGTAGAGAATGTTGAGAATTATCTGTTCAATCATCGAAGTTCACACCACGTATATGTACCGGAGAATCACCTTTATCAACAACAAGCTAGTGAGAAACTGAAGTTGAATGTCCGTGTAGGAGAGTGTGTAATGGGATGCAATCATGATACGAGTATATCTCTAGGTAGATGGAACTTGTGTCTTGATTTTCTTTAAGATTTATTATATAGGACAGACAAATCTGACTACTGACTGCGTCTAGAAGAGTGATACAATGGATGGTGAAGTGAAAACGAAGTTCAGCGCAACTTGTTAGAGAACGAACAAGAAGTTTTCATTCGTATCTTCTTCTCTCTTCACTGGACGACTATTCTTCATTGTTGCACACAAAGATAGGCCGTTTGATCATAGAGACGTTGTGTTGTCGTGTCTAATAATCTGCGCCTTCTTACACAGCAACCGTCATGTCAAAATGCTTTTAAAATATAAAAGTCCCGTAAATATCTTCCTTTTTAAGAAGTTTTACATTTCTAACAAGATTCCACAAATTCTTGCACTGGACGTTGGCCATTAATTTTATTGTTGACTTTCCTTTCAGAAACCATGCTTCACAACTCATTATAGCTCTATAGTCTTGAGTGTGTGTCTCTCTCTCCGTCCACTTTGTCTGTTGTATTCTGTACACTAACCTTAACTCACTAAGAATGCGTCTACTGTAAAAACAACTTCAGTTCGATTAAGTGAGCATTAAGTTCCACAAACCCATCTTTACTGATCTTGTTAGCAGCGAGTCAATTTCTTCTGTTAACTCGGCAATGTAGTCTTCAGTCTTTTGTATTTATTTATAGTTCGTGATATTTGCTTCTCGCGGTAGACAGTAACACTCACATCCATCTTTGAAAGCGGTTCTTCTCATTTACAGAAAGAAAAGCTGGTCCAATTCTTTGTATTCATTTGTCTTGAAAATTATTTCTGCTGGATACATTTAGCCGATATTTATCAAGTTTATCTTTAATCAAGTGCAAAAAAAAACAACATGACTGTGGTGTATAAGAAAGATTGCATTAGTGCCACCCATCCCGACTGTGATGTTTAAGAAAGATTGTGTTAGTGCCACACATCCCGACTCTGGTGTATAAGAAAGATTGTGTTAGTTCCACCCATCTCGACTGTGGTGTTTAAGAACGAATGTGTTAGTTCCACCCATCCCGACTCTGGTGTATAAGAAAGATTGTGTTAGTGCCACCCATCTCGACTATGGTGTATAAGAAAGATTGTGTTAGTGCCACTCATCCCGACTCTGGTATATAAGAAAGATTGTATTAGTGCCACAAATCCAGACTGTGGTGTATAAGAAAGATTATGTTAGTTCCACCCATTCCGACTGTGGTGCATAAGAAAGATTGTGTTAGTTCCACCCATCCCGACTATGGTGTATAAGAAAGATTGTGTTAGTGTCACTCATCCCGACTCTGGTATATAAGAAAGATTGTATTAGTGCCACAAATCCAGACTGTGGTGTATAAGAAAGATTATGTTAGTTCCACAAATCCAGACTGTGGTGTATAAGAAAGATTATGTTAGTTCCACCCATTCCGACTGTGGTGCATAAGAAAGATTGTGTTAGTTCCACCCATCCCGACTGTGGTGTATAAGAAAGATTGTCTTAGTTCCACTCATCCCGACTGTGGTGTATAAGAAAGATTGTGTTAGTTCCACCCATCCCGACTGTGGTGTATAAGAAAGATTGTGTTAGTTCCACCCATCCCGACTGTGGTGTATAAGAAAGATTGTCTTAGTTCCACTCATCCCGACTGTTGTGTATAAGAAAAATTATGTTAGTTCCACCCATCCCGACTGTGGCGTATAAGAAAGATTGTGTTAGTTACACCCATCCCGACTGTGGTGTATATGAAAAATTATGTTAGTTCCACCCATCCCGACTGTGGTGTATAAGAAAGATTGTGTTAGTTCCACCCATCCTGACTCTGGTGTATAAGAAAGATTGTGTCAGTTCCACCCATTCCGACTGTGGTGTATAAGAAAGATTATGTTAGTTCCACCCATCCCGACTGTGGTGTATAAGAAAGATTGTGTTAGTTCCACCCATCCCGACTGTGGTGTATGAGAAAGATTGTGTTAGTTCCACCCATCCCGACTCTGGTGTATAAGAAAGATTGTGTTAGTTCCACCCATTCCGACTGTGCTGTATAAGAAAGATTGTGTTACTTCCACCCATCCCGATTGTGTTGTATAAGAAAGATTGTGTTAGTTCCACCCATCCCGACTGTGGTGTATAAGAAAGATTGTGTTAGTTCCACCCATCCCGACTGTTGTGTATAAGAAAGATTGTGTTAGTTCCACCCATTCCGAATGTTGTGTATAAGAAAGATTGTGTTAGTTCCACCCATCCCGACTGTTGTGTATAAGAAAGATTGTGTTAGTTCCACCCATCCCAACTGTTGTGTATAAGAAAGATTGTGTTAGTTCCACCCATCCCGACTGTTGTGTATAAGAAAGATTGTGTTAGTTCCACCCATCCCGACTGTGGTGTATAAGAAAGATTGTGTTAGTTCCACCCATCCCGACTGTGGTGTATAAGAAAGATTGTGTTAGTTCCACCCATCCCGACTGTGGTGTATAAGAAAGATTGTGTTAGTTCCACTCATCCCGACTGTTGTGTATAAGAAAAATTATGTTAGTTCCCATCATCCCGACTGTGGTGTATAAGAAAGATTGTGTTAGTTAAACCCATCCCGACTGTGGTGTATATGAAAAATTATGTTAGTTCCACCCATCCCGACTGTGGTGTATAAGAAAGATTGTGTTAGTTCCACCCATCCCGACTGTGCTGTATAAGAAAGATTGTGTTAGTTCCACCCATCCCGACTGTGGTGTATAAGAAAGATTGTGTTAGTTCCACCCATCCCGACTGTGGTGTATAAGAAAGATTGTGTTAGTTCCACCCATTCCGACTGTGCTGTATAAGAAAGATTGTGTTAGTTCCACCCATCCTAACTGTGGTGTATAAGAAAGATTGTGTTAGTTCCACCCATCCCGACTGTGGTGTATGAGAAAGATTGTGTTAGTTCCACCCATCCCGACTCTGGTGTATAAGAAAGATTGTGTTAGTTCCACCCATTCCGACTGTGCTGTATAAGAAAGTTTGTGTTACTTCCACCCATCCCGATTGTGGTGTATAAGAAAGATTGTGTTAGTTCCACCCATCCCGACTGTGGTGTATAAGAAAGATTGTGTTAGTTCCACCTATCCAGACTGTTGTGTATAAGAAAGATTGTGTTAGTTCCACCCATTCCGAATGTTGTGTATAAGAAAGATTGTGTTAGTTCCACCCATTCCGACTGTGCTGTATAAGAAAGATTGTGTTAGTTCCACCCATTCCGACTGTGCTGTATAAGAAAGATTATATTAGTTCCACCCATCCCGACTATTGTGTAGAAGAAAGATTATGTTAGTTCCACTCATCCCGACTGTGGTGTATAAGAAAGATTGTGTTAGTTCCACCCATCCCGAATCTGGTGTATAAGAAAGATTGGGTTAGTTGCACCCATCCCGACATACGATCGAGGACTGGATGGTGAGGAGACAAGATGTCGACATGTGGACACAAATTGCGCTTTCGATCCCCGTCACTTTTTGCCGCTTCGAATCGCCGGATTAGTATCCCATAGCTTTGACCTTTCCGGCCTCTGTGTAGTGAGATCCAATAGCTAACCTTTAAGATAATGGTGAAAAATAAAGAAAGTCTTTTGTGCTTTCGTGCAAGTTAAAGAACCCTTGGTAGTTAACATTAAATAAGTGTAAGCCAAAAACGATCGCTGTTCGAACAAAAACTGTTAGGTAATCTACCCAAGCTGAAGATGGATGTGCCGGGCATAAAGCCACAGTTATGGATGTTTTATTGTAAGCTACTTCACACCATCTCTTACTTAATGATTGAAAGCGAATGGGAAGTAGAGAAAACATGTAGTAAAAGTGCCCCCCCCCCCGTGAAGTGTATATAGGGAATATGGTGTTAGTTACCATAAATTTTACAGACCTTCGCACATGATTTTTGGGGTAATGTGGTCGGTATTACGCCCGTGCCGTTTTACTTTTCCAGAAAAAATCCGGTACCCATTAAAGGCTGGGTGAACCCGGAAGCCGTCGGTTGGGATCGAACCCTATCTCTTGTCCTTTGTAGTCCAGTTCACTAACCACTGAGCTATCGCGGCTCCCTAGAGAGAACATGTACGAAGATTTTAATGCTGTTTTGAGTTCAATTCCTTTTTTGAAATATTTCATACCCATAAAATATTATTTTAAAAAAATTAATTTACTTTCTTTCCATTTAATTACTTGCAAAATATTTATGAAGAAATGTTATTATCAACCACATAAATATTGCTCCGTGTATGGTGGACAACATTATGAGTTACAACAGGGAATATATTATGAGGTGAATAAAAAGAGTGGACACCGTGAATGTCTGAGCCTTTGATGTGCCGATTTTTAAAAAACCGCTTAGCTCTTTGTTGCATGGTGTCCGAGCGAAAAAGCTTATCATTGTGGGAATGGGTACATGACACGATTCTCACGACAGTTATCAACAAAAGAGCTAAATGAGTCAGTAAAATGTATAATCTAACATACAAATGTTTGTTTGCAACCTTAGCAATATCTTCAGTGTTATTTTATTACTTGTATCGTCTTCCTATTTGCATTTTTGGTGTGTCTGTGCGTGTATTTAGTAATTTATGCACTAATTCAAAACTAAAATTGTTTATTCTATTTTAATGATAGTGTCCTCGGTTTCATGTTTCAGTAAATGATTAACTAAAATCGCTTATATTGCTGTGTTTAATTAGATTGTCTTACTTGTCTTTAATTAAAGTCTCTTTAAAGTATATTCTTGGTATTTAAAGTATGTTCTTGGTATTTAAAGTATATTCTTGGTATTTAAAGTATGTTCTTGGTATTTAAAGTATTTTCTTGGTATTTAAAGTATGTTCTTGGTATTTAAAGTATATTCTTGGTATTTAAATTATGTTCTTGATATTTAAAGTATGTTCTTGGTATTTAAAGTATTTTCTTGGTAATTAAAGTATTTTCTTGATATTTATAGTATTTTCTTGATATTTAAAGTATTTTCTTAATATTTAAAGTATTTTCTTGATATTTATAGTATTATTTTTGATTCTTTTAAAGTGCATTAAAGTAAAGTTTGTCTCCCTCGCTGCGGCAAAAGGCATGTATGCAATATGTATTACCCTGTTTTGACGCAAATCATGATCACTTCGAGCATTATGTGTTAATGACATATTTCTTATTTTTTTATTATGAGCTAACTTCGCTTTAATTTAGTTGCAATATCCCATTTGTTGTAAAACCATTTTTTAAAATGTCAGGTTCAGTAGCGAGTGATACTCACTGTACTTTCCTTGTAACTAATTTGGTTACGGTAATTTGTTTTAAAGTCAGTCATGTGACTGTATTTACAGTCTCAAGTCTGTTGTAAAATATATCATATTAAATGAAAGGCTTTGCTAGAGAGAAAATATGATTATAATGTGTCAAATTGAACAGCAACAAAATAAATAACCCTCTTTACGACACTCGTGTTGTCTGATAAATGTCATTTTAAATTCCTTCACGAGTGTGCTCCCTTGGCGCTGAGCTGATCGATCTGTGTTTTGGTTTCAGTATTTTTAAGTCATTATGAAATCAACTGAACAAAATTTCAAGTTTATGTAACAGTGAAAGCACGGGAAAATCAATTGACATCAAACGTGAAATATTCATTCATTAACAGATGGACGTGAGAAAAGCAGGCTACCAGACGACAAGTGGCAATTTAGTGCTAGGTTATGTGTGAGCAATTATAATTAAATGGTAAACATTACAAATGATAATGCACAGAAGTAATTTCATGAAAAAAGTCATTTTATGAAAGCAAAGAACACCAACAGGATTAAAAAACTATGAGTGTATGTGTTGTGTTTTTGTGCTTCTCAATATGATCGTTATAATAACCTGGAAAAATCGAGGGATAGAGAGATAGAAGGAAGCAAAGAGAAAAAAATACCAGAAAGCTTAAGACAATGGCTTGGCAGAAGGTCAACAATGGAAATGATAAATAACTGTCGAGATTGAAAGTTGTGAAGAGACATGATCACCTACTCCAGCAGTCACGGTACTTGATGATGATGATAATAATAATAATAACCGTGTAGAAAGATACGCATAAGTGTTTTTATCTTACAACTTGTTTATGTAGAATACAAGAAATATGAGATAACTACAAAAATATGCAAAATTGTGAGAAAAAAAAAAAACTGAGTCTTACTGCTAAGCTAAATATGCAGAAATCTAATTAGAAATGCATATTCTGCCCCAAATGTTCGCTCCACTTAATTGAGCAAACACTATCAAAAGTTTCAAATAAGTTCAGCAAAAAGTCCCTCCTTAATAGAGTAGGTGACAATTTTAATGTTGTTGGCAGAAAATGGATACAAAATCAAGGCGTAAGTTGTTAATTCCACAGTTTTGGAATGACGAAAATTAAAACATGTTCTAATAATTGTAAAACCTTCACTATTCCTGAGCAGACTATATACTGAGATGTACAGAAATTTTTAAAAATCAGGAAATGGAATCGAGCGAAAAGAAGGTAGTTAATTGAAAGGAGGCCAAGAGGTTTATACACATAGGCGTCTCACTCAATTCGTTAGGGCTGGGCAACTGACGAATGTATGAAAAAAAAACACCACAGTGAATGATCTAGGGGGAAATCCAGTGGTATCTAATGCTACTTTCAAAAATAATCTGGACAGGATGAATTATAAAAAAGGATGTAATTTCGTCACCAATAATCACAGGCAGAAGCGCTTGTGCTGGTACAACGAACATCAAAATCAATCAGAGGACAATGTGATTTGATGTGAAGACATATTTGAGCTAAAGACTAACTAAAGACTATGTGACGTTTGTGAAGCAGCGTTCGAAACACATCCATAAATTCCTAGTTGTGGGAAAGATGTCTGTCAGAGGTGCCACACCACCATGTAATTTTTACAGGAATTCTCAGGAAAGAAAGATTCATCGACGTTCTAGAGGGACACCTTCTGTCATGTATTTACGTTATATACCCCCGATAGGTGCAATGACAATGACTTAAAGCATACATCTCACACCACCATCTCTTACCACCATATTATACCACAATCTCATACCACCATCACTTACCACCATCTCATACTACTATCTCATACCACCATCTTATAACACCATCTCATACCACCATATTATACCACAATCTCATACCACAAACGCATACTACAATCACATACCACAATCACATACCACAAACACATACCACCATCTCATACCACAAACTCATACTACAATCACATACCACAATCTCATACCACAAGCTCATACCACCAAAACATAGCTACAGGACAGGTGTGTGACAGTACTAAAGTAGCCCAGTAATATTTCCTTACTAAACCGAGTTGAAGCAGTTTGAGATCTCCTCATTTTAACAGGAGCGAACTCTGTGATTTTAAATAATTAAAGAAGTTAACGGAAAAGTGCATATACCAGTTGACTCTCATTTGCCTATAAACAATTGCAGGAAGTATGACTCGCCACATCCAGGCTTGCCTTACTGGAGTAGGTAACATTGTTTTGTACTGAAACACTGTTAGTAGAAAGGAGTGATGCTACTAATTTTCCCTTTTAATTATCAGTTGCTTCTATGAGTGTACAGATTTGAAGAAAAAAAATATGACTACTCTTTTGCAATATAATGAACATTGATTTATTAAATAAACGCTAAAGTCCTAGTTTAGTCAGATAAATTAAAGTTCGGGATAGCAACGTCTCCTTGAGCAACATTTCACTTTATTTTGAACCCTAATTGTAGATTAATAAAGAGAAATAAGTCCAGGGTAAAGGTATAAACCTAACGTTTAAACTATCCCTAAATCCAAACCCTAGAGCCTAAAATAACTGTTAGTAATTGAGAACTACTGTACTTTTGTTTCGACGGCAACTATGAGAAGATCACTCGTTTTGCTTAAAATAATTTATCTCGCTAAACTATGACTTTACGAAATAAATAATAAAGCAATATAAACCAACAAAAACCCATGCAAAATAGGAACGAGATATGTCACGGACAATCCATTGATGACGAGGGTAACTTAATAAAACATGGTGGGCAAAAGTGACACAATTATCAGAAACGAATTACCTATTAATGCTTTGGCATGACTAAAGAACGGGGTGGGAGATCTAGGCAAACTGATTTTAGAAGAAAGAAAACACAACAAAGTCAAATAGAAAGACTCGCTAACTGATTAACTTGCTAAGCAACTATGTGAGTAACGCTGCTTAACTAATTGCAATACTAAATTATTAAACTTACTAAATAACTAATTATCTAAGTAACTAAAAGTGTCATAACAAATGTTGTTTTATTATGTTATTTTCCGTATTGTCCCTGACTGCTGATCAACATAACGTTACATCCATTCTTAATTTTAAAGTGGCCTTTAAACAAACATATTTGTTAACTATCTGTTTGTTCTTGGTGTCAAACATGGTTCATACCTAACATGAACGATTGAAATATGTGAGAGATCAATAAAATTAATCAAGAAAACCTTCGTGACTGTTTTGGTACATTAGCTAGGTAAGATCACTCCATCCTTTCTTGTTTTTTAATATTTTCTCTACGTCCTTCAAAAGTCAAGGCCATTCGATATCCTTGAAGGTTTCCATGGTTTCTCATCCCCAGGTATTGTGTACATTCCCTTATTTTCTTTCCTTGTGGGTTCTATGGAAGTGTCTAAATGGGATATGGTGTTCTCGGTAAAACAATTAAAAGTCAACAGGTTAAACAGAGTTGAAACGATTATGACATTTAAACAAATTGATATGTGCTTGCATGACACGGAGATGAGCAGAATATAAGGCGAGCTAGCTTATCTCAGAGAAATAAACCAGCTAGAAGCAACTGCTATAAGTGGGGGTCAAGATGTCTGCATGTGAACGGTTTGAAAGCGGTCTATGACTCAATGTTAATTGCTTTCACTAGGACTGGTGAAACAAAACTGATCAAGATTTTACTTACACTGATATTTTTTCCCGTGAGTATTTAAAGAAACCAGCAACATGCAGCGACGAGAGTTACCAGCCGCTAGAGTGAAATAATTGGCTCTAGATACACAGTTTTTGTTGGAATCTTAAAATGATATTTTAATTCTAATCCTAGAAATGTTTCAGAATTTACGAGTGAAGACTTCCTACGACTACTACTACATTCCCCCTAGTCTTACAACTGAAATTTTATAAGAGTGGTTTCAATTTGTGGCAGAAATTTTGTATATTAATTTGTAGCCTTTTTCTTTATTTATTAGTAATATTTTAGTACATTGATGCCTAGGATAGAAAACTTTAAACAGGTTTACTAGTTTTGTAATTTTCTTATGTGAAACAGTCAATTTTATCAGCATAAATATTGTTAATATTTATAACAAATAAAGAATAAAAATGCATTTATATATAACGCCTCACAACGTATGTGATTAATGCAAGGGTAGTTTCAAGAGAAATAATAAACTACGTTTCTATGAGCCTTTATTTCTGTAAGGACAGTGAACAGACAAATACTAAACACATATAACCCAATGTACATATTACATACACACAGCATAACAAGCCTGAACACAATTTTACACACACAAATAATTGAGATCAATTCAATCATTAATCGATTTCCTATGCAGCCATGCCTTCTCCGATTGGTGTGTTTCAGTGTTTAATTGAGCGTATGCACTCACTTCGACAATTACCATTTAAATGTATCTAACGCGTGAGCTGTCCACCTCAAGACTAGATAAACACACAGCCTGTGTTAATTAAAGTAGCGTGCATACGAGTACATATATTACGTTACAGAGTGTGAAATATTCCAGTTGAGTAGTCTTTGCAGGTCAACCAACTGCTTAAAAAAACTGTATTACTCTTCAAATGGGAATGGTATAGAAGAATAGTTCTTAAGTGTTATGTACAGCCAATCTTAACATATGAATGTGAATCATGGACAATAGGACAACAGACAAGAAAACCACTGGAGTCTCTGGAATCACAGAAATATGTTTATAATACGATGGACAGCTAAGAAGAGTAATGAAAACGTCCTGAATGAGGCCAAAGCAAAAAAAGAGCTAATTTCCAATATTAGGAAGAAATAATCATATTTTTTTTGGCCACGTAAAGAGATAACAGCTGGAATATATTATAACAATTGGAAAAATTGTTGGACGACGAGATAGAGAGAAGCAAAGAGAAAAAATAGCAGACAGCTTAAGAGAATGGATTGGCAGAAGGTCAACAACAGAAATGATAAATAACTGTAGAGATCGAAAGTTGTGGAGAGACATGATCATCAACGCAATTGATGATTGTGGTAGAAGAATACTCAGCTCAGAATTGCTAGAAGTAATAGCAGATATGTACAACTTGCAGCAACAAATCATTTCAGAGAATTATTTTCTAGTGAACATAAAAACAAGGAAAAAGAAACAACATACATATCTCGTATTAACACTCGTACATATACAATAATGAAAGGCCCCAATTAGATTTAAATTAGAGCGCTATGAAAATAGAACACAAAAAATTACTAAACATTTCGGCTACAATGCCTTCATATGTAAACAGTAACACTAAACAAATGCTCATCATCATCAAGAACCGTGCCTGCTGACGTAGGTGATCATCTTCCTCCACAACTTTCGATCTCGACAGTTGTTTATCATTTCTGTTGTTGACCTTCTGCCAAGCCATTCTTTTAAGCTTTTTGGTATCTTTGCTCTTTGCTTATGTCTATCTCTTTGTCCATCGATTTTTCCACTTGTTACTATATATTCCAGGTGTTCCCTTCTTATTACATAGCCATACAATGACGGTTGTTTCTTCCAACTATTGGAAATTAGCTCTCTTTTTCTTTGGCCTCTATCAGAACGTTTTCATTACTCTTCTTAGCTGCCCATGGTATTCCCAATATTCTTCTGGAAAACCACATTTTTGCAGTGATTTTTTTGGTCTTTTGTCCTATTGTCTATAATTCGCATCCATATTTTAAGGCTAGCTCTACATAACATTTTCGCTTTCTTCCTTCTTTTGTCAAAAATGGATTACACAGTATCTTCCTCATTTTTGGAAAGCTGCTTTTGCCTAAGCCATTCTGCATCTCACCTCTGCTGTACATCTACTATCTGAAGTTAAAAATGTTCCCAGATATTTCAATTCATTTACCTATTTTAATATTGTTCCACTTGCCGCAATTGTGCACTGCAGTGATGCCTTTTTCTTTGTTGTTACCATTACTTTTGTCTTTTTGCTATTATGGCTGAGTCCTTTATTTTTGTTATCTTTCACTATAATGTCTAACATTTCTGGTACTTATTTTCATTCTTAGCGAGTAAGACTGTATCTTACCATAGATTATTTATATTATGACATCAGATTGTTAAGAAAGAAATAAACACTAGATACAAATGAAAAAATAAATCGAACAACTTGGTGATTTAGACTTTGCTGATGACACAGCTCTCCTATCACACAGCCATCAACAGGTGTAGGATAAAATGAGCATATTTGATGAGCGATCACAACAGCTAGGACTGAAGATTAATAGAGATAAGACCAACATTATGAGAATTAATACAGTTGGCAATAACCAAATAAAACTAGGTGAAATATCTCTACTAGGCGTACAATCTTACATATAACTGGGCAGTAATATAGATAAAGAGGGGGGAACAGAAAATGATACTAAAATAAGGATATCAAAAGCAAGAGGAGCTTTCACATCACTAGTAAATATATGGAAATCCAAAGAAATTAGGTTAAATACAAAAATAAAAATGTTCAACTCAAATGTTAAGTCGGTCCTATTATATGGCTGCGAAACATGGAGAACAACGAAATTGACAATCACGAAGATACAGACTTTCATTAATGGATGCTAACGCAGAACAAATGTACCAGTCAAATACCAGTGGATAAAGAGATACAGTGAATAAGATGGCGCTGGATAGAACATACACTACGGAAGCCAACTGAGATTATTACACAAAAGGCCCTTTTTTGGAGTCCCCAGGGGAAAAGACAAAGAGGAAGACCAATGAATTCTTGGAGAAGACAGATAGAAGCAGAGATGAGGATGATGGGGAAGACATGGAATGATCTTAAAAGAATGGCAAAAAACAGAACGACTTGGAAAGTGTTTGTTGAAGACCTATGCTCCAGTGGGAGCTAAAAAGGTAGAAGAAGAAGATGAAAATAATTCGCTAATTATGTAGGATGAAACCATAATATTTACAGTATAAAAATATTCACGGTTTCGTTCCTGGGAAACATTGAAAAAGGGAATTTTTTGGTTGAATATGTCTTCCGTAATGATGGCAAAACTACTGAAGAAGTAATTCAACAATGTATGCTGAAAGTTATAACTCCGCCTGAAATGTGGGGTGCGCTGAAAGAAGCACATATTATCTTAAAAAAACCGGAAGCGGTTAATGACTTGAAGGCAGAAATCGTCACCAGATCCAACAAATATCATCATCATCATCGAGTGCCGTCTCCACATCGAAGGTTGGCTACCATGGAGCGCATTCCGCTCTGTCTCTTGCTTTGGTGGTGCAGGTTGTCATAGGATGACTTGTCCATCTTTTAATGTTACTCGTCCATGTTAGTCTTGGTCTGCCTCTATTATCCTGTATTTTCCCTTCTAAAATTACTTTTAGTAGGCTGTTGTGTCTTTTAACATGCCCCAAAAACTACATTTATCTTGTTCTAATTGTGTTTATTAGTTCCCTTTTAATTTTTAGTTGTTTTAAAACTTCATTATTTGCTTTCTTTTCTTTCCATCCAATTCTACCAATTCTTCTATAAATCCACATTTCAAAGGCTTCAATTTCCTGTTCTGTTTTCTTGTCTAATGTCCATGTTTCTGCACTATACAGGGTTATTGAGAAGATATAACATTTTGCTATTCTTAGTTTTAGCCCTGGTGTTATTTGTTCTGATGTTAGCATACTTTTCATATATGGCATTAAAATTACTTTTTGCCATTCCTATTTTTTTTTTCTTTTGGTTTATTTCAGTTGTACATTTTCCATCACGGTTATGTCCAAGATAGTTGTAGCTCTGAACTGTCTCCAGATTATATACAAATATCACCGGTCATTATACAGAAGGTTTTCGAAACCATCAAGAGACGAGTCAACAAATATCATGAGGCCCACGTGGTGTTTATAAGTATAAGTCGGTGTGCAGTTAAAATATTTTTGAAATTACGGGAAATTGTAACGGAATTTTTTTTATCATTTATCTAGACACCACTGCTCTTGGCTGGCTTGTATTGGGTAAAGTGACTTTCCCCGCATTGCGATTGGGGGACTTATGAGTCTGAACATTTCAGCATTAATTATCGAATTACTCCTTCAGTATAATTACAACCATTACGGAAGAAATACTCAACAAAAAATACCCTGTTTGCAATGTTTAACACCATTTCCTTTCAGCAATGAAACCATGAGTAAGTATAACAACGACTTGTTGTGGGCGTAATATCGACCACATTACCCCAAAAATTATGTGCCGAAGGTCTATAAAAATTATGATCACTAACACTATATTCCCTATACGCCACTTGGCGTGACGGGGCTCTTTACTTTTACTTTTCTTCTTGTTTTATGCTGAAGACGGGATTGTGGACACATGACGTAAATTTCATCAATCAGTGAAGTAATTAAAAAAAATATTTTTTTCAATTCACTACACAGCGACTATATAAACACCATATATATATATATATATATATATATATATATATATATATATATATATATATTATATATATAATATATGCATTATATATTATGTGGGCCTCCTTTTAAACAACCCCCCCAATCCCCCCCCACCAGCAGATTTCAAAAGTGTGATAACTTATATATATATAAAATATGCACAAGCATTTGGCACATAAAACAACATGAATACCCACATAAAGTAAGTATGGAGAGCATGGTATGAGAGATGATAGAGAGAGATCAGAATACCAAGATGACGACAGTAGGTTCACGATATCACAGACGAACTGGGCATGACCGCAACACACACTGGATATCAAACACGATACTGAGAACATTTCATATCATCTTTCTATAGGAGCCAAGTTCCAATAGAGCCAAGAAAGATGACGATAATGAGAAATGAAAGAGGAACATCAATAATGAAAGTAATTTAATTTAAAACATTCTAGTTTCCTAATGCAACCACTACTACATAAGGGTTTAGCAGCGTGAGCCTGTTGTTTTATTTCATTATTCTAGTTCAACATTGCAAGCCCCTGTTGCGCATGTTATTCCTTGTCTAGACAGCTCTTACTGAAAAATTATTTGGGAGCATTACCGGCTGAATTTTCTATAAGGACCAGTCGGTGAGGAAATATTTAATTTAATGTAATTAGAAAGAAGTCTTCCTCGTTTTAGTTTAGTCTCTAAAATTACTAAGATAACCAGGACAGTACCTGAACAATTGACATTAATTTTAACTTTGGATTTTGAGAACGTTCAAAGAGATTTTATTATTGTCTCAAAAATTGCTGCATAGACAAATTTTTAACATAATTTTTATAGCATTTTTTTCTGTACAGAGATGCCTGTACTTAGTGAACTTAACCCAACCCTATTTCTCTTTGTTGGATAGAAACGAGCTGTTGCCATGGTCAGCAAAAAGACTTTTACTCTACTGTTGTGATTGAAGGTGGAGTGGATGGAGTGAAATAAACTTATGGTCCTGACACTACGCTGTAACTTCACTGGGTATGCGGGTTATATTCTCCAGTCCTCCTTTTAGATGCACTTCTCACCCCCCCCCCACTACTATGTAAGTACTATTGGGTTGGTTTCTAAGTTTCTGATGGTATGATTTCTCAATGGACATTAATACCAAACCAGATAAGCGTTCTTGTGTCTGAGTTGAGCGACAATAAGATTTGATTCTCTTGAGAGCAGAAAAAGTTCTTTCTACAGATGCTGATGCGCATAACGTAGTCATAAATAGCTAAGGAAGTTCCGGTAATGAGACATAGTTTTACTTTCCCTTTGTGACGATTCTGATTGGCTAGAGCTAAAAATAAACCATGAAACCGCATTCATCTTGCGGCAACACCCCCTAAATAAATTTTGATTCCCATTTTTGAATGTCAAGGTCGGTAATACTTGGTCCGGATAGAGGAAAAATGTACCGCTGGCTCATAGAGGTTTCAATGTAGAATAGTTATAACATTAACAAATGTTATAGTGGCCAGAGGAAAACCTTTAATAAATGCAAATCAAACATACTGGCCTCCGAAATGTATAATAGAATATTCGAAAATTTGTAATATAATTATTTTAAAAAATATACTAAATTATCATTTCCTTTTGTATTTCATTAATATGTTCAGGCTACCGGCGGTAGCTGAGGTATCATAGTGAATACGCCACAGCTATACATACAAGTTATCAGTAGCAGTAATCCATCAGAGACAGAGGAGATCAGCAAGCTTTTATTTGCAGACGATCAGGCACTAATACATGGAAAAATAGAAGACCTACAAGAACACTTAAATAGGCTCAACAGGATATGCACAAAATACAACTGAAAATCAACATGAACGAAATAGAAGTCATGAATGTCGCCAAAGAGAAACAGAACATCAACATAACTATAGAAGGCAAGCAACTAAAACAAGTAGAGGAATTGAAATACCTAGGAAGTTTAATGACAAACGACAATTCAAAAACAGCAGAGACAGACTCAAGATGCATCAAAGCTTGTCAAATCATTAGACAGCTGTCACCACAATTGTCCAACAAGGAAATAACTCTAGAGGCAAAACGGGCACTTTATACAATACAATCTTTTCCCAACGTTGTGCTACCAATGCCAGACCTGGACCCTGGATGCAAGAACAAAAAGTAAAATAACCTCTACTGATATGAAATGTGTTAGACGAATGACAGTAAACAGCATGAGAGACAAGATCAGAAATGAAGAACTGAGAAAAAAGCTAGGAATATCCCACGACATAGAATATATAAAGAAACAACAGATAAAATGGTTTGGCCACGTGACAAAGCAGAGGAATCGAAACAGAACAGAACAAACCTTCAATAAACGTTGCGATAACACCCCACCCAAGGTTGACCACGAAAAAATGGATTGACGGAATATTAGAAGCACTAGGAAACATAACAGCAGCAGAGGCGAACAGAAGAGCAAAAGACCGTAAATTATATCTCCCCTCAACGCTGAAAGTCAAATGAGGAAGGAAAGAAGAAGTATATTTTGTAATTACGTATGATTAATATGTTGAATACACAATGTAACAGGATCCCTCAACAACTTGCTATTCGTATGGTGTTAGTAACAATTTAATGTTATGACTACACCACATTATTGGATGACATGGTCGCTATTACGCCAGGTTGCGGTTACCTTCAAGACAAAATATCTGGGTACCCATCCTTGTTGGGTGACCCTGGATATTTGAGATTGTGCACTTTCATCATCATCATGTGTCATACCGGTTGGCATAGATGATCATGTCCTTCCATAATCTTCTATCTACAGTGCATCGTAACAGTTCTGTTGTTGACTGCTTTCCATGCCATGACACCAAACCATCCAGTATTTTCTCTCTTTGTCGTCCGCGATCTCTCTTTCCTTTTATTGTGCCAGTTGTAACCAAGTATTCCAACTTTCCTCTTCTCATGATGTGCCCGAAAAATATTGATTGTTTCTTTCTGATGTTTTTTAGGAGCTGCCTTTTTGTGTGATTTGTGATGATTTGTCTAGGCAATATAAGAAGGTAGTTTGCCATTCCTTTCCTTCTTGGCAGTGACTGTACTAGTCGGAGATCGCAGCCATTGTCTCTAAACACGAGATCCTCTGCGTGGCAGCGCGGTGTAGGGACCATGACCGGCACTACTTGTCGGCTGCTCCCACAACACCATCCACCACCTGCTCCAATGACTTCACATAACCCTAACAGGGCGGGGGGGGGGGGGGGAGAAGGGGGCGCTAAGCGGGAGCTCCACCTTGCCCAAGGGTGTCCCGAAGACTAGCGCAGGAAAGGAGATGTCTTACTCCTCCTTTGTTAGGGCAGAACTCTACCCCGCTAATTGTGCACTTTAGATAAACATAAACAGACAAATTCACGTTCGTCTGCAAACGTGATCATTAAAACGACATTCACACAATACAAATTTCTTGACATAAAGCGCCAACTTTTACAATATAAATAAAAGAGGCTAAGAATGTGGAATGTACGAGTTAAAAAAAAAGTAAAGTGCTCCCGTCACGCCAAGTGGCGGCGTATAGGGAATATGGTGTTAGTGACCATACATTTTACGGACCTTCGGCACTTGATTTTTGAGATAATATGGTCGGTATTACGCCCGTGTCGCTTTACTTTCCCAGAAAAAATTCCGGTGCGCATTTTAAGGCTGGGTGAACCCGGAAGCCGTCGATTGGGATCGAATCCTACCCCTTGTCCTTTGTAGTCCAGTTCACTAACCACTGAGCTATCACGGCTCCCTTATAATGTACGAGTACATTCACAAAAAGTGCACCGAAGAAAGCAAAGTTATTCAAGACTGAAAACATTACCATGCATGTACCCGTGAAACACAGTAACAGAGAAATAAAAGATAAACGAAAATAGTATCAAGGAGTGTACAAGTCGTGATTTCACATTTGCACGAAGTACATAGTCATAAAGTGTGTGATAGCTTGAAGTGTCTCATTATTTTTCCCTCTCACTTTCTCTCCCTCTCCCTCCCTCATTCTATCTTTCTCTCTTTCAGTCTCTCCCATGAGTAATTTATTTTTTACAATGTTTTAAACAATTTTACTGGTCATTTGTCCACATGACAGTTGTCAATCATATATATATGTGTGTATGTAAATATATATATATATATATATATATATATATATATATATATCATCATCATCATCAAGTACCGGGCCTACTGGCGTATGTGATCATGTCTCTCCACAACTTTCAATCTCGGCAGCTATTTATCATTTCTGTTGTTGACCTTCTGCCAAGCCATTCTCTTAAGCTGTCTGTTATTTTTTTCTTTGCTTTCCTCTATTTCTTCGTTCCTCAATTTTTTCCAGTTGTTACATTATATTCCAGTTGTTCTCTTCTCATTACATGGCCAAAAAATCATGTTTGTTTCTTCTTAATATTGGAAATTAGATCTCTTTTTGCTTTGATCTCTCTCAGAACATCTTCATTACTCTTCTTAGCTGTCCATGGTACTTTCAACATTCTTCTGTATATATACATATATATATTTGTTTATTTATATATGGCATTTGACGTTTTGATAGATGGATGGTATCAAGCAATCATGAATGGTGCTCTGGCATGCTTTTTTATGCATGCTCACAATGTGCTACGATTTGATGCCAGATTTGTCCAGTTTCTTTCACTGGTAGAGAATTCACTCATAAAAGCCCTGCAAACATCCTTATATCTCAGCATTTGTGTGCCTCTAGTCTCTTTCCGTCCTTAAATTCGCTTTACAATAATTGTAATAGTAATACTACACATGTATAAATGAAAGTGCTTAGTAGCTGCAATGATGCCACATGAATTTTCATCACTGCCAGGAATTCACGTAGCCTTTTTATAGATTATTTCTAGAATTCTAAACCTCGTATACAAACTGTGACCTAAATTAACATTGTCCTTTCTGACATTTTGGGAGCCGCGATAGCTCAGTGGCTAGTAAACTGGACTACAAAGGACAAGAGGCATGGTTCGATCCCAATCGACGACTTCCATTTCACCCAAACTTTAATTGGTACCGTATATTTTTTTCTGGGAAAGTAAAGCGCCACGGGCGTAATACCGACCACATTACCGACCAAATAATCATGTGCCGAAGGTCTGCAAAATGTATGGTCACTAACACTATATTCCCTATACGCCACGTGGCGTGCCGGGGTACTTTTTACTTTTTTTAATGACATTTTCGTCTCATCTTTAAACAGAAAACTATTTTCCATCAGCAAGTACATATTGTAGGTTGTTTCAAGACATTTTTCACATTTTTTTATTGATTGTCTACTCTGTTCATCTAAGTCATTCCTTAACAATTCAAATCTTCAACTGCTAGTATAGTTTCAAAATAAAAATACACACAATTTCCTTACTTTAAATAGCCCACCAACTGAAGATACCGAGTTTATTGTCATTTGTATCCCTCTTCTTCGGTCTTCACACAGGGAGTGTCGATCAATGAGGCAGAGTAATTTAAATTATTTATAGTTTTACAAACATTATTAGCAATAGCAACACAAAAATTAAATGCCACGAAGAATGCATAGCGCAATACCAGCAAGGCAGTGATATTAAAATTACTGAGGGCATGTATCTTCCCGATTGCAAAGTAGGGTTGTGAATTATGGACAATCTCGCGGAACAACGAATGAGAAAATCGATTCATTCAAAAATAATGCTACAGGAAAATTATTAAAACACTATAGATGCCGAAAACGAGCAATGAAGACGTTAAAAGGCCTAACAATTATCATGAACAAGTTCAAAAACACCATCCTAAAGAGGAAGTTAAAATACTGTGGCCATGTTAAAGGTCAAAGTGAACTTGAAAGAACAATACTGGAAGGCATAATTCTAGGAAGATGAGGCAGGGCAAAATAAGAAGAAGGTGGTTTAAAGACATATTAGTATCTTTGCACATGACAACAGAAGAAGTGGATGACCTGGAAGATATAGTGATTCTTTCAAACGAACTGTATTGAATGCAACGTTCTGTAAAGGACATGAGACCATATGATGATAGATGTGACGCCAAAACAACGGATAATTATTGTAACCGAAGTTGCTTAGTCTTACATTACGAGTCCAGCAACACTAGATTTCAATTACTTTAAAGGACTGGACTTCCGTTTCCAAACATGGTGGAATGAGGACACATTCGCTGGACCGCTTCAGATGTTGCATTAGGGAACTGATTAGCTTCGGTTCTACGGTGTAATTTTCTGCGTCTGAACTAATCAACTGATCCAGTTAGCAAAGTTCACCGATGATAACAGGTTGTACTCACCTCAATGTTCTTCATTGTCATAATCAATGAAAGATGGAGTGGGGTTTCGTACATGACTTGTCAGCATCGGTGAGAAACCCGGAAGTTCGTGATAGCTAGGAGGGTCTTATAGTCTGTTGTTTGATGTGTGATGGTGATGGTCTAATCACCAACTAATTACTATATCAAGCTTGGGCAGATGGTGCTCGTAAACCTGGGAGGGCCGACCATCTAAGGGCAGAATCCCAATACAGAAAAGACAATCTTCTGCCTTGCAGGAAGATTGGGGACAATCAAAGGCAAAGGAAAGCAAATCTGAATAAAATGCTGGCTGAAATCGGATGCACTGGGCCACTGGCGCAGAACACAGCGCAACGTTTTAACAAGTAATCAATCAGACTGGATCTACTCTAATAAGATAGAAACTACCGCTGACTGGAAAAGCTTCAAGAAACAGCTGAATAGAAAAACTATATTGGGCAATCGATTCGCTTAAACAGACAGCTGACTTCATGAGAGAGTCTGGAATCCTACTCTGATTGAGTCTTGATTGCAGAGAGAAAGAGAGAAAGAATTACTTTTAAAAAATATTTTTCGGCAATTTAGAGTCGTAAATGTTTACCAGAAGTGTTCTAGTTTTTAGAAGTAAAACTGGTTTAACTCGGATGGCTGTAGAATCTATAGATGTAATTTATAATTATATATATATATATATATATATATATATATATATATATATATATGATGGACAGTATACATTAAAGATCTTTATAATGATGAACGAACGGAAGTAAATGTTAAGGATAATGGAGAAGGATCAGAAATACTCAGAGAAGAAGTGGAAGACGCCTTGCGCAATATGATATCAGGCAAAGCTCCTGGACCAGATAATATAACTAAAGAAGAGATTGAAGCCATGGGTGATTTTGGAATAGAAATAATAATAAAAATATTGAACGATATCTACAACAGCGGATATATACAAGACGGCCTGCTCAAATCAATATTCATAGCCCTACCAAAGATATCGGGTGCGATTGAATGCGATGATCATCGCACAATAAGTCTTATGCGTCATATGACTAAGATATTACTATGAATCATCATGCGAAGAGTGCGAAACAAAATCAGTCCAGAAATTAGCGATGAACAGTGTGGTTTTGTTAGAGATAAAGGAACAAGCAATGTCATTTATATCATTAGAACTTTAGTAGAAAGAGCCATAGAGATGAAAACAGATCTATACCTATGTTTCATAGATTACACCAAGGCATTTGACAAAGTAAAGCACCAAGAAATAATCACAATTTTAGAAAGCATAAACATAGACAGCTTGGATCTAAGAATAATAAAGAACATGTACTGGCAATAAATAGCGGCCATAAGAACTGGAAACCAATTGGGAATGTTTCAAGAAATAAAACAGGGTGTTAGACAAGGTTGTGTGCTGTCACCAGATGTGTTTATTATTTATAGTGAGATTATTTTAAGATCCATAAGGGGCATGCCAGGAATAACAATTGAAGGTCATAATATAAATAATCTAAGGTATGCTGATGATACAGTCTTAATCGCTACGAGTGAAAATGAGTTACAAGAAATGTTGGACATTATAGTGAAAGAAGGCAAAATTAAAGGACTCAGCCTTAATAGTAAAAAGACAGAGGTAATGATAACAACAAAGAAAAAGACATCACCTCAGTGCAAAATAAAGACAAGTGGAACAATATTAAAACATGTAAATCAATTTAAATATATGGGAACTTTGTTAACCTGAGACGGAAGATGTACAAAAGAGGTGAGATGCAGAATGGCTCAGGCAAAAGCAGCTTTCCAAAAAATGAGGAAAATACTATGCAATCCATTTTTGACAATAGAAACAATAAAAAGAGTTCTTAAATGTTACGTAGAGCCAGTCTTAGCATATGGAGCGAGTCATGGACAATAGGACAACAGACAAGAAAATCACTGGAGAGGTCAAAGCAAAAAGAGAGCTAATTTCAAATGTTAGGAAGAGACAATCATCATTTTTTAGTTCTGCCCTACCAAAGGAGGAGTAAGGCGTTTCCATTCCTCCGTTAGTCTTCGGGACACTCTTGGGCAATGTCCGTTTAGCCCCCGTATCAGGGTTACGTGAAGCCATTGGAGGAGCAGGTGGTGGATGGTGTGGGATCAGCCGACAAGTAGTGCCCGTTATGGTCCCCACTGCGTGATGGCAGCAGATGCTCTCATGTATAGAGACAATGGCGACGATCTCCGACTAGCACAGTCACTGCCAAGAAGGAAAGGAATGACAAACTACCTTCTTATATTGCTAAGTATAATTATGCCAAATAATTAAACTAAATTAAAACTTCCACAGAGCCAGCAGAGCCGTCGTATAACTTTAAAAGAAAAAAAGAAAAAAAAAAAAAATATATATATATATATATATATATATATATATATATATATATATATATATAAAGTTATACGACGGCTCTTCTGGCTCTGTGGAAGTCTTAAATTGTGTTGACATCTTCCAACGTAACAAGAGTAGAAATACAAATGCTAATGCACCCTGTAATGGTTTATACTGCTGTACAATTTATTCTTTTATTGAATGAAAAGCTAATGGTCTCTAGCGCCGATCCTACCGAACTAGAAGTAGCCGTACAACCATATTACATTTCTGGAGTTTTCACTTTTCAGTTGTCATTTAAAAATCATGGAACTATAGAACGTCTGAGGCGTATGTACAACCAGAGCAATATGTAAGTCATTAGAATCCGTATCGAGTGTTGTTTACTGAAGGTGACTGAGTACCTATATATAGTTAGTTCAAAATGTAGTGATGTCGATCGTTCAAATTAATCAATCATTCAATAAATCAATCATATGTAAATTAAACCCTAAATTAGAAAATTAAGAGGAAGGTATAAACGAAAGCTTTACTGTAAACGGTCTAGCTGATACAGTTGTTGATATTTTAATGGTAGTTACACAACGACAACACGACGACTCACAATGAGTCATGAATACATGTAGTCAATAATCACTTTGAAATGTTGCCTACACAAGTTTATTAGCTCTTCGGTTGTACAAGTGAACCATAAGAGTTATATTTCTCTCACAAACTTAACCTGCCCCCGAGTTTGTTTCTAAATCTAATTTCTGAGCTTGTGACAAAGTCATGTCAAGTTTAATTCTATTTCCCCCACCTTTCAAATAATAGCTAAAATGTTGCATCCCCAAAGCTTGTTATTGTTCTTCTATTTCTGTGACTGCTTTATATTTATGTTACTGCTGCAATCTCTACTTAATTTGGGTAACTTCTAGCATATCCGACCCAAGCTATATCTCTATCTCCCATTATGAGATCTATTCAACCCTTTTCTACACACTATCACATAGCACATTGAGTAAACCTTGTTTTAAAAATGTATCCAAACATTCAAATAACCAATGACTCTAAGGTTAATGAAGTTAAAGACTGTATCACATGTGTAGATAGTGAGAACATTATTATTAATTTAAGTGAAGATTGAAAGAAGATTGTTGCCAAATATGTTGCCATTTGTAATCTAATACTTCTAATTTAATACTCCGAATTATTGTTCGGAACATCAGTCAACATTGTCAATATCACCATTTTCTATAATGAATCAACTGTTCACATTTTTTTCCTGATACTCGCAGATTCTTTGGTTCTTTGGTTATGGAAGGTCCCGGTATTACTGCAAACGAATTAAAATCCATAATTGCTCAACCGCCCGTGCCTGTGGAATCATCCGACTTACTAACTCATCTCCAAAGCAAAGGACAGTAGCTGTAGTCCCCATCATAGCAGTCTCAGCACACGCCAAAAGATATATGGCGAAACCGCACAAAGTGTGAATACAGCCAACTGTTCCCTGCCGTACGATATCATCATTCATCGTAAACAATTGGAATGTCGAAAATAGATCAAAACGGATGAAACACACAGCTCACAGTGTGCACAGAGCACCTAACTCAGTAGCTCCAGCAACAAGCCGGACTTGGAATATGAGGAAACTGCAACAAGGAACACTTTCAAACACAGCCTTCAATGGTTCCTGCCGCCTATCCACCATATTGACCGGAAGTTCACGTCTCCTGAAAATGATGATCGTTATATTTTTTAAAGGTATAGCGCTTGATGATGTTAGGACATCGTTTTTGACTCCAATTCCGAACATATAAAACACAGTCGTCAGATTATCCCCGTCGCACCTCAAACAACAGACCGTAAGATTAGCGTATGGCCGGTATAGGGATATACGATGAGCCATTATGATGACGTAGCACACAGAACAATGGCTGCGCCCATTGGATTCCTGATTACTCTAGTGAATGCAGCCTACAACGAACGAAACACAGTGCAAATTCCCTAAAGAGATAAATGTCGGCTGACTTGGCGGAGCAATTCACATTAATGAGTTGTAACATGTAAATGACTTCAAACCATTCCAACAACGGTCATTGAACAGCCTGATGATGACCTACACATAGCTAGCACATCCTCGCATATTCGTGTTGTCTTATTACTGGGCAGTGGACGTAGCATATTTTTAAACACGCTCTACCAGACACTGACAATACAGTGACCTCTGATGAAGTCGTGTTTATCATAGCGGCATGACCACATGAGTCATTAGCATCCGTATCTTTCTCGCTTGTTAAAGGCGACAGAGCTCTTAGAGATTGTCAGTTTTATATCAGTTTTACATAATAATCACTCATTCGATAAATCAATTAATCAATCTCAATCAAATGATTTTGAACGATGCATTGTGATAGTTTCAGCAACTTGCTATTTATTTATCTATCTGATGACTCATAGCTTTTAACTCATTCCTACTTGTACCTGCACAGTCCTACAGTAAAGACAATACTTTATTATCGGTCAACTGAATAGTTCAGTGTGGCATCACTATCGTCAGTTATAGATTAGATTCGATCTCTTTCGACTTTTTCTAAGTTTTCCTCGGTATTTAATGAGTGACTATCGTTCCATCTTTACGACATGATATCATATCGGGGATCTGTAGGGGAGGCTAACAGGACCGGAGAATAAATGCTACTTGTCCAGTGTAATCGCCACGAGGTTATCGGTCTTTTATTTTTATTTAATCCCGATAGAAGAAAAAAATGTTCACTCTGCTGTGGTTCCAACAAACGTTCTTCTGGTTTGCGCACGAGCAATTTCAATTTGGCGACGAGTTCTTCAATCTTAAATGAGTATTGGATATTATCTAGGAAAGACATTATTAGCACAGTAAATGCACTCTTATAAGGCTTTATCTGATAAAAGAGTTGTTTTTCTGCTGTTTTCTTATTATTATCGATCGACGGGGAGGAGTCTAGAAAATTGCAAATAAAAATATAACACCGCAGTGTACATTTTCAAATAACAATACAACCCACTCAACCCTTTTCTTTCTTTTCTCATAAAATTCTTCTTAATTTAAATCTTTCAGACGACCTTGACAGTGCCACGTGATCAGTAATGGACGCTGCGTGCAAAATGTCAGACTAAGTATCATATGACATTACGAAAACACGAAAATTAGATCAGGTTCACGAGAAATTCTAGCCATCTTGAGCTTTCTGTATGGCGAAAATGTTAGCAGAAAGATGAAGCAGTAAAGAAGACAGATATAAATCGCAGTTAAAACTTCAGGCAGACATGTTTGAATTTATCGTTAAGAAGATTATTCAAAATGGCGGGAATGTGGAAACTGCCGAACGCTGATGCGTATTGGGTAATCTGTGTTGCAAAATTCTGGTATCTCCAAAATATTGTCGGCTGTGAGATGAGTCTTATTAAGTTTAGGATAATCAACGATGAATATTATTTCAATGTTTTTAGTATATCTATATATTAATCCAGGGACGATTACATTAAAGAAGGGAGCCGCGATAGCTCAGTGGTTACTGAACTGGACTACAAAGGACAAGGGGTAGGGTTCGATCCCAACCGACGGCTTCCGGGTTCACCCAGCCCTAAATGGGTACCGGATTTTTTTCTGGGAAAGTAAAGCAGCACGGGCGTAATACCGACCACATTACACCAAAAATCATGTGCTGAAGGTCTGTAAAATATAGGGTCACTAACACCATATTTTCCTATACGCCACTTGGCGTGACGGGGGTACTTTACTTGTACTTACATTAAAGACGTTAGAGGTCACAGGAATGTGATTTCTCAGAAGAATGTTGAAGGTTCCCTGGACAGCTAAACAGGCCAATGAGGTAATTCTCAAAGAGACCAACATAAAAAGGGAGCTGCTAAGAAAAAATCAACGTTTTTCGGTAGCATCATGAGAAGAGGAAAGTTGCAATACTTTGATACAATTGGCAAAATACAGAGAAAGATAGATTATAGACAACAAAGAGAGACGATTCCGGATCTCTCGGTGTCATGGCACGGAAAACAGTCAACAACAGAATTGACACGATGCACTCAAATTAGAAAATTGTGGAAGGACATGATCGCATACACCACCCGGTATGTCGCATGATGATGGTACATTATTCATCCGTTTTTACAACTGGAAAAAAAAAATAATAAATTACAAGTGACCATGAAACTACTTGACCATACCATGGTTTGAAATACACTCTAATTGTCTGGTAAAAACATATAACAGATCACGTTTTTATTTATAATTTTAAACGTCCATTCTTCAAAGGCGGTAATAAGGAATGAAATTAACATCAGATGTAACAGATCAAACAAAATATCGCGATCAATAACAATTATTTTCTAACAATAAAATGCGATGTCTATATACACTGTTAACGTCTGTTGTAGTTATTGTTGTAGTTAGGATCATCATCACTTTACACCGAACGAATCATTACATAAATGCTCCGATATTTATCCCGTGAATCACAAAAAAATAAGACAAGTATCCTGTCCCACTTGCATGAACTCCGTAATACGGCGTGTGATCTACGGTATGTGATCTACGGTATGTGATCTACGGCATGTGATCAACGGTATGTGATCTACGGCATGTGATCTGCGGCATGTGATCAACGGTATGTGATCTACGGTATGTGATCTACGGCATGTGATCTGCGGCATGTGATCAACGGTATGTGATCAACGGTATGTGATCTACGGCATGTCATCTACGGCATGTCATCTACGGCATGTGATCTACGGTATGTGATCTACAGTATGTGATCAACGGTATGTGATCTACGGCATGTGATTTACGGCATGTCATCTACGGTATGTGATCTACGGCATGTGATCAACGGAATGTGATCTACGGTATGTGATCTACGGCATGTGATCAACGGTATGTAATCTACGGTATGTGATCTACGGTATGTGATCTACGGCATGTAATCAACGGCATGTGATCTACGGTATGTGATCTACGGTATGTGAACTACGGCATGTCATCTACGGCATGTGATCTACGGCATGTGATCTACGGTATGTGATCTACGGCATGTCATCTACGGTATGTGATCTACGGCATGTGATCTACGGCATGTCATCTACGGCATGTGATCTACGGCATGTCATCTACGGCATGTGATCAACGGTATGTGATCTACGGTATGTGATCTACGGTATGTGATCTACGGCATGTCATCTACGGTATGTGATCTACGGTATGTGATCAACGGTATGTGATCTACGGCATGTGATCTACGGCATGTGATCTACGGCATGTCATCTACGGCATGTCAGCTACGGCATATCATCTACGGCATGTGATCTACGGTATGTGATCAACGGTATGTGATCTACGGCATGTGATTTACGGCATGTCATCTACGGTATGTGATCTACGGCATGTGATCAACGGAATGTGATCTACGGTATGTGATCTACGGCATGTGATCAACGGTATGTAATCTACGGTATGTGATCTACGGTATGTGATCTACGGCATGTAATCAACGGCATGTGATCTACGGTATGTGATCTACGGTATGTGAACTACGGCATGTCATCTACGGCATGTGATCTACGGCATGTGATCTACGGTATGTGATCTACGGCATGTCATCTACGGTATGTGATCTACGGCATGTGATCTACGGCATGTCATCTACGGCATGTGATCTACGGCATGTCATCTACGGCATGTGATCAACGGTATGTGATCTACGGTATGTCATCTACGGCATGTGATCTACGGTATGTGATCTACGGTATGTGATCGACGGCATGTCATCTACGGCATGTGATCTACGGCATGTGATCTACGGCATGTGATCTACGGCATGTGATCTACGTCATGTGATCTACGGTATGTGATCTACGGCATGTCATCTACTGCATGTGATCTACGGCATGTGATCTACGGTATGTGATCTACGGCATGTGATCTACGGCATGTGATCTACGGTATGTTATCTACGGCATGTGATCTACGGTATGTGATCTACGGTATGTGATCTACGGCATGAGATCTACGGCATGTGATCTACGGCATGTGATCTACGGCATGTGATCTACGGCATATGATCAACGGTATGTGATCTACGGTATGTGATCTACGGCATGTGATCTACGGCATGTGATCTACGGTATGTGATCTACGGCATGTGATCTACGGCATGTGATCTACGGCATGTGATCTACGGTATGGTTAGTTTTCTTGCTAGCAATGTTGCCCGGGCTGTGGCCTAATTTATGACCTATCTTACCTCCAACAGAAAGTACTTTATGACACTACCTGTGATAAACGTTGGAAGCGAGACTTATAGTCACCACATTGGTTGTTCTTTGTTTGCGTTTACCGCTTTTTCAGCTCTGCAGTATCTCTTTTAGGCTAGAGGGTTATTTTCAAGGACTTAATTTTGCAGGAATACCTGTTTAGTTTCCAGCGTATGCTCAACACTTAGAAGAGAGCGTGTTTTTAGTATTATCGAGTGTTTCTTACCAAACAGGCAGATATCTTTCAACTTCAGTGGTATTCGTGTTGCTATCGTTGAGTCTGACGTTTTGTTGCCTAGATTTTGTACAAGTTTTCGCGCACAGTCATCGTTTCGCCTACTATTTTCAGCTTTTTAAATACGAAGAGTTCATTATCGTGCGCAAGGTGCACACGAAACCTTCTATTTTTCGCCATCAGTTTGACGTCGCATCTCTTTTCCAGGGGAATATTAAGTCGAGTAAATTGTCCACCATCTCTATCAGGATTCAAATCCGGGACTTTCTTATCCAAGGCTCGATGACTTCCTTCTAGGTCACTTAGACCCCACCACATGGATGAAATGTTTCAGGAGATGTTAAAGTAAGCAGATTACGTGAAATTATAATTATAATGATGATAGATTGTTGACATATAGTCAGTCTTACAGATAATACAGTAAAAAATAAAGATGCTTTCCAGCCAACATGAAGAGAATGCATTGTAATTCCGAGCCACGTCATGAATATGTTTATTGTTAGTCGAAGGCCCCAGTATCACCGGAAACGAATTAAACTCCATATTTGCTGAACTGTTCGTGCCAATGAAATGATCCGAAATAAAACTCATCTCATCGAAAGATCCAAACAAACAAAGGCAGTTGCAGTCCCCATCATAGCAGCTAAAAGCACATGCCAAAAGGCATAAGGTCCAGCAGCACCGCAAGTGAATGCAACTGAACTGTCTTTCGTCGTACGATATCATCATTCAGCGTAAGCAATCAGAACATCGAAACGCGATTCGGATGAAGTACACAGCTCACAGTGTGCACAAAGCACTAAACTCAGTAGCTCTGGCAGCAGGTCGAACTTGGAATATGAGGAAACTTCAAAAAGGAACACTTTTCAGACTGAGCCTGAATGGTACCTGCCTCCTATCCGCCATATTGACCGGAAGTCATGGATATAAAGGAAGGGTGTAGACTTGAGGCCGGTCCACAGTAACCGGAAGTGATAACATTAAAGGCATTTTATCACATTATAAAATAATAATGAGTGAGGCTGAGAGAAAATTGAAAGTTAGAACTGTATATGTTCTCGACCCCCGATAGGGTATCAAATCAAGCGTGAATGAAAGCAAAAAACATCTTCTGAGAAGAGGGTAGAAATAGTAATGCATTTTTTCTGTTTAACATTTATATATGGAGATATTTACAATAGGTTTTGTTTTTTTTAATGGCAAAAGGAATATAAGTGCATGCGTCTTTCCCGTCCTCTTTTAGCTTTATGGTGGACCTGCAAATAAATAATGAGTAAGAACATATAGAAGATGGAGAAAATTATATATTCTAAAAACTCAAAGAGCAAGGACAAAAAAAAAAACAAATTAGTTAAAATGCAGGTGGTGATAACAAGACCAATAATGTATACATGTAACCAGCGAGCTTGAACAACCACAATATTATAGTAGAAAAAAGCTACATTGGCTTATTTCTCTTCTTAACATTATTTTTACTCATTTTCATTAAATTCTCCCTCACTCTCTCACTATCCCACCCACCCTCTCTCTCTCTCTCTCTCTCTCTCTCTCTCTCTCTCTCACGATCTCTCTCTCCATCCCTGTGCCGTCCCTAAACACTCCTTCAGTCTGCAAATATCATGTATCTTCCATCCGCCAAATTAGTCTGTGAACATGTGATCTAAGTAAATGATGCTGCTGCAAATGTAAGGTGGTGGACTTGATGTCGAACATAGAGTTCTTTGAAGCTTCCCATTGTTGTTTTCTGAATACTGGCAGATGAATGGTGGCTAGAACAAATATGGCCGTGTAGAAAGCACTGTTTTTATGTGCTAAAAAAAATAAAGTACCCCCGTCACGTTAAGTGGCGTATAGGGAATATGGTGTTAGTGACCATACATTTTACACACCTTCGGCACATGATTTTTGCGGTAATGTGGTCGGTATTACGCCCGTGGCGCTTTACTTTCCCAGAAAAAAAAATTTCGGTACCCATATAGGCTAGGTGAACCAGGAAGCCGTCGGTTGGGATCGAACACTACCTCTTGTCCTTTGTAGTCCAGTTCATTAACCACTGAGCTATCGCGACTCCCTTGTTTTTTATGTACTACAACTGTAGTACATACAAACTTCGAAAACTGAAGAAATCATTGACATATGCTGTCAAAGTTAATCCGACGTGAAACAATTTTTACAAACGCGTAAAGACGGCGATATTTATTACTTTACCATATAGCACATAAGCTAACGTAGACTATTACGTTCTCAATGAGTTGTAGCTCCTAGAAGTATCTAACAACTATTTTATTAGCTTCCGGTTTACATCCACTCTCTATGCATCGTTTCTCTCGGTCCCATGTCTCAACTTCAACTTCTATAATTTTGAAAAAGGAAAAAAAAAATTGAATTTGCAATTTGCGAGATATAAATTACATGAATACTTTTTAAGATTATTTTCGTTTTTACTTTCATCTGTCATGACCTCAGTACTTTTTTTTTTTAAACAATGCTTTAAATACTTGGATCAGCAATTCGCCAAGAGGGCAGTTGTCACTCAAATAAATCGAAGTGTTACATACCGGCGAGTGTTGATAATAGACATATGAAATATGTAATTATGAAATACAAAAGTTACAAAACAAATATACATACATCAACGCTGTATTGAACACTTCTACTTTTGTCTTCAGTTTCTCTTGCTAAACAGCTCATACAGAGAGATAAGATGACTCTAGCAATTCATTATTAAGATGTAAGAGCTCATATATCCGGCAATTATTTTTCTTGAAACTAGACTTTCTTTTTACGAATTTGTTCAAATTTTGCTTCCAGGAAGTGCCTATAAGTGTGTGCAACAGCGTGACGTTGATAGGGACGAATCGTGATTATTTTCATTCTATAGAGAAGGTATACATTTTGTTGTTGATATTTATTATTATGACGACGGTGATATCGACAGTGAATTTTCTTCTTGTTTTTAAAGTGAAGTGCGGACAAAGCTACGAGTATGCTTGAGGAGAGAACCTGTGAAACAATGAACTAACATACACAGTGGAGGGAAACAAGACAGTGATAGTGAACGTCGCGATAACAGATCACACGTCGACAATTTGAAATGCATTAGATAAATGACCAATAAGTCTCCAGAGAGAGAGAGAGAGTTAGAGAGAGAGAAATACAAAGAGATATATATATATATATATATACAGAGAGATGTTTGGAAAGGATAGCTGTATCAGGTGTAGACAGCACGAATCAATGGACATGTTCAAGAATGCGGATAAGATAAGGATTAGAAATTGTAGTAACGTGCCACTCAGTTACCATCAGTACAATGGAATGATCTAGCTCAGAAATGTCACTAATGAGATAAGCTTACACCTATATTCTAGCAACGTTATCAGACCGTGGAAAACATTTCACAGAAAGGGGGAAATAATAACCGAATAAATATAGTAATTAACCTACAAGACACGAACGAACATAAAATATCAGAACTTAGAAAAATGCGAATTAGGAATTATCCCGCTTTAGCTACTGGGAGATAACCCAGAAGCAAACCCGACGTTAATATTACGACCATAGGATGTGAAAGTGATAATAAACATTGATTTAAACTGGCGTTGGAGTTCGTGTAATTTGCGTCTACGGTTCTATTGTTATCAGCATTAAACGTCAAGTTCTCAGCGGCCATAATTCATGTCAACTTCCATAATGCTCAAAACATAAGAGTTTCAGAACTGACTCACATTGTATGCCTCCAGCAGAGTAAAATCTCGCTTTATAGTTCGGATGATCAAATGTCAGAACATAATATTTAAAAATTAAATAGTCATTTGCGTTTGCTCAGGAATTGGTATTCTACATTTTAAATGTATTATGTCTCTTAAACAATTCTTTAAGAATAAAATTACGTATTTCTTAGAAACAACAATTGAATTGTACTACAAGAAATGAAAATCGAAATTACAGAGGGGGCATATTTTTAAGAGAATTAATTTAGTGCTAAAGACCTCCGAATTTTTATTCAATTCAAGTCTCCACATAAATGTACAATTCTCGAACTTCTCGTAATAATGATAATTGTATTGGCTGTAACAGACAAAATCAAACATTCTAGTTTCTCTGTCTCGAGTTTACACGATAACTACTGAAAGAATGACGTTAAGTGTATGAAGATGACATGTTTTCTGGTTTACAGTAGAGCTGTGATATGTGTGTTTTTCGGTCCAATATATCCGATTTCAGAAAGTAATTTTTGAGCACTGGGTTGCCCTCCCTTTCTATCCCTACTCATTTAGCTAGACAGGTTAATATGTTTCTAAGGGTACCACGGAGAGGTGGAATTGTAAGTAAAGTAAAGTACCCCCGTCACGCCAAGTAGCGTATAGGGAATATGGTGTTAGTGACCATAAATTTTACAGACCTTCAGCACATGATTTTTGGGGTAATGTGCCGCTTTACTTTCCCAGAAATAATGCCCTACCTCTTGTCCTTTGTAGTCCAGTTCTTTAACCACTGAGCTATCACGGCTGAGAGGTGGAGTAAGTTCTGGATAATTCTGTTGTGGAGAAATGCTGGCTCAAGCAGTTAGATGTGAGTCACTTATTGTTTTCAGGTCGGGTGCTGACTGACGCTGTTGTTCTCAACATCAGATATGAATATACCCGAACAAGAATAAACACCCAAAGATTAAAAAAAAAAAACACAAGGAACACTGAAGTAACAATGTACAGTACAAAACAAAGCAAAGCAGAACATTTTCTGCCAATATAAAATAAGAATACAATTAAGTTCTGCATCGTTACTGTTGTTAGCATGCAAGTTTATCTGGTGATTAAGGTCAAGCAACTAACAATTTTACTCAATTTTAACAATGTTAATTTACAAATAAATGTACTTTGATATTATGTGGAATTTACTCTCTCTCTCTCTCTCTCTCTCTCTCTCTCTCTCTCTCTCTCTCTCTCTCTCTTTCTCTCTAGCTCTCTCTCTTAATGGTAACGACATTTCTTATGCCCAAGGTTTGGCCAAACGTAGACCACGGACGTGAAATTTAAAAAAAAATCTGTGTATTATTTTCTTTATCACAACGTGTGATGTTCATACACAAAAATAATCATGTCGGTCCAAGAAATGCAATTCTCTTAATATCATAATACTGTCAATACAATTGTTTAATTAATCCATTGCACATTTATATTGTGATAATTTCATGTTACAGCTTATTTTCGGATTCGACTGTGAAGTTCGTGAGAGTGATTTTTTTCTATGAAACATGAATTGTGTTCGTCCTTAAATTTCTGTACTTGTATATATCTTCTTAAAACAATACACATTTGTACTGATGAAAGAAAAGAACAGGACATCAGCATAAAGATAGACGGTAAGTATATAAAACAAGTGGAGGATTATAAATACCCAGGAAGTCTATTGACATACAATAATTCATAAGAAGCCGAAATAGACTCAAGATACAATAAAGTTTGCTAAATCATAGGACAAATGCACAATTACTGTCAAGAAGAAAATAATGCTAGAGGCAAAACTGTCACTTTGTAGTGATGTTTTCATCCAGCATTGTGCTGCCTACGCCGGACCTAGACTCTAGACTCAAAAACACTCAGAAAAATAAGCACCATCAGAATGGAATGTGATGGACGAATGACAGAAAGAATCTGAGGTATTAGATGAAGTGAGAAAGGGAGAACAAAATTATGAACAATTCCCGCTATTGAATTCGTAAAGAAACAGCAGATAAAATGATTTGAACACGAGCTTGAACAGAAATATCAATATGCAACACAACGAGCCTTCCACAAAGGCTACGAGAACACCTGGCCCAAGGCTGGATGCGAAAAAATGGACTGTTGGCATTTTATAAACACTAGTAAACATAACAGCAAGAGATGGCAACAGGAGAGCAAAATATCGCAAACTATAGTTTCTTTCTACGCTGATAGGCAAATTAGAAAGAAAAGAAGGAGATGAAATTATATTAAACCTTAATATGGATGTAAGATGTAGTGTAATGCAGACAGTGTTTATACATTACAAATGGGGTATGATATATTGACCACTTACAACGTATGAAAGATAGCCGAATACAAAAAGATATATTTCATGGACAACTAGAAGATGGTAAAAGACATTGGGAGATCAAAAACTCCGCTATATACACGTGGTAAAGGTGACATTAAGACTCTGAATATAAACCCTGCAGTCTGGGAGGAAATAGCTGGAGAACGCAAAATTTTGGAAACACACTCTAAAGCATCAACTTAAGCAAAAAGCAGACAGATAAACAGAAAAGGAGAATTCACGGCGAAAGAAAATTTTAAAAATAACATTTCCTAATTAAGGACGCCGCAAAATCCATAGTCTACTATGACTGAGGGAGGCTAATGTGATAAATTATGGTTTAGTCAAATTTACACCCCAATCAATACTCGTATGAGGCAGTCAAACTCCTGTAGTTTATTTCAAGATGGACGAGATTGTAAATTATGCATCCGCCGATTACCAATTATTGTGTAGTAGTTTACCTAATTGTATGTAATGAAGACTAAAGGTAAAACTCAGTGCAAAATGATTTCGTAATTTTATTTTAAAATTAGCACATGTCAAAAGCTGTACGGAAAAAATATTGTATAGTTACTGCATCGAATAATTAAACAGTCTTTGGCCTTGTGCCAAGTCGTTAAAATATACCCGCAACTATGATTATTAACAGCTAATAAGATATTCTCAATGCTACATACTCACAACGCCATTGTTTCAATAGATTTAGCTTCGTTAATAACGATAACAATCATAATTTTTTCAGGGGAACTTACCTCATATATTAGGCAGGACTTTCTAAGACATCAAGGGAGCTTAGTCTGGTCTCTACAAAATAGATTCTAATTCAATAGAAGCTGAGCTAAATGGTTCGAACCTATTTACTTGATTTGAGTGTACGTGCGAAGATGGTGCTCAGGTTGCGAACATAAAATATTAGACATTTAAAAACTGCGTAGGGAATTTCCTAAGAAAAAGTACATTAAATATAGAATTGAAAAAAGAAGACACAAAACTAAAGATTTACTGTAAACGTTAAGCGCACTGTAAAGAGCCGCGATAGTTCAGTGGTTAGTGAACTGGACTACAAAGGACAAAAGGCCGGGTTCGATCCTGATCGACGGCATCCAGGTTCACCCAGCCTTAAATGGCTACCGGATTTTTTCTGGGAAAGTAAAGCGGCACGGGCGTAATACCGACCACATTACCCCAAAAATCATGTGCCGAAGGTCTGTAAAAATTATGGTTACTAACACCATATTCCCTATACGCCACTCAGCTTGACGGGAGCGCTTTACTTTTTTTTTTACTTTTCAAGCGCACTGACTAGAAGGGAGCCAGTAGTGGGGTGTAACATACACTCCTATATGGTATGGTGAAAGCTTTACAAAAAGAAACACAACAGAATGCTGCCAGTTCGGCCTACATGCGGCCTTTTTCATAAACCGAGAACAACGGCAACAAACGATGAGGTACATATAAATTTTACTACATCTAGGATGATTGGGACAGGTGATTTAAGAAGAAGTGGACAGATGACTGACTAGAGATTGTTAAAAATGTATTCAGCCATTCAAATAATTAATGACTCAAAAGTTAATACTGAAGCTAAAGACTGTTTCATATGTATAGACAGTGAGAACATTATTATTAATTTAAGTGAAGATGGAAAGAAGATTGTTGAGTTTGTCAATTGTGTTGCCATTTGTGGTCTAATATCTCTGTTCGGAATATCAGCCAACATTGTTAATATCATCATTTTTTATAACCAAGGATTTACAAATACTGTGAACATCGCCTTTCTTGGACTCGCTATATCCGATCTGTGTTGTCTTATAGCTGCTGAATGGCATAGCATATGTTTGAACCCACTTCTACCAGTCACTGACATTACCTGGGCCTCTGATGAAGTCATGTTTCTCTCTGCAGCATGGCCACATATTGGTTTTTCCCGAATCACCAGCTATATCACAGTTTATATTACCGCAGAAAGGTTTATTTCTATCGCACTACCGCTGAAAGTCAAACAAATATTTACAGCAAAAAGGACCACGCTGATAATCTGCCTGATCTACGTTGTTAATCTAACGGCTCTCTCTCAAGAGTATGCTACATCTTACCTCGATTGGAGATACGTACAAGAAAAAAACAAAACTCTGATAGGAATCATTTTTACCAGCAGCAGAAAAGATTTCGATGGTTTGTGTTACGTGTTTCATTCGTTTCTCAGCGCCACCTCATTTGTTGGTGTCATAATTTTTACAATTGCCCTGGTCATCAAACTAAGAAAAACATCTGAATGGAGAAAAACTGCAGCCTCTAGTCATCAAGCTATGTCTGTTTCAAATAAAGAGAGGAAGACTGGTAAGATGGTTGTTCTGATAGCCACGGTACTCATCATTTGCTATACCCCGGGTGCTCTGTTGGCATTAATTACGTTCATTCTTGGGCCAGAGTTTAACATTAAGGGCCGGTATATGAATTTTTGTATAGCAGTTTGGTCAGCAGCATTTTGCTTCCACTCTGTCAACTCCAGCGTTAACATATTTCTCTATTACAAGATGAGCACCAAATACAGACAAAGTTTTGATGATATTGTGTTGAAGTGTTGTAAATTTAATTAGCGATACGATTATGCTGTTGAAAGAATATTGTCTGGTTTTTATTACATCCATAAAGTAACATATTTGTAAAGTTTGGATAACTGTTTTAAAATGTTTAAATTATTCTTTATCTGTGTTTTGTAAGAAATGTTTTATTAAAGTCGACAAACTTTAGTAGTTTGTTCATTTTCTTTGATATTGTTGACTGTTATAATTTCCTTGTTTGTCTATAGAACTACAACTGTAGGATAAACAACGTTCTCAATAAGTGCTACATCTTTTTTCTACACAAGATTAGGTGTGTGCATTTCACTTGTTTTACCTTCTAACCGGTTCAAACTTTTTCAATATACCAATGATTGGAGTTTGTTCTTTTACATATTCGCTTCGCACCTATCAGCCAGGTAATGTAGTTTCGAAACACCGTACTTCGGCTTCTGAAACTATCTTATGGTAGTTGCAGCACAGCCTTGTATCAGCTTCAGTTGTACATCTCTACATCAATATATTAAGACGTCCTTTTTACCACATCCCTAAAATCTCTAATTTTCATCTGCGTGGTAATCTTCGTTCTAATTACGATTTGCCGAAAGCATCATATAGTGTTGCGCTTTATTCTGTGTTATTTTTTCCAGAGTAAAAATTGTCCGGAACTCTATAATCTGACCCCATCAAGAGATAAAATCGGTGGTAATAGACCACGCCTATGAGGCTAGGGTGTAGGGAAATGTATTTTATCATTGTCAAAAATTATAACGATTGTCATTCTAATGAAATTTATATTTTGTATTCTGGGACTGTTAATCTCGTTGCTTTACTGGATGCATCCTGGATATAGAATACAAGAACTAGCTTTATCTCTTCCATAAAAGATCATTTGTTTCCATGTGTGACATCTTGGCATTATGCATTTAAAAAAACACAATTGGAACTATGGAACTGATGCAGAACAGAAGATGAACTCTTAACGTTTATTTAAAACATCATAGATGATTTCTAAATGCAGAGACAGAATACTGCTTTCCTTCTTGATCTATTTTAGAATACGGAGCTTCAGATAGCAATCTCAGAAAGGAACAAAATATGACAACACTTGAACAGGCTCCAACTTTGCAACACACTATCAACTATAATAAAGCTAGTGTCAAGGTGATGCGTGTTAACAAACAAAGAAAGAGAAATATCAGGAAACAAGGAGCAAACGTAATCGGCGACAGGAAGGAAGCAAGCCCTGAGTGCAACATTTTCCTGGTGATAAACGAGTATGAAGCCTCAAACCACTAACAGTCAATAACGAAACTACCAGTTCTTGAAGGAACATTGTAGTGAATCATGTTCGTTACTTTGTGCCAGTCAACAGCTCGAACAAGCCTATAGAAAGAGATAAACTACATCTAAATAACTTGAAATTAATTGAAAGAGCGCCCACAGCAATAGTGCAATATATGAGGACAGTTTACTTTACGAGATTTAGAAACGACAGCCCCAGAAATTATTATCTATAATATCTCGAGGGCTAACAAGTTACCAATGTGAAACTAAAGTACCATGACAAGTCAGAAAAAAAACGCTACTTAGACTTATCAAAAATCCTTGGACATACAGCAAAATCCCCAAAGCATAGAGGAATGCCTATGTAGTACAACTGTTCAAGAAGAGCCAACCATCCATTGGACCCAGAGAGCTACCGACCCCTTTCCTTAGCATCGTGCGTAGGTAAATATAGCCGAGAGAATGATTAACAACAGACTAGGCTAGTATTTGGAAACTTATAACAACCTGTTCCATTAACAAACCGGATTTAGGGCAGGTAGTAATGCAGAAAACCAAATCTTCATGTTAACGCAGCAAGTCCAGGATGGATGCCAGGATAAACAACATACCATAGTCATCCTTGGTGACTTGCAACAAACCTATGGTCGAGTCTAACGTAAAACGCTTGTTAAAGATTAAAGATGTAGATATACATGGAAAAATTTACAAATGGGTCAAATACTTTCTAGTGAACAGGCAAATTCAAACAAAATTAAATTAATTTATATCAGACAAATCAGCTCCAGGAGAAGGGCTACCACAGGGATCACCACTTAACTGCTCCCTCTTTTTATTATTCATTAACGACCTCGCCAAAATCATGACAAATGAAAAATCTATCTATGTCGATTATCTAGTTATCTGGCATACAAATAAAAAGATTAGGATAGCTGAATCATAACTAAATAACAAACACTAGGATAGCTGGATCACAACTAAATAACAAACACTAGGATAGCTGGATCACAACTAAATAACAAATACTAGGATAGCTGGATCACAACTAAAAAACAAACATTATGATAGCTGAATCATAACTAAAAAACAAACATTAGGAAAGCTGAATCATAACTAAACAACAAACATTAGTATAGCTGAATCATAACTAAATAGCAAACATTAGGATAGCTGAATCATAACTAAACAACAAACATTAGGATAGTTGAATCATAACTAAATAACAAACATTAGGATAGCTGAATCATAACTAAATAACAAACACTAGGTTAGCTGAATCACAACTAAATAACAAACATTAGGATAGCTGAATCACAACTAAATAACAAACATTAGGATAGCTGAATCACAACTAAATAACAAACATTAGGATAGCTGAATCATAACTAAATAACAAACATTAGGATAGCTGAATCACAACTAAATAACAAACATTAGGATAGCTGAATCATAACTAAATAACAAACATTAGGATAGCTGAATCACAACTAAATAACAAACATTAGGATAGCTGAATCACAACTAAATAACAAACACTAGGATAGCTGAATCACAACTAAATAACAAACATTAGGAAAGCTGAATCATAACTACATAACAAACATTAGGATAGCTGAATCACAAATAAATAACAAACATTAGGATAGCTGAATCATAACTAAATAACAAACATTAGGATAGCTGAATCATAACTAAATAACAAACATTAGGATAGCTGAATCACAACTAAATAACAAACATTAGGATAGCTGAATCACAACTAAATAACAAACATTAGGATAGCTGAATCATAACTACATAACAAACATTAGGATAGCTGAATCATAACTACATAACAAACATTAGGATAGCTGAATCATAACTACATAACAAACATTAGGATAGCTGAATCATAACTACATAACAAACATTAGGATAGCTGAATCACAACTAAATAACAAACATTAGGATAGCTGAATCATAACTAAATAACAAACATTAGGATAGCTGAATCACAACTTAATAACAAACATTAGGATAGCTGAATCATAACTAAATAAAGACCTCAGACAGCTAGAAGAATACAGTAATAACTGGAAACTAAAGCTAAATACACCAAAGACGGTATCTACAATACCAGAAGTAACAAAACAGCTAAGTGAAACATCAAGCTCCAACACTGAGGTCAACAAAAAGAGGAACACCCAACATACTTAGGAGTACAATTATACTGACAACTAAATATGAAGAAAGATGTAGAAAAACTAATCAAGAAGACAAGATGATGACTACAACTCATGAACAGGCTTTGTAGTACTTCATGGCCAGCAGATAAAGAAACTCTTAGAAACATCTATCTGAGTTATATACGCTCTATTTTGAAACATGGTAACTCATTGCAAGTGACAGACATCAAAACAATCAACATACTACTAGACAATATGCAAAACAGTGCACAAAATAGTCAGATAGTTGTAACATTATGAGCAAAAATATAAAAAAAAAGACGCAGCAACATTCGAGGAATAGACGAAGTTAAATGAATAGTCTAAAGGAGCAGAAGAAAGGAGATGAGGCCTAAACGCTGCTGTCAAATCTGTCTATTTAATATTAGCAGATTCAGTCGCGAGAGAAGCTGCTCAGTAAAATGGCCTCCAGCATTATCATCATTGAGTGTCGTCTCCGCATCAAAGGTTGATTACCATGGAGCTCCATTCCAAGAGTCTCTTGCTTTGATGGTGCAGATTGTCATAGGTTGACTTGTCCATCTTTTGATATTGTTCATCTATGTTAGTCTTAGTCTACCACTGTCTCTTTTACCTTGTATTTTCCCTTCCAATATTACTTTTATTAGGCTGTTGTGTCTTTTAACATGCCCCCAAAATTTCATTTGTCTTGTTTGAATTGTGTCTAGTAGTTCTCTTTTAATTTTTAGTTGTTTTAAAACTTCATCGTTTGTTTTCTTTTCCTTCCATCCAATTCTACTTATTCTTCTATAAATCAACATTTCAAAGGCTTCATTTTAAAAGCTAAAGTACTGACAAATCACGTTTGCGTACCATCAACCATCTGTCAAGCCGCCGAAGACCATATATTTTTCAAACACACATATACCATATATGTAAATGAGCAACCCTAAAGTTGTGCCATGAATGTCAAGGTGAATATCATAACTACTGAAATGAGATGTCTTCAAAGAATACCCTCACCGACAATAATACAAGATAAAAAGTGAATGAATCATGAAAAAATTGGGAGTAACGCCAGTTATAAGCTGCATACAGACAACAAATTAAATGTTTTCACACGCTATAATAACCAGATGTAACAATAGAACGTATAGAGTTAACCCCATAAGAGATGGCGAATTATCCGACGCTGCAATAAGCATCAAGAAAACTAAAAGAAAACACCATTTTTTTCCCTAAAAGGCAAAAGAGGATATGGAAAATAAAACAAGAGGCGTTAAGATATGTCCAAGAAAGTGTGGTGTGAGTACAAATGTGAATAGTTAATTGCAAAGCTGAAACAATATTATTGACATAAATGATACTACCCTTTTCCACTTATCCCTTCCACTAACAACTTTATTTCTTGGCTGGTAGGACATTTCATGACAATGACTTTTTGTTACATTTCAACATTTATAACAAGCCCCATCATTTAGGGAAGGTTCTGTGTCTCGTGGTGAGCACAGCAGTTTGTGATTTGTGGCATGCATGCATGGCAAAGAAGTGGTTGGGAAATCAGGTAATTATGGACCTACGATGTCCAGCATGAGGATCGAGAAAGAAGCATCATCATCATCATCATCATCATCATCATCATCATCATCATCATCATCATCATCATCGAGTGTCATCTCCGCAACGAAGGTTGGCTACCACGGGGCGGAATTCTGCTCTGTCTCTCGCTTTGATGGTGCAGGTTGTCTGTCATAGGCTGATTTGTCCATCTTTTGATGTAACTCGTCCATGTTAGTCTTGCTCTGCAAGAAGCAGCAACAGTGGGGATATCATGACTGCTTAGGTGGCAAAGTCGAAATGTATGTTATGTGAGATCAGTAGAAGTTGATGCAGCGCTTGTATCGCTCACTAATGAGCTGGTCTGGGATTCATGACATTCGCTGAGCGCACCTGATTCAATCAAACATGACATTCGCTGAGCGCACCTGATTCAATCAAACATGACATTCGCTGAGCGCACCTGATTCAATCAAACATGACATTCGCTGAGCGCACCTGATTCAATCAAACATGACATTCGCTGAGCGCACCTGATTCAATCAAACAGGACATTGTCAAATATGTTCTTCATTTCTTACGGAAGGAGGAAGAAGATGGACAAGGATGTATGCAAGTAGAAGCTAATGAATTTAGGGATGAAAATATAATCGGTGTACTTACTGGGAGAAGAGGAAATCTATTATCAATATCTGATAGGGACAATCAATCTGAATGCGCTTCAAGTAATGAGAGACGAACGGCGGAGCGGACATGGGAAGTACGCGACTACAATAAAACTCTTTCAGTAGATTATGACCATCATCATCAAGTACCGGGCCTACTGGCGTAGGTGATCATGTCTCTCCACAACTTTCGATCTCGACAGTTCTTTATCATTTCTGTTGTTGACCTTCTGCCAAGCCATTCTCTTAAGCTGTCTGGTATTTTCTCTCTTTGCTTCCCTCTATCTCTTCGTCTCTCAATTTTTCCAGTTGTTACAATATATTCAAGTTGCTCTCTTATTACACGGCCAAAAAATCATGATGGTTTCTTCCTAATATTGGAAATTAGCTCTCGTTTGGCTTTGATCTCTTTCAGAACATTTGCATTACTCTTCTTAGCTGTCCATGGAATTAACATTCTTCTGTTAAACCACATTCCTACAGACTCCAGTGATTTTCTTGTCTGCTGTCCTATTGTCCACGATTCACATCCACACGTTAAGACTGGCTCTACATAACATTTAAGAACTCTTTTTCCTGTCAAAAATGGATTATAATAGAATCACCTATTCTCACCAGCCATTTTGCAAATGCCGTATGTCAGCTGTAACAATTTGTGAACGCTTTCAAACGGTATTTCGTCTATGGCTTTTCTTGTTAAGTAGTGAATTATTATCCTATTTCTTGTTCAGACCAAATATAATTCTTCACTTTTATAACGTCTTTTATTTCATTTCCTGGGGATTCCAGATTTTAGACGAAATCAAATTCATATATTTAATTATATATAAATCTCATGCCAGATTTTTAGTAAGTGACAGTGTCACGGAAATCATTTTTAAACTTGAGATGCTGTAAGAGATGTCTTTCTTTCCACAATTTCCTATCATTCTCATAAAAATTTCTTTCGTTCTTAACAAACTGTAATTTGTACTATAAGTTATACTTAAACGAATATGACACACAATTACACACATAAACAAACACATTTTTAAATTGGTTTACACATCGTTTTTGATAGTGCAAACATGTTTATATATAAAATGATGGAAGCATGTAGAGAGATATCCATTATAGGTTTATTGTATTAACATGGTCATAATGAGTCGTAAGTTGAAGGTTTAAGCAGAAGGAGAGTAAAATTAGGTCAGGCAATGAGAATCAGCGTGTCGTAATCATACAATCATAATTAGAACATAAAAACAATAATAATTAGAAAACAGATCGATGCAGCATTTTAAGAAATAGCCCATTAAATCAAAGGAGAAATTTAAAAATATATATAGAAAAAACAGTATGGTTAAAGTTTTACGTAATATGTGGACGGCATTAATTAGAACAACGTTTCGCCTGAATGGGCATTCAGTAGAAACAAACACACAACAAACACACAACACACATACAGATATATATTTCAAACAAACAAAAAATAAATAATAAAAATAATAATTTCTAAATAGAATGATAAATAAAAATAAGAATAAAAGGTCTTCCTTGCAAACCTGTGCTGTGGTCAAAGAAAAATTAACTCCTCGGTACACGCACAGGTTACGTGTTCGCGCATCCAAGTGAAAATGTTCGCACACAGCACGAATAACCAGAGGTTCCCACACACAGGTCCGTGTGCATTCACAAGGCGCTAAGAAGAGACCAGATTACAATAAGCTTTACGGCAGCTTCACATTTTTAAGCATTTCTTCGCCTTGACCCTTAAATCAAAGCCGTAGACAACAACGTAGAAACAGAAAGTTTGACAAAAATATAATAATCTCTTAACATACCCAAACACATCAAGGGCACAGTTGAGTTAGTAAATTGCGCAGGAAATGTATGTCCAGCACAATAAATTGATGAACAAAGGTCTAGGAGTATGGCACTTCATGTGTGAGACTCTAAACAGAGCCCAGACAAAGAGTGATTGAGTGATAGAACTAGACACAAACTGAGAAGACGCAGGATTGTTTTCTTATCAAGCAAGCATGGAGAATTGGAATCCATTAAGGATTAAACATTAACGCGCCAGAGACAGAGACATTAATTGGAATTATAGCATTTCACGCAACTAGACAGGGAGCCACGATAGTTCGGTGGTTAGTGAACTGGACTACAAATGACAAGAGGTAGGTTTCGATACCAAATGACAGCTCCGGTTCACCCAGCCTTTAATGGGTACCGAATTTTTTTCTGGGAAAGTAAAGCGGCACGGGCGTAATACCGACCACATTCCCCCAAAAATAATGTGCTGAAGGTCTGTAAAATTTATTGTCACTAACACCATATTCCCTATACGCCACTTGGCGTGACGGGGGTACTTTACCTTTTTTTTATGCAACTAGACAGTTGAGGAACATGTTGGAACTGGATTGAGACTGGAAGCATGTGCCATCACTATTGGCACTAGAGAGTGAATCAGCTAACAAATGTGATTGATGATGTAATAGACATTAATAACTGAACGGAGACAGCAATTAACCCGTGAGACACTAGTGAACATAGACCTAGAAAAGTATGAAGTAGGAATGTTTGCTTGCTTGCGTTCCCCCGATGATTAAAGGAGTACACCTCTTCGTCATCCGCCCTTAAAAGGACGTTAGGTGGGCGTGTCTGTGTTGTGTTATTTATTTGCAGTATAACTATAATATTTGCGCCTTTTGGCCCAACACATCCAGCACAACATTTTTAGTACCGGGTTGTCTTGCCTCTTTAATCCCTACTCGCTTGGCCAGATTAGACAGATTAGTCTGCTACTGGAGGCACCACAGAGAGTTGAAGCAGGGTCTGGATGGTTCTGGTTCACCGATCCTGGAGCAAGTCATCAGCTGTGGGACGCTGACAACTTCCAACTCTGCTGCTGTGAGGCGCACCTTCACCTCCTAACTTAGGAATATTTCCGAATTAACAACTGGGCATTAATCTAGATGCGAAATCGGCGTCAAAAATAATTGCAACATAGAATGAGAAGTACACAGAAGTAAACAAACGAATATATGCCTACTTCATAGACTACACCAAAGCTTTTGATAGAGTGCACCACAAACAACTTATAGAATGCCTAAAAGCAAGTTCAATCTATACACTGAGCAAACCTTTAAAAACATCACAGAGATGCCAGGCCTACACATGAATAAAAAGATAATCAATAACATAAGATATGCTGCTGATATGTACTACTAACAGAAATCCTAAAGATCTACAACAATTACTTAATCAAATAAACATGACAAGCAAAAAATATGTACTAGATATGAATATCAAAAAGACTAAAACTATGATCATAAATAAAGAAAATAGTCAAAACCCGCAAGTGGATATCACAATTGAAGGAATAGACCTGCAGACAGTTCAGAGCTACAGCTACCTTTGACAGACTATAACCAGAGATGGAAAATGTACAAGTGAAATAAGCAAAAGAATAGAAATGACAAAAAAGTAATTTTAATGTCACGAAGAACATACTAACATCAAAACAAATAACACCAGGGCTAAAACTAAGAATGGCAAAATGTTATATCTTCTCAACATTCCTATATGGTGCAGTATCATGGACATTAGACAAGAATACAGAACAGAGAATTAAAGTCTTTGAAATGTGAATTTATAGAAGAATAGGTAGAATTGGATGGAAGGAAAAGAAAACAAACGTTGAAGTTTGAAAACAACTAAAAATGAAAAGAGAGCTAGTAAACTCAATTCAAACAAGACACATGCGATTTTTGGGCTATGTTAAAAGACACAACAGCCTACTAAAAGTAAACATCGAGGAGAAAATACAAGGTAAAAGAGGCAAAGGCAGACAAAGACTTACATGGACGAGCAACTTCAAAAGATGGACACACCAGCCTATGACAACCTGCACCATCAAAGCAAGAGACATGGCAGAATGGCGCTCCATGGTAGCCAACCTTCGATGCGGAGATGGCACTCGATGATGATGAGAATGAGAAAGTTAAAATACACATTAATTTACATTGTAATGTATGTCAAAGAGCCTATTGTTAACCATCAATAATATGAACAGGTCTCAATGGTCACAATTCATGCCTACAGTAGCAATGTTAAAAGCTAATGGGATCAAAGCGAAGAAATGAATAAAAAATGCAAAGCTGCAGTAAAGCTAATTGTAAGTAGAAATGAAAAAAAAATATATATAGAAAAGAAGAAGAAAAAACGGTATGGTTAAAACTTAACCCAATAGGTGAACGACACAAATTAAAACAACGTTTCGACACATTAGACCTTCAACAGGAACAAACAAAGACACAGAATACGTATTTAAAATATAATAAAATAAAAATAATAATTTTGAGCTAGAATGAGAAACAGAAATAAAATTTTAAATATAATATCTTCTTCTATACTGCGCTGTGACTAAAAGTAAATGACCGTTAGTGCGCACGGGAACTTGTGCGGGCAATACAGTGAAAATGTACCATATAGCAAGCATAGTCAGAAGTTTCCACACACAGGTCCGTGTGCATACACAAAGCGCAAAGAATAGACAAGACGAAAACAGGGTACCCGAGAGGCGAACTACAATATTTCCTCCTCTCTGGATCCTGTATTTACAATCTTTCCTCTTCTCTGGGACAATGTATCTACAATGTTTCCTCCTCTTTAGTAGCCTGTATTTATAATCTTTCCTCCTTTCTGGTACCCTGTAATTACAATCTCTCCTCCTCTCTAGTAACCTTTCACCCTCTCTGGTACCCTGTATTTACAATCATTCCTCCTCTCTGGTACCCTGTATTTACAATCATTCCTCCTCTCTGGTACCCTGTATTTACAATATTTCCTCCTCTCGGGTACCCTGTATTAAAAATATTTCTTCTTTCTGGTAACTTGCATTTATAATCTATCCTCCTTTCTGGTACCCTGTATATGAAATCTTTCCTCCTCTCTGGTACCTTGTATTTACAATCTTGCCTCCTCTCGGGTACCCAGTATGTACAATCTTTCCTCCTCTCTGGTACCTTGTATTTACATTCTTTCCACCTTTTTACTACCCTGTATTTACAATCTTTCCTCCTCTCGGGTACCCTGTATTTACAATCTTTCCTCCTCTCGGGTACCCTGTATTTACAATCTTTCCTCCTTTTTGCTACCCTGTATTTACAATCTTTCCTCCTCTCGGGTACCCTGTATTTACAATCTTTCCTCCTTTTTGCTACCCTGTATTTACAATCTTTTCTCCTCTCGGGTACCCTGTATTTGCAATCTTTCCTCCTCTCTGGTACCCTGTATTTACAATCTTTCCTCATCTCTAGTACCCTATATCTACAATCTTTCCTCCTCTCAGGTACCCTGTATTTACAATCTTTCCTCCTCTCGGTGTCCCCTTTTTATTTTACAATCTATCCTGCTCTCGGGTACCCTTTATTTACAATCTTTCCTCCTCTCTGGTACCCTGTATTTACAATCTTTCCTCCTCTCTGGTAATCTTTCCTCCTCTCTGATACCCTGTATTTACAATCTTACCTTCTCTCGCGTACCCTGTATTTACAATCTGTCCTGCTCTCGGGTACCCTTTATTTACAATCTTTCCTCCTCTCGGGTACCCTGTATTTACAATCTTACCTTCTCTCGCGTACCCTGTATTTACAATCTTTCCTCCTCTCGGGTACCCTGCTTTACAATTTTTACTCCTCTCTGGTACCCTGTATTTATAATCTTTCCCTCTCTCGGGTACCCTGTATTTACAATCTTTCCTCCTCTATGGTGCCCTTTATTTACAATCTTTCCTCATTTCTGTTACCCTGTACTTACAATCTTTCCTGCTCTCTGGTACCCTGTATTGAAATCTTTACTCTTCTCTGGTATCCTGTATTTACAATCTTTTCTTCTCTCGGGTACCCCGTATTTACAATCTTTCATTCTCTGGGGTACCCTGTATTTGCAATCTTTTCTCCTCTCTGGTAACCTGTATTTACAATCTTTCCTCCTCTCGGGTACCCTGTATTTACAATCTTTCACCTCTCGGGTACCCTGTATTTACAATTTTTCCTTCTCTCTGGTACCCTGTATTTACAATCTTTCCTCCTCTCTGGTAATCTTTCCTCCTCTCTGGTACCCTGTATTTACAATCTTACCTTCTCTCGCGTACCCTGTATTTACAATCTTTCCTCCCCTCTGGTACCCAGTATGTACAATCTTTCCTCCTCTCTGGTACCCTGAATTTACAATCTTTCCACCTTTTTGGTACCCTGTATTTACAATCTTTCCTCCGCTCTGGTAATATTTCCTCCTCTCTGGTATCCTGTATTTACAATCTTTTCTTCTCTCGGGTACCCCGTATTTACAATCTTTCATTCTCTGGGGTACCCTATATTTGCAATCTTTTTTCCTCTCTGGTAACCTGTATTTACAATCTTTCCTCCTCTCGGGTACCCTGTATTTACAATCTTTCCTCCTCTCGGGTACCCTGTATTTACAATTTTTCCTTCTCTCTGGTACCCTGTATTTACAATCTTTCCTCCTCTCTGGTAATCTTTCCTCCTCTCTGGTACCCTGTATTTACAATCTTACCTTCTCTCGCGTACCCTGTATTTACAATCTTTCCTCCCCTCTGGTACCCAGTATGTACAATCTTTCCTCCTCTCTGGTACCCTGAATTTACAATCTTTCCACCTTTTTGGTACCCTGTATTTACAATCTTTCCTCCGCTCTGGTAATATTTCCTCCTCTCTGGTATCCTGTATTTACAATCTTTTCTTCTCTCGGGTACCCCGTATTTACAATCTTTCATCCTCTGGGGTACCCTGTATTTGCAATCTTTTCTCCTCTCTGGTACACTGTATATGCAATCTTTCCTTCTATCTGGTACCCTGTATTTACAATATTTCCTCCTCTTGGGTACCCAATATTTTCAATCTTGCCTCATCTCGGGTACCCTGTATTTGCAATCATTTCTCTTCTCGGGTAACCTGTATTTACAATCTTTCCTCCTCTCGGGTACCCCGTATTTACAATCTTTCCTCCTCTCTGGTAATGTTTCTTCCTCTCTGGTAACTTGTATTTACAATCTTTTCTCCTCTCTGGCAGCCTGAATTTACAATCTTTCATCCTCACGTGTACTCTGTATTTACAATCTTTCCTCCTCTTTGGTACCCTATATCTACAATCTTTCCTCCTCTCGGGTACCCTTTTTTTACAATCTTTCATCTTCTCGGGTACCCTGTATTTACAATCTTTCCTTCTCTCAGGTACACTGTATTTACAATCTTTCCTCCTCTCGGGTACCCTTTATTTACAATCTTTCCTCCTCTCGGGTACCCTGTGTTTACAATCTTTCCTCCTCTCTGGTACCCTTTATTTACAATCTTTCCTCCTCTCGGGTACCCTGTATTCTTCTGATCTATTCTTTGCGCTGTGTGTATGCACACGAACCTGTTTGTGGAAACTTCTGGTTATGCGTGCTGTGTTCGCACATTTTCATTTTGTTGCCCGCACACGTACCCCGTGCGCAATAACGTTCATTATCCTTCCGGACACAGCGCAGATTACAGGGAGATCGTTATATTTTTATTGTTATTTCTATTTCTTATTATAGTTCGAAATTATTATTATTATTTTTATTGTTTATTAATTTTTTAAATACATATCTGTTCATTTGTTGTATGTTTGTTTCTGATGAAGGCCTATTGAGCCGAAACGTTGTGTTAATTTGTGTCGTCCAACTATTGCATAAAGCTTTAACCATGCAGTATTTTCTATTATTTATATATCATCATCATCATCGTGTGCCTTCTCCGCAACGAAGGTTGGCTACCATGGATTGCCACTCTACTCTGTTTCTTTCTTTGATGGTGCAGGCTGTCATAGATTGACTTGACCATCTTTTGATGTTACTCGTCCATGTTAGTCTTGGTCTGCCTCTGCCTCTTTTACCTTGTATTTTTCCTTCCAATATTACTTTTAGTAGGCTATTGTGTCTTTTAACATGCTCCAAAAATTTCATTTGTCTTGTCTTAATTGTATTTAGTCGTTCTCTTTTTATTTTCAGTTGTTTTAAAACTTTATCGTTTGTTATCTTTTGTTTCCATCCAATTCTACATATTCTTCTATAAATCCACATTTCCAAGGTTTCAATTTTCTGTTCTGTTTTCTTGTCTAATGTCCATGTTTCTGCACCATGCAGGAATATTGAGAAGATGTAACATTTTGCCATTCTTAGTTTCAGCCCTGTTGATATTTGTTTTGTTGTTAGTATATTTTTCATGGCATTAAAATTACTTTTTGCCATACCTTATATATATATATATATATATATATATATATATATATATATATATATATATATATATATATATATATATATATTTATATTTATTTTCGTTTCTCCTTAAAAGCTAATGACTGCAGTACTGCACAACATGGGTATGTAGTATCTGACTTCGCAGTACAAGGAGTATTAAATGTAAGGATCGTTATCATAATCAAGTCACATGTCCTTTGCAGAACTGTGCATTCACCACAGCCTGTCTGAGATAATATCTGTGTCTAGCCACGTCCTTTTGTTGTTATGTAAAGATCAATGTCTAACATTTTCATACATTTTCTACTATTTGATCCATCTTGCACAGAAGTTGGTATTACACATTTACGATAAAAAAACATTATAAATAATTCTTTGCATTAAAAAATTAGGTAATTCAAGACGATAAAAATAACTCACTTATGCCAAAGTGGGGTTTGCTTGAAAATTGAAAAAATGCACACATTTTAAAATAAAATAATTCAACACCGAAGTCCCCATAATGCATAATCTAGTCCAGAATCAATCAATAAAAATATACAGTTTTGAAATGTTTCACAATAATACTGGATGTAACCGCAAAATTAGACCATTAGTGAGATTATTATAGAATATAGTGAAACAAGATTAAGCGCGACCATGAATACATTATCAGCGATGAGATGCATGATATACACAAAGCCAGATAATTCCAGAGTAGTAAAGTCGTATATTTTCTGGCAGTATAAAGTAAGAATAAAATTAAGTTGTACGCCGTTACTGTTATAGTTGGTTGCAGAACGTTTTACTGCTCTTGAAGTCTACAGCAGCTTGTAAATAACCACTTTAGTCTTAATTTTCTTCATGTAAATCCTCTGAGGTTAATTTACAATGTATTGTACTTGGTTATATGGGATTTACTTTCTCTCTCTTTTCAATTAGTGTTAGCAATATATCGTATACCCCAGGCAAGAAGAGGGCCTCGCACGTGAAAATCTCTTGATCAAGTGTCTGTTACTTTCTTCATCACAATGAGTCATCTCCAAACTCGAAAATGATCATGTCAGGCCAGGCCATCTTGACCACCTAAAGGTGGAGGTAAAGTACGAGACCAGAATCGGCGTCATCCATATGTGTTCGGCCCTCCTATCCAGAATTGTTCGGAGACTTCTGGATAGTGTCGCTACAAGCATCGAAACTCACGATCCTAGGCTTCATTCCTCACCTTACCGGGGTATTTTACCCTGATACCCACTTCTACCAGTGGCTGGATCGACTGCGGGGATATTTGTTTCTTTCCAACCACGAGTACAAATACACACTGCTTCGAGCGGGTACCGAGTACGGGTTGTCCAAACGTCTGTAGCTCAGTTGGGTGGTTTTCCCAACTAGGCTCCGAGGCTCCCTTTGAAAAAAAAAAAAAAAAAAAGTAAAGTACCCCCGTCACGCCAAGTGGCGTATAAGGAATATGGTGTTAGTGACCATATATTTTACAGACCTTCGGCACATGATTTTAGGGGTAATGTGGTCGGTATTACGCCCGTGTCGCTTCACTTTCCCTGAAAAAAATCAGGTACCTATTAAAGGTTGGGTTAACCCGGAGGCCTTCGGTTGGGATCGAACCCTACCTCTTGTCCTTTGTAGTCCAGTTCACTTACCACTGAGCTATCGCGGCTCCGAGGCTCCCTTGGCCACCTAATATCATCATACTGTCAATACAGTTATTTAATTTATCACTTTTTATTGAAGGAATAAAGAGAAATGTTTTCGTTGAAACATTTATATTCTTACATATGACATAAGCACTGATTCACATAAGATTTTATGAAAACAAATATAACAGCATAGTGGAACAGATAGTACTAGGATAAGAACAGACGCTATCTATAGCCGTTTTCTTTTTGAATATTAGCAGCGTTTATCAAATCTCTCCAGCTATTGTGATAACGTTCATATTAACCATAGATTTTTTGTGACAAAAAATTATGTGCAATCTTACCATGAAAGTGAGGTGTAATGTAATACAAATGGCATTTATAAAATTATAAATTACATATTTGAAAATTATGGTGTAGTCACCATAACACCACAACCACCACTCGTACCAGACTTTCACTCTTGCAGTCTATATCAAGAAAAGCGACATCGTGTAATTATGTATTAATTATTAACCAATTCTCGTGACATCGTATGTTTAATTGCATATAGTCAAGATTCAAATTAAATAATTCTGCTAATTGATTTACTTTCCTTATTTTTTTTTTATTGGAAAATGTCGAATGTTGTACGGAAATCACATTTATGGTTGCTACATTGAAACTTTAAATCTTGAAAAATTATTGCCAGAAATTTTCTGTATGAATTATCATAGCCGTGAGCGGTATTAAGTCAACAATACATTTGGTGATGCTTGTGAAAACTTTATAGGTAAAGATGCAATAAAATATATACAATATAGCCTATTTAATGCGGAAACAAAGAATTATACAGTGCTACTTTTTTTACGAAACCAATAAATTAAATGCAATCTTTCTCAATAAGAAATAGATATATTATACAAGATGCCTTTGGGGAATATGATATTAGTGACTACATATTTCCAAGACCAACGACATATTTTTTTAAGTGATGTGGTAAGTATAATGTCATGCCGTTCTTACATAGTAGAAAATCTACGTAACTCATGTTTAGAGTTTGAGTGAACCACGAAACTTTGTTGGTTCGAAAAAAAAAACAATCTGGGAATTGAACCAGAGCCTTTCTGATCACTAGCTAGTTCACTAACCACTCAGGCATGGTGCCTGACATAATCGATACATTTTTTATTAGGAAGGCTATAGTCACACAAAGTCAATTGTAATGTTAAGAAACAAACAGTTATGATAAGTAACCTATTGATCATGCCAGTATAAAATAACATTTTTCAAATGTGAGCTTAAAAAATTAATTGAACGCAACACTAAGAAAATAAAGATGGAAACGCTCAGCCGTTAAATGACGACACTACACAAATGTGTTTCTATGATCCACAAATAAGTAATGCCACATACATCATAAAATCTTTAGTATAAGCAGCCATAGAGGTGAAAACAGATCTATACCAATGTTTCATAGATTATACCAAAGCATTCGACAAAGTAAAGCACAAGAAATAATCAAAATTATAGAAGGCATAAAGATAGACAGAAAAGATCACAAACTAATAAAGAACACGTACAGGCAACAAACAGCGGCCATGAAAACTGGAAATAATTTAGGAATGTTTCAACAAATAAAGCAGTGTGTTAGGCAAGATTGTGTGCTGTCACCAGATTTGTTTAATGTGTATAGTGAGATTATTTTAAGATCCATAAGGGGTATGCCTGGAATAACAATCGAATGTCATAATATAAATAATCTAAGGTATTCTGATGATACAGTCTTAATTGTTAAGAGTAAAAATGAGTTACAAGAAATGTTAGACATTATAGTGAAAGAAAGCCAAAAATAAAGACTTCAGCCTTAATGGCAAAAAGTCGGAAGTATTTGTAGCAAGAAAGAAAAAGACATTACGGCAATGCACAATAAAGACAAATCGAACAATATTAAAACAGTTAAATGAATTTAAATATCGGAGAATATTGTTAACCTCAGTTAGTAGATGTATAACAGAGGTGAGATGCAGATGGCTCAGGTAAAAGTAGATTTCCAAAAACATGAGAAAGATACTGTGCAATCCATTTTTGACAATATAAACAATAAAAAGAGTTCTTAAATGTTCTGTAAAGCCAGTCTTAACATATGGATGCGAATCATGGACAATTGGACAACAGACAAGAAAATCACTGGAGGCTGTAGAAATGTGGTTTTACAAATGAATGTTGAGAATACCCTGGAGAGCTAAGAAGAGTAATGGAAACGTTCTGAAAGAGGCCAAAGCAAAAAGAGAGCTAATTTCCAATAGTAAGAAGAAATAATCATTATTTTCTGGCCATGAAATGAGAAGGGAACAGCTGGAATATATTATAACAACTGGGATAATTGAGGGACGAGGAGATAGAGGGAATAAAGAGAAAAGATACCAGACAGCTTAAGAGAATGGCTTGGCAGAAGGTCAACAACAGAAACGATAAATAGCTGTCGATATCGGAAGTTGTGGAGAGACATGATCACCTAGGCCAGCGGGCATGGTACTTGATGATGATGATGATGATGATGATGATGATGATTTACAATGCATGAATGGCGAGCGATGGTTATTCGCATAATTAAGTTCAAGCAGGGGACCAGTAAAAATATTTCCTCAGCGGTTGGTGAGGCATTTTCGAAAGTAACAAGGTTACGTGCTTTCATTGGAAACCAGTTGGAAATAGTGAATACCCTGGCTAAATAATAAATATTTCACTATTGCACCGTTTATTAAAAATCGTGTGGCAATTCATCAAAAATTGCAATTTGCGAAATATATCGCCTTTGGCGGGGTCTAGGTTTTTGTTATCCCAAAAACGGCACCAACAGATTAAAGTGTAAAAGATAAAAGTTGAAAGATAAATGATAAACCTGGAGTATCTTTTCAGATATCAATACATTAACATATTTTTTTTCTCTGTTTTTTTTTCTGTTTCATGTCCTCTTTTGAATTACAGTGCCATGTGAAATATGGGTCCATGGCAAATGTTTGCTTGTAACATAGTAAACTTTAGCCTCAGTTTGTTTTTTGTCTAACATTTAGTTTTTTAAGTTTCTCCCCTCTTTTTTTGTTAATATCAATTGTTCATAGTTTTTAGACAGCGGAAGGCTTTGGAAGTTACTGAGTCATTACGAAATTCCTATAAATATATTAACCTGATAAGAACAGCTGTATGGAGGAGTGAAATGTAGTGTTGTGCACGAAAGGCAACTTACAGAAGCGTTTGAAATAAGAACAGAAGTAAAGCAGGTATGATTTCGATCTCCATCTCTATTTCTACTGGCCATAGATTGGATTGTGAGAATAACTCAGAACAACAGCAATGGAATACAGTGGTCACTGACCAGGCAACTCACTGACTTAAACTTTGTTGATGACATAGCTTTCATATCACATAATGTGCAGTGTGTAGCGGGTGTAGCAAAAGCTGCGACGTCATCATCGGTACGTGTCACGGCAACTGTTCACATGGGATCTATGGACACGACTGCTACAGGTCTTGTCTCAGTGTCTGTTCTTTATGTGTTAAAAATCCGGAAAATGCCTACAATGTAAACATCCTGGCTAAACCTGTAATTACGCTTGTCCCGATGGTAACTTTGGGTTACAGTGCGAGCAGACGTGTTCTGATGGCTTTGACATCATATGTGACCCGGAAAACGCAGACTGTACGTGCAAGGAAAAGTACTACGGGTCAGACTGAACTCTCAAATGTCCAGACAACTGTTTCAACGACACCTGTGAACAGTCAACCTGAAACTGTGCATGCAAGGGAACGTTCTACGGGTCAGACTGCTCTCAAATCTCCGGACAACTGTTTGAACGAAACATGTGAACAGTTAATCGGGGCCTGCGTCTCGTATGTCGATGATTCCCACGTTAAGAAGAGTCTGCAGACTACAACAAACCCAAGCATATGGATACCTCAATGTGTTTATGTGCTAGACTTGGTTCATTTCTTGGTGTTTTTCAGTGAAGCTATGGCTCATATCTGAATGTGTTTCTGTGCTAGTCATGGCTCGTATCTTGGTGTGTTTTTGTGCTAGCCGTGGCCCAAATCTTAGCTTGTGTGTGTGCGTGTGCTAGCCATGGCTCATATCTTGGTGTGTGTCATGTTAGTCACATCTCATATCTTGGTGTGTCCGTGTTATTCTTGTCTCATATCTTTATGTGCGTCTGAGTTTAGCAATATCTCATATCTAAGAGTGCATCTGTGTTAGTCATGTGTCATATCTTCGTGTGTGCATGTCTGGGTTAGGGATATCTCATATCTTGGTGTGCATGTTTATGTTAGTCATATCTCATATCTTTGTGTGTGCATGTCTGTGTTTGTCACATCTCATATCCTTGTGTGTGCATGGCTATGTTAGTCACATCTCATATCTTTGTGTGTGCATGCCTATGTTAGTCATATATTATATCTTTGTGGGTAAGTCTATGTTAGGTGTGTCATATCTTTGTGTGTGCATGTCTATGTCAGTCATATTTCATATCTCTATATGCATGTCTATGTTAGTCATGTGTCATATATCTTGATGTGTGTAGGTGTTAGTCATGTCTCGTATCGCTGTGTACATGTCTGTGTTATTCACATCTCATATCTTTGTGCGTGCATGTATGTGTTAGTCACCTCTAGTGACTCGGGCAGATGGTGCTTGTAAACCTGGGAGGGCAGACCATCTAAGGGCAGAATCCCCCTACAGAAAAGACAATCTGCTGCCTTGCAGGAAGATTGGGGACAATCAAAGGCTAAGGAAAGCAAACATGAATAAAATGCTGGCTGAAATCGGATGCACTGGGCCACTGGCGCAGAACACAGTGCAACGTTATTAACGGGTGTTCAATCAGAGTGGATCTGGCAGACTCTAAATGTGATGTTCCGTCTGTGGGGGAGATCAACACACTTAACCTGACAGCTGACTTCATGTGAGAGTCTGGAATCCTACTCTGATTGAGTCCTGATCGCAGAGAGAGAGAGAGAGAGAGAGAGAGAGAGAGAGAGAGAGAGAGAGATCACATAATCATCAACAGATACAAGATAAAATGATCATAATTGATGAGAAATAACAACAGCTGGAACTGAGAATAAATAAAAATAAGATTAAAATTATGAGTGGTAATGCAGTTGGCAATAACCAAATAACAGTAGGAGAAATTCCTCTACCAGACGCAAAATCTTACATATATCTATGCAGTAATAAAGACAAAGATGAAGGAACAGAGAATGATACCAAATAAAGGATATCAAAAGCAAGAGGAGCATTCGTTGCACTGGAAAACATATGGAAATCCAAAGAGATTAGGTTAAATACACAAATAAAAATGTTAAATTCTAATGTTAAGCCAGTTCTATGATTTGGCTGTGAAACAAAAGACAGTAAACTATATCTCTTCTCGCCGCTGAAAGGAAAATGAAGACGAAGAAGACAAGAACAAATTATATTTAACGTTAATGTGAAAATGATGAGCAGTGCTTTGCACACGGTGTTAATGTACAATTATAAATGGCGTATGATAAATTACAATGCAGCCAAAATTACACCCCAATCAATACTGTATCAGGCTGTCACTTTGGCAGTCTAGTTCAAGAAAGACAAGATCGTAAAAATGTATAGCAGTTAGGAATTCTTGTGTAGTGGTATATCTAATTGCATGGTATGTAGATTAACATTGAAATTCAATGAACATTGTTTCAGTAACATTTATTCCTTAATTAGAACATGTCAAAAGCTCTACAAAAATAAAATGTCTACTTACTGCATCGAATAATTAAATTATGTGAAGCCTTGTCCAGGTCGCTAAATTATACCCTCAATATATAATTTTCATTTAACAATATAATATTAACAATGCAACGCTTAGATTAACATTGCTCACAAAATCGTTATTTCGAAAAATGTAACTTCCATATAATAATACTGCTATCGTTTTTAAATGAAACCAACGTCTCAATGTTGGGCAGGTCTCGCTGAGACATAAAGGATGTGGGCCAGCACAAAGTATATTATAACTCTTTAGAAGCCAAACTAAACATGAGTTTTAACGACATTTGATAAGGACTGAGAGTATCAGTTATGAAACGCCTTTTTTTTAGATTAAGAGTGTATATACTACACTGCTATATAAGATTGCAGACATGAGTTGTTAGAACCTTAGAAACTGGAAGCTGGATAACCATGATGGACAATAAGTAAACACATTTTGGAACCCGTATGAGGCCTTTATGTATGAGGCCTCAATACGGAATTTTTGTTTTTTAAAGAAATATTTTCATTGAATAGGTTTCTCAGATATGTAAATGAAACGCAGAATTAGAAAAGTAAAGGGAAGGCAGAAACGAAATCTGTACTGCGAACGTCTTGTACATTGAATGAGCATTGTTGAAAAATGTATCCAACCATTCAAATAACCAATGACTCTAAAGTTAATAATGAAGTTAAGGACTGTATCATATGTGTAGACAGTGAGAACATTATTATTAATTTAAGTGAATATGGAATGCAGATTTTTGAGTTTGTCAATTGTGTGTCTATTTGCGGTCTAGTTTCACTGTTTGGAATATCGGCCAACATTATAAATATCATCATTTTCTATAATCAAGGATTCACAAATACTGTGAACATCGCCTTTCTTGGACTCGCTATATCCGATCTGTGCTGTCTTATTGCTTTGGAGTGGTACAGTATATGTCTGAACCCTCTACTGCCAGTCACTGACGTCACATGGGCTGCTGATGAAGTCATGTTCCTCACTGCGGCATGGCCACACATTGGTTTTTCTCGAATAACCGGTTTCATCACAGTTTATATTACAGCAGAAAGGTTTATTTCTATCGCATTGCCCCTGAAAGTTAAACAAATTTTCACGGCAAAAAGAACTACATTGATCATCAGTTTTATCTACATCGTCAACATAATGGCTCTCGTTCAAGAATACGCTACCTCTCACCTCGGTTGGAGATACGTCAAAAAGAAAAACAAAACTCTGATAGGAATAACTTTTACCAGCAGTAGAACAGATTTCGATGGTTTGTGTTACGTGTTTCATTCGTTTCTCAGCGCCACCTCATTTGTTGGTGTCATAATTTTTACAATTGCCCTGGTCATCAAACTAAGAAAAACATCTGAATGGAGAAAAACTACAGCCTCTAGTCATCAAGCTATGTCTGTTTCAAATAAAGAGCAGAAGACTGGTAAGATGGTTGTTCTGATAGCCACGGTACTCATCGTTTGCTACACCCCGGGTGCTCTGTTGGCATTAATTACGTTCATTCTTGGACCAGAGTTTAACATTACGGGCCGATATATGAATTTTTGCGTTGCAATTTGGTCAGTAGCGTTTTGTTTCCATTCCATCAACTCTAGCGTTAACATATTCCTCTATTACAAGATGAGCTCAAAATATCGAACAAGTTTTAATGATATTGTTTTGAATTGTCGTAAATTAAATAAGTGACAAGCCTGGTTATGGCTATGGTTAGTCAAAGGCCCCGGTATCACTGCGAACAAATTAAAATCCACAATTGCTCAACCGCCGTGCCAGTGGAATCATCCGAATTAAAACTTATCTCATTCAAGGATCCAAACAAAGAAAGACCGCTGCAGTCCCCATCATAGAAGCTACAGCACACGCCAAAAGACATAAGGCTAAACTGCACCGAAAGTGAAATTATCTGAACTGTCCTTTGTCATACAATATCATCAATCATCGTAAGCAATCAGAATATCAAAAGACGAAACGGATGAAAAACACAGCTCACAGCGTGCACAGAGCAGCAACTCAGTAGCTCTTGCAGTAGGCCGGACTTGGAATATGAGGAAGATATGATAAGACTGTGCTGTTGAAAGAATGTACTCTAGTTTTTATTCATACATTGACAAGTAACATTTTTGTAAGTTTTAACAGCTTTCATTGTGCTTTACTGTCGTTCAACCTAAATTGTATCAAATGTTTTATAAAAGTCAACAGAACTTAAGTATTTCTTTATTTTATTGTAAATGTTAGTTTATGAATTATTTTGATATTGTTATTGTCACTGTGTTACTATTTCATTATTTAACTAAAGAACTAGTACTGTAGAATAAACAAAGTTCTTGAAACAATGCTTCATATTTTTCCCCTACCAGGTGAATTGTATGGATGGATACCTGTTGGTTTATCTTCTATTCGATGGAAACGCCTTCAATTTGGAACATTTATTATACATTACCTTCTATGTTTGAAAAAAGCCTCCAATGATTGAAGTTTTTAACCTGTTCACTTCACGTGTAACATGCAACAGGTGTAGTACCTACCTTGACGAAATAAATACCACACATCAATAGCTAATGTTTCAGAGCCCCTCTATTTCGGCTTTATTTGCGTATCTCTACTTCATGACGTTCTTCTTAACAAATCCTTACAGTCTCTATTTCGAACCTGTGTGGTAATATTAATTTTAATAACCAGGTATTTAAATAAAGATTCAATTGAGAAATGTCATCTTATCTATGAAGACCCATTTTCCAACATAGAAGAATGATATTGCTGTATTATTCTTCTTGCTGCAGTAGTTACTTTACAGTTTTTTATGGAATGTAATGAGAAGGGAACAGGTGGAATATATTGTGACAAATGGGACAATTGAGGAACGATGAGATAGAGGGAAACAAAGAGAAAAGATACCAGACAGCTCAAGAGAATGTCTTGACAGAAGGTCAACAACAGAAAAAATAAATAACTGTCGAGATCGAAAGTTGTGGAGACAAGATCACCTTCGCCAGCAGGTATGGCACTTGATGATGATGATACCCCAAAAATATTGCAGAACAGAGGTAATTGTTATTTTGCTTTCTACAGAACATCATAGTAGATTTTTAGATTCAAAAACACATCATTGTTGTCTTTATTGATCTACAATATACATATCACGAGATCAGAAGTAAGATCTTGATGATGTACAGTATATAAATCTATGACATATTATTTAATGGATAATCATCTTGGAGTTGCATGTTCTTTACAGATGTTCCACCCATCACAGCCAGTCCGAAAAGAATCTCTTCCTCTAATTCGATACCCCGATGTTTCCATTGTCATGCTCAATGTCAATAAACTCTTATTCTTGATCAGCTGTTTCTTATAGACACAAGGCGCGCCTCACAGCACCAGAGCTGGAAATTGTCAGCGATCCACAGCTGATGGCTTGCGCCAAGATCAGTGAACTCGAACCATCCAGACCCTGCTTCACATTTCCGTGGTGCCTCCAGTAACAGACTAACCTGTCTAATCTGGCCAAGTGAGTAGGGATTGAAGAGGGAAGACAACCCGGTACTCAAAAATTACATGCTGAAGTCGGATGTGTTGGGCCGAAAGGCGCAAATATCAGAGTTATACTGCAAACCACAACACAACGCAGACACGCCCACTTAACGTCCTTTTAAGGGCGGATGATGAAGAGGTATACTCCTTTAGTCATCGGGCGAATGCAAGAGCAAGCAAGTATTCTTGAACTACCCGTGACACGTCTTCCTGGAACCATGACCTCCATTATTATTCTTTCCAGCCCACTGTGTATTTTAACGTGGTCATAGTCTTTTATGTTCCATTGTAAGATGGTGTTTATAAGCCAGTTTGACTTGGTATATACTTTATTTTAAAATATATTAATTAGAACATGCTTGCATTAGGTTTTAAGAGAAGTTACAAGAAAGCTGACTGTAAGGATCTGTCATTAAGTATTCCAACCGACTTCCTTTCCACCCACAACCCATGAATCTGGATTGCCTTTTTCCTAATTTGTTTTATAAATAGTATCTCTTCATCTGCCTCTTTTAGTACCTCGGTGGATTATTTGACTGATTCGCAACCATAGAGCAGTACTCGTTTGGCATAGTACTGAAGCACTCTAAGACTCGTTCTAACTTTTAATAATAATGAATTACATAATATTGATCATTTTGCTACAAGTAATCTTTCCATGTGTGATTATACTTTTCTCTTCAATGAGACCTCTTCTGTGTGATGTTAACATTGTTCGTAAAACAGAACTTTGAAAGAATTTAGTTATTTGAGCGTTTTACCATATGCGTATAAATTGCAGAGCCTCGGTGACTGAGTGATTAGTGTGCTCGCTTCCTGACCAGAAGAGCCCGTGTTCGGTCCCCAGCAGAGACATATTTTTTTCGGACTGACAAGGTTCCGGGGTTCACCCAGCCTCTAAAAATGGATACCAGAGACTTTTCTGGGAAGTAAAGGTGCCTGGCGTGATACGTACCGACCCAATAAACAAAAAATATGCCCTGGTAATTAAAAAAATATGATCACTAACACCATATTCCCCATACGCCTAGCAAAGCGTGGAGAGAATATTTACTATAACTTTATATATATTGCACTTTTAATAGTTCTTGTCCTTTGAGACTAGCATTACATATTTTTTTCGTTCGCCAGCTTTTACCTCTGACGAAGTCCCTAAAGACTAGGAACTGAATTTTGCGTGTTAATCCATTTTTCCCCGGCAGCCGTGTGCACAGGGATCCCTCGCCGCACAGACAGATAACTCCGACTTTGGAGATACTCATATTTTTTCCGTCGATGAGTATTTGACGTTTCAAGCCGGGCCTCGTTGCTGAGACCAGGGGTGGTTGCCATAGAGAGAAATCATAAATCAAAATCCCAACCGGTGTAGCCGGGATTTAAACCCACAACCTCTCTGTCTCGAGGCCGGCGTCTTGCCTGGAGACCAACCAGTCAACCAGCATTAGATTTAATTTATTTAAATTTACACTGAATCCCTCTCTCTCTCTCTCTCTCTCTCTATCTATCTATCTATCTATCTATCTATCTATCTATCTATCTATCTATCTATCTATCTATCTATCTATCTATCTATCTATCTATCTATCTATCTATCTATCTATCTATCTATCTATCTATCTATCTATCTATCTATCTATCTATCTTCAATAAGCGTATCTAGCAAAGCATTTTCGCACTTGGATATCAGAACAGAGTCATCGATCTATATCGGGTTGCAAAAATGAAGTCCGCTGCTGTTATTCCAACCATGTGTTCTGCTGTGTGTCTAATGCTGTTTTCACTATTGAACGAAAGAAGTCGGGCGACAAAAAGTAGGCATTTCGTATATACGTTTTAATATATATATATATATATATATATATATATATATATATATGTATGTATATATTTAACCATTGTATACTAAATATGTATATAATATATATTCTGGGAAATAGGTATTCACATTCATGAAGATACAGACCTTCATTCCTCATCAAGGCCAGCTCCTTGTCGTGGGGATGGGGCTTAACAGTCACCAGGGACTGAAAACCAAGACTGGCCGGGCCTTCCTACAACCAAGCAAGACCACAGTCTGCTCTAGCAAGTTCAAGTGCTGAAGTCGGAGGCAACCAGCCAAAAGGCGCACAACAATCAGGATGCCACGCACTCAACGCAAATGGAAGTATGTCTATAACCGCAAATCGATATGGCACTCGCCCTGTGATGGACACTCAGGCAGGAGCAGCGCCGGGCCCTCAGCCTCGAAAGGGCCCAACCTCTAATACTGGATGTCCTTCTCAACCGCTCTGTGGAGTCAGGGGGCGAGAGAATAGAGCTACTGGCCAATCCAAAATAAGACCACTAAAAATAATGCACTGGAATGCTGAAGGCATCAACAGCAAAAGAGATGGGTACAGTAAAAAGATAGAATTAGAAAATATCCTGCATGAAGAACAAATAAGCATATTCTGTTTGCAGGAAACCCATCTAAACAACGACATAGCCTTGAAGATTAGGGGATACCAGTGCTACCGATCTGACAGAAAAAATAGACAAAAGGGCGGAATACTGACCCTTGTAAGGAACAACATTAATGCATGTCAGATTGAAGTGTATATGGATGGGGCGGAATATCAAATACTGCACCTCAGGACAGGAAATACAGACTTCCATCTACTTAACTACTACTGTCCGAGTGACCGCCCACTAGCACTAGACACAATTACATTACAAGAAAGAATAATTGTATGTGGAGACTTTAACAGCCATTCACAGAGCTGGGGCTATGAACATATGGACAAGAGAGGTGAAGAGCTTGAAAATTGACAGGATGACAATGGGCTTATACTATTAATCCAGGCAACAGATCCACCAACATTCTACTCCAGATCATGGCATACCACATCTACACCAGACCTTGCTTTCCATTCACCAGACCTGGATTGGAATATCACACGAATTGTTGGGAAACAACTTGGAGGCAGCGACCACCGACCAGTCTTTTTAGTGGTACAAAATAAGGCCATCAGGGAGAGCAGCACTCTCTCCAGATGGAATTACAAAAAGGCAGACTGGAAAATGTATCAACACTACACCAGTGTACTGACTAAAGATATAAATACAGATAGAGACATCAACAAAATAGTTGATGAATTCAGTAGACTAATAATACAAGCTGCCAGTGAAACAATACCTAGAGGGGCACGGAAACACTACAAACCATACTGGAGTAGTGAACTAGAGAAACTGCACAATGACATGGAAACATCTCGAAAGCAAGCAGAAAATAACCCTTGCCAAGAACACCACAACAACTACCAGCATGCTAAAGCCAAATTTCAACGGGCTTAACTACAAGCCAGACGGAGCAGCTGGAAAGAGAAAACAGAGTCCTTGAATCTTGAACGAGACACAAGAAAAGTGTGGAAGCTTGTAAAACAGCTGAATGATGAGGGTACAGAAAGGAACACCAAAATTACACTGAAGAAGGATGGAAACATTCTAACAGGTAAACATGCAGCAAATTACTTTGCAGACTCCTTTGCAAATGACAATAATATTGAAATTTGCCTAGAAAAACGACAAGAGACCCGTTTAAAACAACAAAATGCAAGACAAGAAGAGACCACACATGAAGTAATGGAAACACCCATTACACAAAGAGAGCTAGAGCTGGCAATATCCAAATTAAAAATGAAAAAGTCACCAGGAAGTGATGGAGTGTCCAATGAAATGATTAAGAACTTGGGAACTGCAGCTAAAGCAAAACTACTGCAGATCTACAACATTTGCTGGATCACAGGTAGAGTGCCACAGGCATGGAGAGAAGCAATTATGATACCATTGCTAAAGCCAGGAAAAGATGGTTCAATGACATCCAGCTATATACTAATCAGCCTTACAAGCTGTTTGTGTAAAACAATGGAACGTATAATCAATCTCAGACTGCAGTGGTACCTGGAAAGTGAAAATCTCCTTGTCCCACAACAAGCAGGCTTTAGACAGTGTTACTCTACCGAAGATCAAGCAACCTATCTTTCCCAGGAAATTGAAGATGCGTTTCAAGAAAAGAAACTGGTACTAGCAGCATGGATAGACCTAAAGAAAGCATTTGATAAGGTATGGAAGGAAGGGCTTTTGAAGAAACTGAGAAATTATGGAGTAAATGGCAGGATGTACAAATGGGTCAAAGCATACCTGCATAACAGGAGAGCCAGAGTGCAACTGGATGGTCTTAAGAGTAAGAAGGTCTTATTGCGCCAGAGCGTTCCACGGGGAGGGGTACTATCTCCAACACTTTTTCTGATCTACATCAATGACCTAGTTACTGAACTACCACATGGCATCAAAGTGGCAATGTATGCAGATGACTTGGTAATGTGGTGCACAGAGGAGTATGCAACAGTGGCCTCCAAATTGCTACAAAGAGCTATGAATGCACTGAATTCATGGACAAATAGATGGTGTATCAGCATCAATACAGACAAATGCAGTACTACACTTTTCACACTCTCCCCAAAACAAAAAGCTGGAGCCATCTACATAAACAATGAGCCTGTGAAAGAAGACATACAAGCTACATATCTCGGAGTTACATTTGATAACAAACTATCTTGGAAACAGCAGATAAATAAGGCAACCCAAAAAGCAAGGAGGAAATTGGCTATTCTAAGAAAGTTGTGTGGAACCACATGGGGTGCGAGTGGGAAAATACTCAGTAAAGTTTACCAACAGAGTATACGCCCACATTTAGAATATGGATCATCCGCATGGTGCTCAGCATCAAACACCACATTGCAAGAACTGGATAAAGTACAAAACCAGGCACTTAGGGTCATCACAGGAGCAATGAAATCAACACCAATATTGGAGATGGAGAAATTGTGGAGGATACCAGCACTGAGAGAACGGAGAGACACAAAGGTGCTGATACAGGCAGAAAAATTTGTATGCATGTCGAGACATCCAATGAAGGACAGATTCCAAAATCTTGCATTGGGACGACTTAAGAGAAGCAGCTTTATCCACCAAGCCAAGCGTATTAGTAGACAAACACCAGACATGCCAAGAGTTGTTAAACCCCTTCTGCTCATACCAGAACAGACTCGCCTGGACAGATGAATCAGGATTATCAGTTCAAATACGGACAGAAGTGAAAGGAATAGTTGACAAAGAGGAACAAAATAGTCTACAGCGAAAAACAATAACTCTCAGTTTCCTGGATGAAGAATACCCACAAGACCTATGGATCCGTGTGTACACAGATGGATCAGCACAGAATGCAGTAAAGAATGGGGGAGCAGGTGCATATATAGAGTACCCAAATAACACTAGGGATATGAATAAAATAGCAACAGGGAAATATTGTCACAATTATGATGCAGAAATACATGCAATAAAGTTGGCAATAGAAAAGCTGCTGAACAGTAATCTTAGCCCACAGCCTGTAGTGTTTTTGACAGATGCAAGATCAGTACTCCAGGCACTACAATCCAGAAAATTACCACATCTGCAGACCTTATTGACTGAACTCTGCAAGCACCACAGGGTTGCCCTGCAGTGGATCCCGTCTCACTGTGGAATACCAGGAAATGAGAAAGCAGATCAGTTGGCAAAGGAAGGTTCAACAGGCACACAACTAGATACACCAGTTACATACCATCATAAGAAACAGATAATCAAATCAATCAGAAGACCACAAGCCCCAAATCAGGATGCCTTTCATAATATGAATAGATATGAACAAGTTATCATTATACGCCTAAGAACAGGACACAATCGACTCCATAGTCACATGTATACAAAATTCAAGATCGGCACATCAACTACTTGTACATGTGGACAGGCACCCCAGACTGCTGAACACATACTTCAAGACTGCACTGAATATAGTAGACTGAGGAAAATCCATTGGCCCATAGATACAACACTACAGACAAAACTATATGGGCCACTGCAAGAATTACAAAAGACAGTAAAATTCATACAGGAAACGACATTGCTGATATAGACAATACTTCGAGCGAACAAAAGATAGATAGACCTTCATTAACTGTTGCTTGCGCAGAATAAAAGGATGCAAAACGGCATGACAAAGTCATTAACATAGAATTATGGAAAAGTACCAGTCAAAATCCAGTAGATAAAGAGGTACAGCAAAGACGATGTCACTGTATAGGATACACTGCGGAAGCCAACTGAGAGTATGACACAAAACGGGCCCTTTTTTAATTCCTAAGGAAAAAGACAAAGAGGAAAACCAAAATATTCTTAGAGAAGCCAGATAGATGCAGAAATGAAGATGATGGGGAAGACATGGAATGATCATAAATGAATGGCAAGAAACAGAATGACGTGGAAAGTGTTTATTGAAGACCTATGCTCCACAGGGAGCTGAAAAGTAGACGAAGAAGAAGAAGAAACATGTGCCCATTTCTAATAGTTCCAACAGCTCAACTTGTAAAATTAAAAAAAAGATTAAACTCTCCATTTCTCAGTTGGTTTCCTGCCCATAACAAATAACATATTAATGTGAATTAAAAAAAGTAACAAAAAGTAAAGAGCCCCGTAACGTCAAGTGGCGTATAGGGAATATGGTGTTAGAGACCATAATTTGTATAGACTTTCGGCACATTATTTTGGGGGGAATGTGGTCAGTATTAAGCCCCTGACGCTTTAGTTTCCCAGAAAGAAACCAGTGATCACGTCTTTTTACAGCTTTCGACCTGGACTGTTATTTATCATTTCTGTTGTTGATCTTCTGCCAAACATTCTCTTAAGCTGTCTGATACCTTTTATCATTGCTTCACTCATTCTCTCGTCCCTCAATTTTCCCAGTTGTCAGATTATATTCCAGCTGTTCCCTTTTCATTACATGGCTACAAAATGATGATTGTTTCTTCCTAATATTGGAAATTAGCTCTCTTTTTGCTTTGGCCTTGCTCAGAACGTTTTCATTACTCTTCTTGGCTGTCCATGGTATTCTCAACATTCTTCTGTAAAACTAGACGTCTACAGCCTCCATGGAATTTCTTGTCTGTTGTCCTATTGTTCATGATTCACATCCATATGTTAAGACATTTAAGAACTCTTTTTCTTGTTTCTATTATCAATAAAAAAAATTTTAAAAGCAAAACACAATCACAAAATAGCACAATTTTCAGCTGTGCTTAGCATACATTTACTCTAGCGAAACTGGTGAACATAAAGATAAAGGTAAAGTACGAGACTTGAATCGACGTCTTAGCACGCGAGTTTTCACCCATATGTGCTCGGAGACTTCTGGGTCGTGTCGCTTGAAGCATCGAAACTCACGATGCAAGGCGCACTCCTTACCCACAACCTCTCTGTCTCGAGGCCGGCGTCTTGCCTGGAGACCAACCAGTCAACCAGCATTAGATTTAATTTATTTAAATTTACACTGAATCCCTCTCTCTCTCTCTCTCTCTATCTATCTATCTATCTATCTATCTATCTATCTATCTATCTATCTATCTATCTATCTATCTATCTATCTATCTATCTATCTATCTATCTATCTATCTATCTATCTATCTATCTATCTATCTATCTTCAATAAGCGTATCTAGCAAAGCATTTTCGCACTTGGATATCAGAACAGAGTCATCGATCTATATCGGGTTGCAAAAATGAAGTCCGCTGCTGTTATTCCAACCATGTGTTCTGCTGTGTGTCTAATGCTGTTTTCACTATTGAACGAAAGAAGTCGGGCGACAAAAAGTAGGCATTTCGTATATACGTTTTAATATATATATATATATATATATATATATATATATATATATATATATATGTATGTATATATTTAACCATTGTATACTAAATATGTATATAATATATATTCTGGGAAATAGGTATTCACATTCATGAAGATACAGACCTTCATTCCTCATCAAGGCCAGCTCCTTGTCGTGGGATGGGGCTTAACAGTCACCAGGGACTGAAAACCAAGACTGGCCGGGCCTTCCTACAACCAAGCAAGACCACAGTCTGCTCTAGCAAGTTCAAGTGCTGAAGTCGGAGGCAACCAGCCAAAAGGCGCACAACAATCAGGATGCCACGCACTCAACGCAAATGGAAGTATGTCTATAACCGCAAATCGATATGGCACTCGCCCTGTGATGGACACTCAGGCAGGAGCAGCGCCGGGCCCTCAGCCTCGAAAGGGCCCAACCTCTAATACTGGATGTCCTTCTCAACCGCTCTGTGGAGTCAGGGGGCGAGAGAATAGAGCTACTGGCCAATCCAAAATAAGACCACTAAAAATAATGCACTGGAATGCTGAAGGCATCAACAGCAAAAGAGATGGGTACAGTAAAAAGATAGAATTAGAAAATATCCTGCATGAAGAACAAATAAGCATATTCTGTTTGCAGGAAACCCATCTAAACAACGACATAGCCTTGAAGATTAGGGGATACCAGTGCTACCGATCTGACAGAAAAAATAGACAAAAGGGCGGAATACTGACCCTTGTAAGGAACAACATTAATGCATGTCAGATTGAAGTGTATATGGATGGGGCGGAATATCAAATACTGCACCTCAGGACAGGAAATACAGACTTCCATCTACTTAACTACTACTGTCCGAGTGACCGCCCACTAGCACTAGACACAATTACATTACAAGAAAGAATAATTGTATGTGGAGACTTTAACAGCCATTCACAGAGCTGGGGCTATGAACATATGGACAAGAGAGGTGAAGAGCTTGAAAATTGACAGGATGACAATGGGCTTATACTATTAATCCAGGCAACAGATCCACCAACATTCTACTCCAGATCATGGCATACCACATCTACACCAGACCTTGCTTTCCATTCACCAGACCTGGATTGGAATATCACACGAATTGTTGGGAAACAACTTGGAGGCAGCGACCACCGACCAGTCTTTTTAGTGGTACAAAATAAGGCCATCAGGGAGAGCAGCACTCTCTCCAGATGGAATTACAAAAAGGCAGACTGGAAAATGTATCAACACTACACCAGTGTACTGACTAAAGATATAAATACAGATAGAGACATCAACAAAATAGTTGATGAATTCAGTAGACTAATAATACAAGCTGCCAGTGAAACAATACCTAGAGGGCACGGAAACACTACAAACCATACTGGAGTAGTGAACTAGAGAAACTGCACAATGACATGGAAACATCTCGAAAGCAAGCAGAAAATAACCCTTGCCAAGAACACCACAACAACTACCAGCATGCTAAAGCCAAATTTCAACGGGCTTAACTACAAGCCAGACGGAGCAGCTGGAAAGAGAAAACAGAGTCCTTGAATCTTGAACGAGACACAAGAAAAGTGTGGAAGCTTGTAAAACAGCTGAATGATGAGGGTACAGAAAGGAACACCAAAATTACACTGAAGAAGGATGGAAACATTCTAACAGGTAAACATGCAGCAAATTACTTTGCAGACTCCTTTGCAAATGACAATAATATTGAAATTTGCCTAGAAAAACGACAAGAGACCCGTTTAAAACAACAAAATGCAAGACAAGAAGAGACCACACATGAAGTAATGGAAACACCCATTACACAAAGAGAGCTAGAGCTGGCAATATCCAAATTAAAAATGAAAAAGTCACCAGGAAGTGATGGAGTGTCCAATGAAATGATTAAGAACTTGGGAACTGCAGCTAAAGCAAAACTACTGCAGATCTACAACATTTGCTGGATCACAGGTAGAGTGCCACAGGCATGGAGAGAAGCAATTATGATACCATTGCTAAAGCCAGGAAAAGATGGTTCAATGACATCCAGCTATATACTAATCAGCCTTACAAGCTGTTTGTGTAAAACAATGGAACGTATAATCAATCTCAGACTGCAGTGGTACCTGGAAAGTGAAAATCTCCTTGTCCCACAACAAGCAGGCTTTAGACAGTGTTACTCTACCGAAGATCAAGCAACCTATCTTTCCCAGGAAATTGAAGATGCGTTTCAAGAAAAGAAACTGGTACTAGCAGCATGGATAGACCTAAAGAAAGCATTTGATAAGGTATGGAAGGAAGGGCTTTTGAAGAAACTGAGAAATTATGGAGTAAATGGCAGGATGTACAAATGGGTCAAAGCATACCTGCATAACAGGAGAGCCAGAGTGCAACTGGATGGTCTTAAGAGTAAGAAGGTCTTATTGCGCCAGAGCGTTCCACGGGGAGGGGTACTATCTCCAACACTTTTTCTGATCTACATCAATGACCTAGTTACTGAACTACCACATGGCATCAAAGTGGCAATGTATGCAGATGACTTGGTAATGTGGTGCACAGAGGAGTATGCAACAGTGGCCTCCAAATTGCTACAAAGAGCTATGAATGCACTGAATTCATGGACAAATAGATGGTGTATCAGCATCAATACAGACAAATGCAGTACTACACTTTTCACACTCTCCCCAAAACAAAAAGCTGGAGCCATCTACATAAACAATGAGCCTGTGAAAGAAGACATACAAGCTACATATCTCGGAGTTACATTTGATAACAAACTATCTTGGAAACAGCAGATAAATAAGGCAACCCAAAAAGCAAGGAGGAAATTGGCTATTCTAAGAAAGTTGTGTGGAACCACATGGGGTGCGAGTGGGAAAATACTCAGTAAAGTTTACCAACAGAGTATACGCCCACATTTAGAATATGGATCATCCGCATGGTGCTCAGCATCAAACACCACATTGCAAGAACTGGATAAAGTACAAAACCAGGCACTTAGGGTCATCACAGGAGCAATGAAATCAACACCAATATTGGAGATGGAGAAATTGTGGAGGATACCAGCACTGAGAGAACGGAGAGACACAAAGGTGCTGATACAGGCAGAAAAATTTGTATGCATGTCGAGACATCCAATGAAGGACAGATTCCAAAATCTTGCATTGGGACGACTTAAGAGAAGCAGCTTTATCCACCAAGCCAAGCGTATTAGTAGACAAACACCAGACATGCCAAGAGTTGTTAAACCCCTTCTGCTCATACCAGAACAGACTCGCCTGGACAGATGAATCAGGATTATCAGTTCAAATACGGACAGAAGTGAAAGGAATAGTTGACAAAGAGGAACAAAATAGTCTACAGCGAAAAACAATAACTCTCAGTTTCCTGGATGAAGAATACCCACAAGACCTATGGATCCGTGTGTACACAGATGGATCAGCACAGAATGCAGTAAAGAATGGGGGAGCAGGTGCATATATAGAGTACCCAAATAACACTAGGGATATGAATAAAATAGCAACAGGGAAATATTGTCACAATTATGATGCAGAAATACATGCAATAAAGTTGGCAATAGAAAAGCTGCTGAACAGTAATCTTAGCCCACAGCCTGTAGTGTTTTTGACAGATGCAAGATCAGTACTCCAGGCACTACAATCCAGAAAATTACCACATCTGCAGACCTTATTGACTGAACTCTGCAAGCACCACAGGGTTGCCCTGCAGTGGATCCCGTCTCACTGTGGAATACCAGGAAATGAGAAAGCAGATCAGTTGGCAAAGGAAGGTTCAACAGGCACACAACTAGATACACCAGTTACATACCATCATAAGAAACAGATAATCAAATCAATCAGAAGACCACAAGCCCCAAATCAGGATGCCTTTCATAATATGAATAGATATGAACAAGTTATCATTATACGCCTAAGAACAGGACACAATCGACTCCATAGTCACATGTATACAAAATTCAAGATCGGCACATCAACTACTTGTACATGTGGACAGGCACCCCAGACTGCTGAACACATACTTCAAGACTGCACTGAATATAGTAGACTGAGGAAAATCCATTGGCCCATAGATACAACACTACAGACAAAACTATATGGGCCACTGCAAGAATTACAAAAGACAGTAAAATTCATACAGGAAACGACATTGCTGATATAGACAATACTTCGAGCGAACAAAAGATAGATAGACCTTCATTAACTGTTGCTTGCGCAGAATAAAAGGATGCAAAACGGCATGACAAAGTCATTAACATAGAATTATGGAAAAGTACCAGTCAAAATCCAGTAGATAAAGAGGTACAGCAAAGACGATGTCACTGTATAGGATACACTGCGGAAGCCAACTGAGAGTATGACACAAAACGGGCCCTTTTTTAATTCCTAAGGAAAAAGACAAAGAGGAAAACCAAAATATTCTTAGAGAAGCCAGATAGATGCAGAAATGAAGATGATGGGGAAGACATGGAATGATCATAAATGAATGGCAAGAAACAGAATGACGTGGAAAGTGTTTATGAAGACCTATGCTCCACAGGGAGCTGAAAAGTAGACGAAGAAGAAGAAGAAACATGTGCCCATTTCTAATAGTTCCAACAGCTCAACTTGTAAAATTAAAAAAAAGATTAAACTCTCCATTTCTCAGTTGGTTTCCTGCCCATAACAAATAACATATTAATGTGAATTAAAAAAAGTAACAAAAAGTAAAGAGCCCCGTAACGTCAAGTGGCGTATAGGGAATATGGTGTTAGAGACCATAATTTGTATAGACTTTCGGCACATTATTTTGGGGGGAATGTGGTCAGTATTAAGCCCCTGACGCTTTAGTTTCCCAGAAAGAAACCAGTGATCACGTCTTTTTACAGCTTTCGACCTGGACTGTTATTTATCATTTCTGTTGTTGATCTTCTGCCAAACATTCTCTTAAGCTGTCTGATACCTTTTATCATTGCTTCACTCATTCTCTCGTCCCTCAATTTTCCCAGTTGTCAGATTATATTCCAGCTGTTCCCTTTTCATTACATGGCTACAAAATGATGATTGTTTCTTCCTAATATTGGAAATTAGCTCTCTTTTTGCTTTGGCCTTGCTCAGAACGTTTTCATTACTCTTCTGGCTGTCCATGGTATTCTCAACATTCTTCTGTAAAACTAGACGTCTACAGCCTCCATGGAATTTCTTGTCTGTTGTCCTATTGTTCATGATTCACATCCATATGTTAAGACATTTAAGAACTCTTTTTCTTGTTTCTATTATCAATAAAAAAATTTTTAAAAGCAAAACACAATCACAAAATAGCACAATTTTCAGCTGTGCTTAGCATACATTTACTCTAGCGAAACTGGTGAACATAAAGATAAAGGTAAAGTACGAGACTTGAATCGACGTCTTAGCACGCGAGTTTTCACCCATATGTGCTCGGAGACTTCTGGGTCGTGTCGCTTGAAGCATCGAAACTCACGATGCAAGGCGCACTCCTTACCTTCCCAGAGTACTACACTGGTACCCACTTCTGCTAGCGACTGGGTCGACCGCGGGGGTATTTTTTTTCCAACTATGAGTACAACTGGAAAAATTGAGGGACGAAGAGATAGAGGCAAGCAAAGAGAAAAAATGCCAGACTGCTTAAGAGAATGGCTTGGCAGAAGGTCAACAACAGAAATGATAAATAACTGTCGAGATCGAAAGCTGTGGAGAGACATGATCACCCACGCCAGCAGGCCCGGTACTTGATGATAATGATGAGTACAATTCACGCTGCTTCAAACGGGAATCGAACATGGGTTGTTCGAACGTCGGTGGCCGAGGCGGGTAGTTTTCCCATCTAGGCTACCACCGGTGAACATGTTCATTGTTAGTGTTCCGACAAATCATAATCTTTTGATTTCATTGTTTCTCCATGTCATCATCATCATCATCATCATGTACCCTGCCGGTTGGCGTAGGCGATCATGTCCCTCCACTTCTCCATGTCAGATATATTTAATGAGTTAAATCTGGAATTTCCAACCAGGGGTACGTCTTCTTCAAGAGAGTAAAATCATGACGGGGGATTGGTTGGTCTCGAAGCGAGACGCCTGCCTCGAGACATAGAGGTTGTGGGTTCAAATCCCGGCTGAACCAGTTGGGATTTTTATTTATAATTTCTCTCTGCCGCAACCACCCCTGGTCTCAGCAGCCAGGCCCGACGAAAAAAAAAGAGTACCTCCAAAGACGGAGTTATCTGCCTGTATGGCGAGGGACCCCTGTGTACACGGCTGCCAGGGAAAAATGGATTAACACGCAAAATACAGTTCCTAGTTTCTAGGAACTTCGCCAGAGGTGAAAGCTGGCGAGCGAAAAAAAAAATAAAATAACGACAATTATTATTTTTTTTTAAGTTCATTTGGAGAAAAGTTATAGATATCACACAGGTAAACGTTAAACAGGTCAAAACCGTCCTGACATAAAGTGATCGCAGGGACGGTGCAGGATCAATCTTTAGTCGCGCTCTAACCTCCAGATAAATACTTTTCTCTCTCCCTTTGTTACTTTGGAAAATTGTGAGTAATCTCTCCTTAAACAATGATTTGTGAACTCGCAACTTTCTTGTGCTATCTCTGCGGTACATCCCTCACAGAATAAACATTAACTTCAGTTATGAATTTACAGATTTAATTATTGCAATGTAAATCTATTTTATTTAATCCGTGATGAGTTTGGTTCAAGTCAGTATATATTTTAAGTGTCTTTTTATGCATTATCTGTTTAACAAATTTGTCTATTAAAAAAAGAAAGTAAAGTTCCCCCCCCCCGGTCACGCCAAGTGGCGTATGGGGAAATATGGTGTTAGTGACCCTATATTTTACAGACCTTCTGCACATGATTTTTGGGGTAATGTGGTCGGTATTACGCCCGTGCTGCTTTACTTTTCCAGAAAAAAAAATCCGGTACCCATTTAAGGCTGGGTGAACCCGGAAGCCGTCGGTTGGGATCGAACCCTCCCCCTTGTCCTTTGTAGTCCAGTTCACTAACCACTGGAAATCACTCTATTGCATCTTAACATTTCACATTTGGCTATTTACACTTGAAGCTTGTCATTTGTAAACAACAGCAACTGTGTATTTACAATATACTTTACCGACATGAATGATGCGATTTATGGAAATCTGCTTCCTGCAGGTGCTAAAATATTAGAAGGGCTGTGAAACAACTTCTTGTGGTGGCAGTGGTCCCCAAATTGTTAGCACTCTCTTCTCCCTTTCATGTCTCATTATAAACCAGCGGAACCCTCATGACAGGTATGATTGTATAGGTCAGGTAAACTCTGATTACCTGATAGGATATATACAATGATACACGACTGAAAGACTTTAAACTATCCTGTAGAAGCTCGCTTATATACTTAAAAATAGTAAGCTGATGTGTTTATTGTCATGTTAATTCAAATCTTTGAACATGCGCAGGACAATATCATCGGAACTGTGCCTTTGCTATTGTTTGGTGGCGCCCCTGAGAGTCGCGGCGCACACTGTGGGAACCCCTGTGATATGAAATAAAATAATTAGCAAACACAGCTACCATTATAATGCAATTATCATGTTATCGTGTAAAACCCTTATCTTGAGTAGTTGCACCAGTATGTTTATATTGTGCCAGATATATGGTTATTTTATATGGTATGTGAACATGATTATGACTATGGTTTCAGGATAACACAAGTCGCATATAAAAGACCAAGAGCAACCAGGTCGAACTAATATTTAATTTAAGTTGTAACATGGTCTCCAATCTGTATAAAATATTAATATAAATAACTGTTATAATCTATCAACACCTATATATTAAAATATCTATTAAAAATATAAAACATAATCATCTTGTAATCTTCTATTTCAAACAATATTTCCTCTCTAGCAAAGTTCTGGCTGTATGCTCTCCCATTGTATCTCCCAGATTCTCTAAATGTTATATACTTCTAAGTGAGGCCGATTTGTTACAATTATAGACGACTGCCGGTAACGAAGCTGTAACAGTTCTTACATAGTTGTATTTCTTTTATAAACTAGAAACTCCTACGACCTAAGTCTAACCTTTAATATATCTTGTCAAATGACTAGTTGTCCCTATATTTACTAAGTTGAGAGATGTCCTGAGATGGGGACTCTGGTTAATATATTTACTATTTAATTTATATTGGTTCTTAATCATTTTACTACTATGGGCTGGTGTTAACTACATTGCCTATCTAAGTGATTGGCCAAATCAGGCTTCCTGTTTCTAACTACTATTCTTGAGTTCCAATCACTTTCTGACTCATACTTCCAGTCTCTCATTGATTCTGACATGTATTTCGTGGCTATCGTTATATATACAATATTCTACATCCTGGATGGACGAGTCGTCTCATTTCGATCGCATGTTTTAATGTTTCTTCTCGAAATTAGATTTTGGACGGATGCGCGTTCGTGGAATCAAAAGTGTCAAACATTTACTATTTCCTGTTCGCCTGCAACTTTGGGTACCGTCTAGATGTTGCTAACCTTTCATCTCACCGCTTGGCCGAATGTTTACCTCTTATGATCTATCTTTCTGACCGTAAATTGAAACGTGTCAAGCTCTTGTTTGCTTGTAATGTCCAAAAATTGTTTTGTGGTCCCTTTCATCACTACCCCCATCCTGGTACATTTCCAGACGTTCCTCCCCCTACCAAATACTACTAAAGAGTCAATGGGCAAGAGTTTTTTTTTTTTTTAACAAGAGCATAACATCAACAACCAGGTCACAACCACACGAAGGTGATGTTTACCGGGGCACATCAACTTGCAGCTCATATAAATATTGCTGATTAGTTCATGAAATTCGTTACTATATATTCTAGAAAACCTTGCAATCGCGTATCTCTATGCCATTAAAGTAAATGAAAGATTATAACAAGTGTTAATGATTTATCAGCATAATTGACCGGCTAGAAATTGCATTCCAGAATCGTGGAAAATCTTCTTGGTAACAGATCTCTGTTGATGGAAATGATCATTTTCATGTGTTAAATTGAGCCGGATGTTGTTGATCATGACAAACTATCACCAGATGCGGAACCACTGAGGTGTACATTTGAGAAATGTGTTTAAAATCGCATCGCTTTATTGAATAACGATGCTAGGTGTTAAATATTTTAAAAACATAAACTTAACAAGCATGAGAGAGCACCTGCCATACTTTGCTGTGGTTAAGTTTTATTGTATTAGTGTCCAAATCTGTTTCATCCCCTGTATTTTTATTGATGATGTGGTGAATATCTCTCCGGTTTGTCTTATTTTCATCGAGAACTTTTCTGGGAATAATTTCAAGAGACCAAGTGGACTACACAACAGAAGCTCTGAAAAAAGACGTCATGTTTTGGAACTGATCCTGAAGCCACCTGAACAATCAATGAGCGCACTAACCACTTCGCTACTGCGGCATCTTGACAACACAAAAATAAACATCCTGTTCCCTAAATATGTGATGTATCTTATATATATATATATATATATATATATCATCCGATGAAAACATTTTCAGCTAATTTAATACAAATCGGATGGCTAACTGTGTTTTATATGTTCGGCACTGGAGTCAAAAACGTTGCCTTAACATCATCAAGCGCTATACATTTAAAAAAAAAATATGACGATCATCATTTTCAGGAGGTCGTGAACTTCCGGTCAATATGGTGTATTTTCGGCAGGAACCATTGAAGCAATGTATGAAAGTGTTCCTTGTTGCAGTTTCCTCATATTCCAAGTCCGGCTTGTTGCAGAAGCTACTGAGTTAGGTGCTCTGTGCACACCGTGAGCTGTGTCTCATCCGTTTTGATCATGTTTCGATATTCCAATTGTTCACCATGAATTATGATATCGTATGACAAACAACAGATGTCTGTGTTCACTTTCTGTGCGGTTTCGCCTTATGTCTTTTGGCGTGTGCTGAGACTGCTATGATAGGGACTACCGCTACCTTTCTTTGTCTGGGAGATGAGATAACAATTCGGATGATTCCACTGGCACGGGCGGTTGAGCAATAATGGATTTTAATTCGTTTGCAGTGATTCCGGGGCCTTCCATAACCAAAGAACGAGAGAGAGAGAGAGAGAGAGAGAGAGAGAGAGAGAGAGAGAGAGAGTGATAGAGAGAGCTAAGGAGAAGGAGGAATTAATTTTTTAAATATTGTACATGTTTGGAGGAAATATATTATGACCGTGGTGTACTGAGAATATGGCGTTAGTGCCTGTCGAATTGAGCATATGGCGTTAGTGACTGGCACATTGAGAATATGGCGTTAGTGCCTGAAGAACTGAGAATATGGCGTTAGTGCCTGGCGAATTGAGCATATGGCGTTAGTGACTGGCACATTGAGAATATGGTGTTAGTGCCTGAAGAACTGAGAATATGGCGTTAGTGCCTGAAGAACTGAGAATATGGCGTTAGTGCCTGGCGAATTGAGAATATGGCGTTAGTGCCTGGAGAATTGAGCATATGGCGTTAGTGACTGGAGAATTGAGCATATGGCGTTAGTGCCTGGAGAATTGAGCATATGGCGTTAGTGCCTGGAGAATTGAGCATATGGCGTTAGTGACTGGAGAATTGAGCATATGGCGTTAGTGCCTGGCGAATTGAGCATATGGCGTTAGTGCCTGGAGAATTGAGCATATGGCGTTAGTGCCTGGAGAATTGAGCATATGGCGTTAGTGCCTGGAGAATTGAGCATATGGCGTTAGTGCCTGGAGAATTGAGCATATGGCGTTAGTGCCTGGAGAATTGAGCATATGGCGTTAGTGCCTGGAGAATTGAGCATATGGCGTTAGTGCCTGGAGAATTGAGCATATGGCGTTAGTGCCTGGAGAATTGAGCATATGGCGTTAGTGACTGGCACATTGAGAATATGGTGTTAGTGCCTGAAGAACTGAGAATATGGCGTTAGTGCCTGGCGAATTGAGCATATGGCGTTAGTGACTGGCACATTGAGAATATGGTGTTAGTGCCTGAAGAACTGAGAATATGGCGTTAGTGCCTGGCGAATTGAGCATATGGCGTTAGTGACTGGCACATTGAGAATATGGTGTTAGTGCCTGAAGAACTGAGAATATGGCGTTAGTGCCTGGCGAATTGAGCATATGGCGTTAGTGTCTGGAACATTGAGAATATGGTGTTAGTGCCTTGCGAATTGAGCATATGGCGTTAGCGTCTGGCACATTGAGAATATGGTGTTAGTGCCTGAAGAACTGAGAATATGGTGTTAGTGTCTGGCACACTGAAATATGGCGCTAGTGTCTGGCACATTGAGAATATGGTGTTAGTGCCTGAAGAACTGAGAATATGGTGTTAGTACCTGAAGAACTGAGAATATGGTGTTAGTGTCTGGCACACTGAAAATATGGCGCTAGTGTCTGGCACATTGAGAATATGGTGTTAGTGCCTGAAGAACTGAGAATATGGTGTTAGTGCCTGAAGAACTGAGAATATGGTGTTAGTGTCTGGCACACTGAAAATATGGCGCTAGTGTCTGGCACATTGAGAATATGGTGTTAGTGTCTGGCACATGAGATATGCTGTTAGTGTCTGGCACATTGAGAATATGGTGTTAGTGCCTGAAGAACTGAGAATATGGTGTTAGTGCCTGAAGAACTGAGAATATGGTGTTAGTGTCTGGCACACTGAAAATATGGCGCTAGTGTCTGGCACATTGAGAATATGGTGTTAGTGCCTGAAGAACTGAGAATATGGTGTTAGTGTCTGGCACATTGAGAATTGCATGAAGAACTGAGAATATGGTGTTAGTGCCTGAAGAACTGAGAATATGGTGTTAGTGTCTGGCACACTGAAAATATGGCGCTAGTGTCTGGCACATTGAGAATATGGTGTTAGTGCCTGAAGAGCTGAGAATATGGTGTTAGTGTCTGGCACATTGAGAATTGCGTGACGAACTGAGAATATGGTGTTAGTGCCTAAAGAACTGAGAATATGGTGTTAGTGCCTGGCGCACTGAGAATGGTGCACCGAAAAAGAGGAACATCTGGCCGTACGACGATATCCACTGTTAAAACTGACGTACGGTGTTCGAAACCCGCGGTAGACAGAACGGATTTTTTCTATGGGAGTGAAATAAAAATCCTGAGTCTCACACGCCGTGGCGACTGCCTTGACTAAGCGGCCTTTATCCCTCTGGTTCTGTCATCTTAGAATATGGTGTTAGTGTCTGGCCTGATGTACTGAGATTGCCTTGCGTACTGAGAATATGATATTAGTGCCTGGCGTACTGAGAAAATAGTTTTAGAACCAATATTTATTTTATTATCAGTATTATGGTTATGAATAAGATGTCGCAAATTCTTCGCAAGTCTTCGGGACATCCTTAGAGAAGGTGCAGCTCCCATTTAGTCCCCCTATCAGGGTCAAGTGAAGCTATTTGAGCAGATTGTGGATGGTGCTGTGGGAGAGGCCGACAAGTACTGCCTGGTGAAGCCCTCACTCCGTGATGGCAGGCAGAGAATCTTATTTGTAGAGACAATGGCTGCGATCTCCGACTACTACAGTCAGTGCCTATAAGGAAAGGAATGGCAAATTACCTTCTTATGTTAAAAAAAAGTAAAGTACCACCGTTACGCCAAGTGGCGTATAGGGAATATGGTGTTAGTGACCATAAATTTTACAGACCTTCGTTACATGATTTTTGTGGTTATGTGGTTGGTATTACGCCCATGGCGCTTTACTTCCCAGAAAAAAAATCCGGTACCCATTAAAGGCTGGGTTAACCCGGAAGCCGTCGAATGGGATCGAGCCCTACCTCTTGTCCTTTGTAGTCCAGTTCACTAACCACTGAGCTATCGCGGCTCCAACCTTCTTATATTGCCAAGTAAAATTATATCAAAATACAATTTAATATCCACAGCTAACGACGTTAATTTGTACTCCACAGCTACCTTGTCCGGTAGGGAGGTCATGTGCTACAGGTGACACCCGATCGTCATCAAGCTACTATATCGAAGATCAAATATAAAGAGACACTAGCAATAAGAACTTGAAACATTAGATCAGCATTCCTGGTTGGAAAACTAGGAAACATCCGTCAAGAAATGAGAATAAAATTGAACGTCTTGGGGCTATGTGAAATTCGATGGAAAGGAGCAGGGGTTATTGCATTGCGACTGTGGAAATGTAATTTACTCTGGAGTAACCCCACAAGAAAGAGGGTAGGCATCATGTTAGATAGCGAAAGAAGCAAAACAGTGAAAGCATTTTGGCCAGTATCAGACAGAATTCTGCTAGTAAAATTGAAAAGTAGACCAATCGATATCAACATAATGCAAGCGTATGCACCAACAAGTAACAGCGATGAAGAAGACATTGACACTTTTTACAAAGAGCTAGAGATGGCCATGGAACAGTGTAAATCCCAAGAAATAACTATTATAATAGGGGATTTCAATGTAAAGGTAGGAATAGGTAAAGTGCAAAATGTGACTGAAAGACAAGGTCTAGGAGAGACGAATGACAAAGGGGAAAAATAGATAGATTGAACAAAGACACATAAAAATGATTATAGGCAACACCTGGTTCAAGCAATACACTAGAGGCCTTTGGAAATGGCATAGCCCAGACAACAAAACACACAATCAAATCGATTTTATACTGGTACAGAGAAGATTCAGGAATGGGCTAATATCTTTTAAAGCAAGGCCAGAAGCAGATTGCAATAGTGACCATGTATCAGTGGTGGAAAAAAAATGATAATAAAACTGCAGAAGACACAGAAATCCACAAGAAACATAAAATTAGAATAAGATATGCTTAGAGTAGATAGACAGATGAGTGATAAGTACAGTACGATAGTACAAAGTATATATAATGCCACTGAGAAAATACTGAACATCGAGCAATAGTGGGAAATGCTCAAATAATCGATTCAACAAACATCAAAAACAAATGATTAAAAGAATCAACAAATAGAAATGAATGACAGAAAAAATACTAGAATTAATGGACGGAAAGCAAAACCATACGAAAGAAGAACGGACATACCATATATTACACAAAGAGATCCAAATAACATACAGAGTAGCAAAGGAAGGACGGTTAAAGCAGAAATGTGAAGAAGTGGAAAAAAAACAAAAGAAACCAACAAAATGTATGCACAATCAGTTAAATGAATTAACAGGAAGAAAAAAAAGTCAAAGTTTGAGGGGTGTGAAATCAGAGGAAGAAAATATAATAATGGGACAGGAGAAGATAATGGACAGAATATATCAGTCAACTCTACGATGATGATAGACGTGAGCTAAACAATTCAAACAATGACACAGGACCAGCAATAATGCAGAATGAAGTGGAGGAAGTAATTCAACACATGAAAAGAGGCACAGCACCAGGTTTCGACAATATAACAGTCGAAGAGATAAATGCATTGAGAACTGGGAGTACAAGTCATAACAAAACTTCTCAATGACATATATAACACTGGACACATACCTGAAGATCTACTAAAATCTATCTTTGTAGCCATAACGAAGAAGTCATGTGCCACTGATTGTGAGGACCATCGCACTATTAGTCTCACTTGCCATATGTCGAAAATATTACTAATAAACATCATAAGACATGTAAGGAACAAAATAAAACCAGAAATACGCGAGGAACAATGTAGATTTGTGGAAGGAAACGGCACAAATAATGCAAAATATATCCTGAGACCATCGATAGAAAGAGGTTTAGATGTAACGAAAGATCGATATGTGTGCTTTATAGGCTACACAAAAGCATTTGACAAAGTAAAGCATGTGGAAATAACCAATGTGCTGGAGAAATTAAACAATGATGACAAGGATCTGACAAACAGCAGCCACACGAATTAACAACCAAACAGGACAGCTCCAATATGTAAAACAAGTTGAGTCAAACCAAGCTATGTTCAGTCGCCGAATTTGTTTTCACTTTACAGCGAACATAGTATGAGATAAATAGTAGACAAAAAAGGAATTGAAGCCAACAATTACCACGTAAACAATCTGCAATATGTGGATGACACAGTCTTAATATCAGAGACAGAGAAGGAACTACAAGAAATTATAGACATAGTAGTAAACGAAGGCAATAAGATAGATCTAGTCTGAATAGTAAAAAAACAGAAGTAATGGTCATATCGATGAAACAATCATCACCATCACGCGAATCATGTACAGTAAATAATTTTTTTTTAAATATTAGAGGCCACAGATTTGGGATTTCTCAGAAAAGTGTTGAATGTTTCCTGGACAACTGAAAAAACTGATAAGGCTGAAAGAGGCCACCACAAAAAGAAGCTCCTAATAAACATCAGAAAAAACAATTAACATTTTTCGGTCACGTCATTAAAAGAGGAAAGTTGGTATAATTGTTTACAACTGGTTAAATACAGGAAAAGAGAGATCATGGACGACAAAGAGAGAAGATACTATATAGTTAACGTGGTGTCATGGCATGGAAAACAATCAAAAACAGAATTGATATGATGCACTGTAGATAGAAGATTGTGGAAGGACATGATAGCTTACGCCAACCGGTAGGACATATGATGATGATTATGGTTATAGCATGCTCATATATGTTTGCCGTTATTTAAAAATATATCTCTCAGAATTGGTGAAGTAAAAATTCTTGAAAATATATTTTTATTTTTACATCATCTTCAACCGTTTGTCACAATTTTTTTTTCTTTGTTTGGGAGATGAGTTAGTAATTCGGATGATTCCACTGACATGGGCGGTTGAGCGATTATGGATTTTAATTCGTTGGCAGTGATACCGGGGCCTTCCATAACCAAAACCGTCTTAGTGAAACAAAACACGTATTCACATACGGGCATTATAATAGCTTGTAGAAGTGTAACCTTCATTGATATCTCAGTTTATTCTTAATTGTAACAACTCTGATGGAGAGGATATTACATAGCGTCTACTGCAGGGACTTTACATCACAAATACGTGTTTATTGTGCCACATTATAGCAATTTTTGTTTTATTTCCTTCGCTACAATCTAGGACTGTATTACTGATTATGGCCTCAATAACTTCAGGTTATTGAAAACTGGACATGAATCATAGGATGTTGAAACAACTTTTGTACAATAACTCTCTTTGTATTTGCTCTCGGTGGCACAAATATAGAACATTTCAATATTTTCATCATGATTTTTATCAAGAAATTCCTTGATTTAGTTCCTCTTCTACAATCTCGGTAGTTCAATAATCAGTGTTACATCAAAATATTGTTGCAAATGTTGTCTAGAAAAGAATCATTGTAGTAATGAAGACCTTAATTATTGTAGACGGTCATGATGACCTGTCTACTGAAATTCTTAATCTCGGTACAGGCGTTATTTGAGATTTATAACAAGCAGTTGTGAACCTTAAAGCTTTAAAGCTTTTGTAAGACTTGAATGGATTCGCTGCGGATTTGTTATTCATTCTTTTTTTTAAGTGACATCGCAGCACTTCAGGTGAACCATAATTTATTGGCGCTGAATTGATTTTAGCAACACGAGATCTGAGTACACACTGAGTTACATAAGCTTGCTGGGGATGCACACATTTTGCTCTCCCCTTGTAGAAAGGATTGAAAAGGAAAGAGCTCTGTCTCGAAACAAGCGTGACGCTTTGGAAATGTAATTTTAGTGCTAATATTTGTTGCAGTTACCGATACATTTGTTGTAATAATGCGATCAACATTAATTCATGTATGTCTTTCTTTCTAATAACAAACAAATGTTCGAACTTCATTTAAACTAGGTATTATCATTCATATTTGTTTATTATTTGACCCCAAACTGTTGCAAACATCGAGGCTTCAAACTTGTCAACAATCGTGCCGATATCTGAAATACGATAGAAGAAATGCCCAACGCGTCAACGTAGTGTGAACGTCATAATTCTACAACCTGCTCATACAACTGCTGACAACCAGCTTGTGCGGTTTACCTGTGTGATTTATTATGGTTAAATGTTTCTTTTTCTTTGTTCGCTTTTCATTTGATTTCGTTACACTCTATTTTTCATCCCATAATTGTGCATCCGTCTTCATCAGGCACTTCTTTGGGTCTGCTTACTGGTCTCTGGTTTTTCTTATTTTTTTGCCCGAAAGCAGCTGTTTAGAATCAGAGTTGTCTCTTCTTGGAAAACAAGATGATCGGTCCATGGTAGCCAACCTTCGGTGTGGAGACGGCACTCAATGATGATTATGATGATGATTGTATGTTGTATATATTAGTGTAAGTATATGTAGAGAGCGGGAGCCGCGATAGCTCAGTTGTTAGTGAACTGGACTACAAAGGACATGAGGTAGGTTTCGATCTCAACTGACGGTCCGGTTCCGGATATTTTTATGGGAAAGTAAAGCGGCACGGGCATAATACCAACCACATTACCCAAAAATCATGTGCCGAAGGTCTGTAAAATTTATGATCACAAACACCATATTCCCTATACGCCACTTGGCGTAACGGGGGTGGGTACTTTACTTTTCTTTTTTTTATATGTAGAGAGCATTAACTTTCAGATTAAATGAGAAATAAGGAAAGTGCAGATCAAAGCGACAATGTATAAATGAAATTTCTTACATAAAAATCTATACCAAGTACTACTTCGAACACTAAACTTTTTTCTGCTGTCAGGCAACAGAACATTAGACAAGGGAGCAAACTAAATAGCGAGTGTGTAGATGTGAATTTCTCTATACATATGGGGCAGTATCTGTTGTAGTTCTACGGCTGGATTTCTTTCTGTGCTAGCTAGATGGTTAATTTATTGGTTTTGTTAATTGGTTAATTGGATTGTTAGTTAGTGGGTTGATTAGCTAGTTGCTTTGTTCGTTGGTTAGTTAGTTTATTGGTTGATTGTTTGGTTGGTTTGTTAGTTCGCTGGTGGGTTGATTTGTTGGTTGGTTGGTTAAGGTATCTGGATGGTTTGTTAGTTGGCTGGTGGGTTAATTTGTTGGTTGGTTGGTTAAGGTATCTGGTTGGTTTGTTTGGTTGGTTTGTTAGTTGGCTGGTGGGTTGATTAGTTGGTTGGTTGGTTAAGGTATCTGGTTGGTTTGTTTGGTTGGTTGGTTAGTTAAGTAGTTTTTTCTTTGGCTGGTTGGTTAGTTGGATTATTTGATGGATTGATTAGTTGATTCGTGGTTAATTAGATAGGTGGTTAGTTAGCTAGGAAGAGACAGTTGGTTAATTAATTGGTTAGTTATTTCTTTGGTCAGTTTGTTACTTGGGTGGTTAGTTGGTTAGTCAGTCAGTCGGTTGATTTTTAATTGGTTAGTTAGTTATTAGTTAATTAATTAGTTATATGAATGATTGTGTCTCTAAAAACGAACTATCACTTTTGAAATTAAATTAAAACTAAATGATGCAGGAACTGACATAACACACAACAAAACAATTCTCTTCACTTCATGGCATCAAGGGTCGTATGCACAACTAACAAAATACTTTGTTCCTTCAATTTTCTATGTCTCTTACTGTTACCTGTGCGTTGGCAAAGTCAACACACGCCTATTTTTTTTATGTTTCACACCAGTTATTTCTCTGTCTGCCTCTGCGCCTCATCCCTTTTGTGGTTTCTTGAATAATGATTTTTATACCAAAATTTTCTATACTTTTATACCAAAAACTGTTTCTTTCTATGTAAAGAAAAGAAAACAAATGATGAAGTTTTAAAACAACTAAAAATGAAAAGAGAACTACTAAACACAATTAGAACAAGACAAATTAAATTTTTGGGGCTTGCTAAAAGAAACAACAGCCTAATAAAAGTAATATTGGAAGGGAAAATACAAGGTAAAAGAGGCAGAGGCAGACCAAGACTAACATGGACGAGCAACATCAAAAGATGTACAAGGCAACCTATGACAATCTGCACCATCAAAGCAAGAGACAGAGTGGAATGGCGCTCCATGGTAGCCAACCTTCGATGTGGAGACGGAACTCAATAAGGATGATACCAAAACCTAATGTGTGTTATATACACTCGTATTACCTGACGATTCATGTCTTTTTTATGATACGGAGATCATCATATTTTACACTTTCATTGGATTCGGAAATGGTCCTTTTTATTTGTTCTTTATCTTAGCGTTCACCCGCTGAGTGCGTGTGGGTTCTCTGTCTCGCTAGTTTACGGTCAAGCCGAGTGAACTGTACCTTTCGGACTGACACATCAGTCTTCGGAATGGGTAGATTTCGTTAACAATGTTGTCCTAGAACCGGCCATATAGGCCAACTCTTTTCGACTTTTAACTGCCAAAGATTCTTTAACATGCGCGAATGCACACGGGACCTCCTGTATTTACCTTTTATCCAAGAGGTTCCTCGACTCGGATCTCACTACCCAGAGGCCAGGATAAAGCCACGACGAAACCACTGATTCGGAGAGAAGCATTCCCCTCGCCGGTGGCGGGGTTTGAACCAGGAACCTTTCTGCCCAGTGACCGACGTCTCACTTCTAGACCACCTACCCACCCCCACCACCTACCCCCACCCCCTCCCTCACTACTAATAAGCCCTAAATATGATATAACAAAGCCCTTATGAGACACCTCTGCTCAAATGCTTGAATCTTACATCCATTTTTAATAGTACTATACATGTCTCGCACGAAACGGCACTGCAGGGAAATAAACACTGCACTTGAGTAGCAATCAAAATGTCTTAACTATTTACAGAGTGTAACAAACAATAAAATCACGTGATAATGCATTTATTACCATCTTCGTGTGTCACCCCGGCCGGATAGATAATTCATGATTTTAAACGTTAAAACGAAGCTAGCTATTTTTTGCATTACTCGTTTGATTTGTAATTCGCAGTTTAGCTACAACATCATAATCATAATGTGACATATCGTTTGGCGTAGGCGATCATGTCTTTTAACTATCTTCTATCTATCTATCTATCTATTGACCTTTCGAGCCGTAACCGGCCCATAGGGCGTAGACCAAGATACACCTTCTCCTATATGAATTTTTGTTCTAGCAGTTTTCTTTTAAAGATATTTTATTAAATCTCGCCATCTGTCTCTGTTCTGTGCAAGCAGTTCTATCTCATTGAGGGAGCCGATTCTGCTGCTCTTGCCTCTCTCATCAATGTTCTTCTCAGTGTCTCCCTGGTCTTCCTCTTTTTCTTTTACCTGTTGTTCCCATATGAGGGCTTGCTTTGCTATTCGATTATTATCTCTTCTCATCACATGTCCAACGTATGACCATCGTCTTTTCTTTATTACTGAAGATATTAGTGGTTGATTGGCGATTTCTCTAATTTCCTCGTTTGTTTTGAATTCGTTCCATTCTATACCAAGTATTTTCCTTAGACTCTTCTATCTACCATGTATCGTATTAATTCTGTTGATGACTGTTTTCCATGCTATGACACTAAACTAGTATTTTCTCTCTTTATCGTCCGTGATATCTCTTTCCCTGTATTTTGCCAGTTGTTACCAAGTATTCCAACTTTCCTCTTCTCATGATGTGCCCGAAGAACGTTGATTGTTTTTTTTTCTGATGTTTTTAGGAACTTCCTTTTTGTGTTGGCCTCTTAGAGAGTTTCCTCGTTGGTTTTTACAGCTGCCTAGTGAACTTTAACATTCTTCTGAGAAATTCCACCTCTGCGGCCTCTACTCGTCTTTTCAATTGTTTATTTACCGCCCTTGATTCGCTTCCATAGGTCAGAATTGGTTCTATATAGCACCGATGAGCTCTTTTTCTCACTTCTATTGACATAGATTTGTTGTATAACAACACTCTACTTTCCACGAAAATACACCTTTGATTATTTAGTTACTAAGCCTGCCTTTCTGAATCGTATATAATAATGTATGTGTATGTATAAGAGCAAGGAAAGATATAAAAGACTATAAATTCAGCGTCCTTGACAAAATCTCCCTGGTCAGTTAACGAATATTTAGTCACTTCGGGTAGCATTTTCAGTTTGTTGTAGGAGAGGCTTTCTTTCGTTCTTTATATCTTTCATTCTTTCTTTCTTTATGTATTTATATCTTTTATTCTTTATTTATTTATGTATTTATATCTTCTTTCTTTATATCTTCATTCTTTCTTTCGGAGGTGTGCGTGGCCGTGCGGCTCCACTGTTCCGCAGGCTGAAAAGCTGACGTACGGTGTTCGAAGCCCGCGGTAGACAGAAAGGATTTTTTTCTATCAGGGGTGAAATAAAATCCTGAGTCGCACACGTCGCGGCGACTGCTTGACCAAGCGGCCTTTATCCCTCTGGATATCGTTGCCCCCTTGACATACACCAGCAATGGTACTATGTGTCGTAAAGATAGTTTTTTTTTTATTCTTTCTTTCTTTATGTATTTATATCTTTCATTCTTTCTTTCTTTCTTTCTTTCTTTCTTTCTTTATTTATTTATTTATTTATTTATATCTTTCTTTTTTCTTATTTCTTTCTTTATTTCATTCTTTATTTCTTTCTGTGATTTGAACACTCTGCATAAATTATATTTGAAAACTCCTATGTGTACAGTCTGGTATATGTACGAGACGCAGTTATCATTCAAATATCAATCTAACGCACAGCCTGTTGTCATCATTTACATTCAAACTTCATCTGAACAGTCTCATTGTTACGACCATTGGCACATTTTATGGCCAGTGCGATTATTATCACGCCAAGCCGGCAATCTGCAGAAAAGATCTCTGCCACACATTTTCGTGGTCTGGGTAAACACTGGAGCACTGCTGGTGTAAAAAATAACCCAATACAATGGCGGGCAGCTGGAAGTAAAACAACGGCCTTGTGGGTATGTAAACTAACCACGACAAATTCAATGTATAATGAATGAGTGAGTGAATAGGTAAGTGGACTTTGGATCTGAGTAAAAGAGTGACTGAGTGTTCTAGTGAGTTATTGAACAGATGAGTTAGCGAGTACAAAAGTAAATGAGTGAATAGGTGAGTAGGGTTTTGATTTGAGTAAAAAAGTGACTAATTGTTCTAGTGAGTTATTGAACATTAGTGATATGCCAACATTAGTGATATACCAATATTAGTGATATACCAATATTAGTAATATATCAACATTAGTAATATATCAATGTTAGTGATATGCCAACATTAGTAGTATATAAACATTAGTAGTATATCAACGTTAGTGATATGCCAACATTAGTAGTATATCAGCAATAGTAATATACCAACATTAATAGTATATCAACATTAGTGATATACCAACATTAGTAGTTTATCAACATTAGCGATATACCAACATTAGTAGTATATTAACATTAGTGATATACCAACATTAGTAGTATATTAACATTAGTGATAAACCAATATCAGTAGTATATCAACATTAGTAGTATATCAACATTAGTGATATACCAAAATTAGTAGTATATTAACATTAGTAGTATATCAACATTAGTAGTATACCAACATTAGTAGTATATTAACATTAGTGATATACCAACATTAGCAGCATTCCATCCATGTTCTGTTTCTCGACAGATGCGACATTAGTCTACATCTGCGTAGCCAACAACTGATGGGCCCCAGGAAACCTTGCTGGCTACGGTTAAAAACATCATCTCGTTTCTTGTGAGACGTGAGAGTGATAGTGAAAGTGTTTTTCATTTAAGAAAAAATGGTCCCGTTTTTAATTTAAAAAAAACTTTCTTTATTATGATGATGATGATGATGATGATGATGATATTGTTTGTCTTGAAAGTTTTATAGGAGTTACTGAAAGACTGAAATGTCATTTGTAAGATTGCTTTGTGTGTAAAATATTAATGGTACTATAGTGAAATAAGGCCCACCTTTAAGTGCTATAAAATGTGGTATGAATTCTGTCACATAATATAATGATAAGTTCAATATGTGCACACATTAAATTATTTTAAATTGTCCTCTTTTTTAATGAATAAAAATATTACAAAACGTCTACCTGTCTCGTTTTTGGTCATCCAATTGTCACATTATTTTGTCTCAAAGCAATATGTCAGACTATTCGATTAGGTTTCAGCAGACTTGACGATAACTCAGTAACTTTCTTTTTCATGTTTTCATAAGGCACAGACAGACGAAGCAATTGGAATGTTTTGTAGTGACTCACATGACAGTAACAAAGCTCCATCCACAGGTTCTTAGACATTTTTTTTATTATTAGCCACAGGTCTGGCCCAAAAATACGCCGTGCTGAAGTCGGATGTGTTGAGTGGAATGGCTCACATTTCACAGTTCTACTGCAAACCACAACACAACGCATCTGCGCCATTTAACGCCCTTTAAAGAGCGGACAATGAAGGCAAAGAAGAGTGAATTCCTTTAGTCGTCGGTAGAACGCATACACACATACATACATACATACATACATGCATACATACATACATACATACATACATACATACACACATACATACATACATGCATACATACATACATACATACATACATACATACATACATACATACATACATACATACATACATACATACATACATACATACATACATACATACATACATACATACATACATACACACATACATACATACATACATACATACATACATACATACATACATACATACATACATACACACACACATACATACATGCATACATACATACATACATACATACATACATACATACATACATACATACATACATACATACATACATACATACATACATACACACACACACACATACATACATACATACATACATACATACATACATACATACATACATACATACATACATACATACATACATACATACATACATACATACATACATACATACACACACACACATACATACATACATACATACATACATACATACATACATACATACATACATACATACATACATACACACATACATACATACATACATACATACATACATACATACATACATACATACACACACACATACATACATGCATACATACATACATACATACATACATACATACATACATACATACATACACACATACATACATACATACATACATACATACATACATACATACATACATACATACATACATACATACATACATACATACATACATACATACATACATACACACACACACACATATACATACATGCATACATACATACATACATACATACATACATACATACATACATACATACATACATACACACATACATACATACATAGATATACACTTGCAAACAAAGCTGACTGTGAGCCACAAAACCATTTATCTATGCCGACTCAATGTCCCCTATAAATGGAAAATGAAAGAGGGTAGGCGACGTTTTAACGCAAAGGATGACAAATATTAAAACATATGTTTTTAAATACAGTTTGAAAGGCTATTACATTGTTTATATAAATATGAGGCGAAGGCGCGCCTCCCAGCACCAGGGCTGGAAGTTGTCAGCGACCCACAGCTGATGGCTTGCGCCAGGATCGGTGAACCGAAACCATCCAGACCCTGCTCCACCTCTACGTGTTGCCTCCAGTAAAAGACTGACCTGCCTAGTCTGTCCAAGCGTGCAGGGACCGAAGAGGGAAGACAACCCGGTACTTAAAAATGCCGTGCTGAAGTCGAATGTGTTGGCCGAAAGGCGCAAATATAACAGATATACTGCAAACCACAACACAATGCAGACATGTCCACTACGTCCTTGTAAGGGCGGATGATGAAGAGGAAAATAAATAAAACGATAACGGAAATAACTCAATTTTTGAGTATTATTTAGGTGTGAACGGATAGCAATTTTTGAAAATTGAGATGGAATTTTCCATTTTTTTTTATGGCTAAAAACGTCTGTGAATTACATAGAATACATGTTCTAATCTTATATAGTAACTGTCTGGTCTTATATTGCCAAATAATGTATATATAGCGGATTTTGCCTATACTGAAATTACAGGCCCGGCTATAAAGTGGACAAGTAAAACTTATGTCACATGGGTCTTTATTCTTTTTACTGGCCGTCTTTTATCTTGTAGCGTCGACTTCAATTTATTTTTAAATGCTGTTGTGCAATATCTTATATTTGTTTTCAAAGTGTTACGATCTTATGTCCGTTTTTTTATGTCCTCTTTAGTAATGGAAAATTCACTTTGAACATCTTTGTATCTCACGTTTTATCTCAGCACACAAACTGCTTCCATCCCGCAAGTTCCTCATATAACAATGGGTAGAATCTGCGTGCTGGGGTAAGAGTCTTGAGGTCAGAGGTCAGGGTCCTCTGGATCAGAAAGCTTCGGTTTCAAATCCCACAAACAGGAGGTGAGAATTTTTCTCTTTGAAACAATGCTTTACCCTCCCCCCCACCCTGTCTCTTCGTGGACAAGAGAAGGAGATTCCATGAGCACTCTGTGAACCTTAAAGAACCATAGACTTTTGGAAATCGAAAAGGGTAGGTCAAAAAGAGCCCGCCGCCCGGACAAAATTTATAGGAAGCAAAATTCTACACAAAACATCAAAACTCTTGACGGTAAGAAATGAGAGACGCCATGAAGAAGGAGAGTGTCTGCCTGTATGCTGAGGGGCACCACAGCACAAGGCTCTCGACGTGATGAAATGAAAGTGATATTAACTATAAAAAAAAGTCTCTCAGAACTTCCCTTGACAATTAACGTAACAAGCAATCCAAGCCTGCATTAAGAACATGGGAAAAAACCATCATTATGAGCTGATATAATCAAGTTTTATAAGATATTGTCACTAACACCATATTCCCTATACATGACGAGGTTCTTTACTTTACGTTCCGCTTCCACCAATACAAAGTTGCATTGCTCTGTCTTTTTTTTTAATCTTGATTTCCCTAAACTAAAAACAAAACACCCTGTCGCTCCTTGTCTCGTTATCAAGGACGCTGCTTCCCAGCTTCAGAGTTAGCTTGGAACATGTGTTCACCTTTCTCTAAAAGGAAATGCTCATTTCCGCTAGTTAAAGGCAGAAAAATATAATAGTGGATGATTTGAAGAAGCTGTGCGAAAGGTTGAAAATTTGGATTTAAAATGAATGATGCTGGAGAAGAGGGTAGGAAATCGATAAACAAATGTAAATCATTGTCTTGATATTACAGCGGTTCTTGGCAGTTTCAGCTTCGAAATAAAAATTACCTTTAGCCTTAAGAAAAGACACAAATTGAAATTGGAAAGGTTTTGTGCTCAGAATGTTGGTGGACAATGGTGATAAAGTTGTATTATTTTGGTGAGACTGAAGTGGAGATTTTTGGAGCATGTTAAGAGACACAACAGCCTACTGAAAGTAAACTTGGAAGGGAAAATACAAGGTAAAAGAGGAAGAGGTGAGACCAATACTAACATGGACGAGTAACATCAAAAAATGGACAAGTCAGTCTATGACAACCTGCACCATCAAAGCAAGAGACAGAGCGGAATGGCGCTGCATGGTAGCTAACCTTCGATGCGAAGACGGTAGGTACTCAATGATGATGATGATGAAATGGAGAGTTTATGTAAGCAGCTTAGACTGGAGAGTAGAGTTCGTGTAAGCGGCTTAGAGTGGAGAGTAGAGTTCGTGTAAGCGGCTTAGACTGGACAATAGAGTTTATGTAGGCGGCTTAGACTGGAGTGTAGAGTTTGTGTAAGCGCCTTATACTGGCGGGTAGAGTTTGTATAAACGGCTTAGACTGGAGAGTAGAGATCCTGTAAGCGGCTTAGACTGGAGAGTAGAGATCCTGTAAGCGACTTAGACTGGCGGGTAGAGTTTGCAAAAGCGAAATAAACTGGAGAGCAGAGATTGTGTAAGCGGCTTAGACAGGAGAGTAGACTTCGTGTATGCGGCTTAGAATTTTAGAAAGAGAGCAAGGAATCTCTATGGGTTAATGAAAAAAAAATATCTAATGCACTAAATAAACACTGCCCTATCTCTACCGCTGTGAGCGATAAAGCGCTTCTATAATTTAAAATGTAGCTCTCGCACTGACTATATCGTCTCTACAAAGAAAGATGTTGTACAAGGACTTTCACTAAGCTAATTGGTGCTCCACTATGTGTTTGTCAACCCTTACTATACGTCAATTCCTGGGTATTGAAAGACAGGCGTCTAAAAATCACTCAATGAGAAAGAAACTCGTGATGACCACACCAGTGTGATGATTCCATTCTGGACACTACTGATAATGGTATTCATTTGAATATTTTTTTGTTTGTTCTAAAATACTGATTTTTGTAACTCATTTACTTGCTGTTTAAAGTAAAGTAAACGTTCCCTTCACGCCTTGCTAGGCGTATGGGGAATATGGTGTTAGGGACCATATTTTTCTATAACCACGGCACATTTTGGGTGATGTGGTCGGTATCACGACAGGCCGCCTTTACTTCCCAGAAAAAAACCTCTGGTACCCATTATTAGAGGCTGGGTGAACCCCGGAGCTATGTCAGTTCGAAAAAAAAAATCCGCCACTGCTGGGGATTGAACACGGACCTTTCTGGTTTGGAAAGAAATAATTCATCCAATAAATTTTTTTACAAATAATTTTATATCAAGTAATTTTTTATTGTTTTGGGAGACCAAAACTGAGATACAAAAAATATTTGCAATTACCCATTAGTGTTTAAACTACGAAAAGCTTGGAGGTGATTGTAACATTTGTAGAAAACGTTTAAAAAAGAACTGTATAACACTTGAAAATGAAAATAAAGTTGAAGTTAGAAGAAAAACAAAGACGCAAGAGAAAGGGGTGAGAACCCTCGACATAAAACTGCCTTGCTCATTCTGCATTCTGTTCTGTCATTCCAATATTGGCAGATCGGTCATGAAGGAAGCTATTCCTTAGGGAAACTAAAGTGCGGTGGTGTTGTAAATGCCCAAAAGTCGTCGGACAATTACTATTGAACATCAACATCTGTCTTTTCCAACGGTCGGTTAAGACACAAAAAGAACCACATAATATAAGTTGATAAATATATTATTCATTCAACAAGTGTAAGCACACGATAGCTGAAAGGTCTGAAGTATCATTATTGTCTCGTTTTATATGACATAATTACAGAGTCCGGGTAAACTGTTTTAGTTAAAAGAAAGTGCTACGTCCAATACATAATACAAATACATAATAAGTATTCTTGTAATCCGCTGTTTTTTTTTTTGTTTTTTTTTTATGTTCCCCGATGAAAACGTTACAAGTTACCGTTACTTCCGTAAAGCTGCAACTTAGTTTATATATGATATTTTTTTCACTTATGATGTTCACAAGCAAGCAACACACTTTAAAAAAAACATTAATATTTAGATGCAACAGAAAAAATGACAAAAATCACCAAAAAATGTATTAACCAACCTCAAACAAACAAATTAATTAATATGCAGGAGGCAAACCCTTGTTCTGTGTGCTAGATTTTTCCCATTAGTAATGGTGGGGATATAATGAGATTGATGAAAGAAAAGAAAACATTCCAACATAATTTTATTTTATTTGCTAGTGCAGGGCCGTGTATGAATTAATTTTGTTTGTTTTTGCGGTTTCACAGTAGAGTACTTGATCAAGAAAATCCAATTAATTATTTGGAACTCAAGCTTCTCCTGCGGGAAACAGACCACCATAGAAGTGAGATTGGCTTGTTTAGTGGGCATAATTATTTGCGTGTTCTGTCGCGTCTGTGATGGGAGGTCACAGGACATCTGATGAGGAAAGGTAAATTACAATTTACAATTTCAGCTAGGTCAGCGTGAAAAAAATGTCAGGTTAATAAACCAGGGTGCCTGTTTTACATATTATTAGCATAAATACCATAAAAAAAGTAGTAGTACGTCACGCCAAGTGGCGTATAGGTAAAATGGTGTTAGTGACAATAAAAAATACTATCTTCAGCACATGATTTTTGGGATAATGAGATCAGTATTACGCCCGTGCCGCTTTTCTTTCCCAAAAAAAATCCAGTACCCATTAAAGGCTGGGTGAACCCGGAAGCCGTCGGTTGGGATCGAACCCTACATCTTGTCCTTTGTAGTCCAGTTCACTAACCACTGAGCTATCGGGCGTAATACCGACCACATTACCCCAAAAATCAAGTGCTGAAGATCTGTAAACGTTATGGTCACTAACACCATATTTCATTTATGCCCCTTGGGGGGGGGGGGCGCTGAAAAAAGAAAGATTTTGGCATAGTCATAATTACATATGTGTACAATGATATATACAACACATGATATAAATAATATTAACTAGAAGTAAAATATTACATTCGCCGAGAAGACTGGTTCCGTAATTATAGTGACTTTAGAGCATTACATTTGATAATCACCGCGACATAAATTTTAGTTAAAGTTATACCAGAAAGGTTTCAAAATAGAACCAATATGGAATTAGCAAAACAACCATTTGGATTTAGAAAAAAGCAGTGGAACTAGAGAAGCCTTCTTCTGCAAGAGAATGTTAATAGACATGTATCTAGAAATAAACAAACCAATGTATGCATACTTCATAGACTACACCAAAGGTTTTGACAGAATACACCATACACAGACATGTAATTTATAGAAGAAACAAAGAGTTATGATATAATACAACAATGAGAACTTTGCGTCTATTAATATAAAAAGAGAAGTTAGACTGGGCTGCATACTGTCACCATGTTTATTCAGTGTTAATACTGAAGAGACCTTTAAAATCAATCATCAAGATGCTATATCTACACATTAATGAAGATATAATTAATAATTTAATATGTGCTGATGGCACCCTATTACTAAAAAAATCCAAATATAACTAGTTGACAAAGTAAAAGGAGAATTGAACAAAAAATTTTTTTAAAGGTATGGTAAAAGCATGATTGATAGACGACACAAATTTGAACGGTGTTTTACTGAAACGTGAGGTGTGTTTTACCGAAACGTGAGATGTGTTTTACTGAAACGTGAGATGTGTTTTACCGAAACGTGAGATGTGTTTTACTGAAACGTGAGATGTGTTTTACTGAAACGTGAGATGTGTTTTACCGAAACGTGAGATGTGTTTTACTGAAACGTGAGGTGTGTTTTACTGAAACGTGAGATGTGTTTTTACCGAAACGTGAGATGTGTTTTACCGAAACGTGAGATGTGTTTTACTGAAACGTGAGATGTGTTTTACTGAAACGTGAGATGTGTTTTACTGAAACGTGAGATGTGTTTTTCTGAAACGTGAGATGTGTTTTACTGAAACGTGAGATGTGTTTTACTGAAACGTGAGGTGTGTTTTACCGAAACATGAGATGTGTTTTACTGAAACGTGAGATGTGTTTTACAGAAACGTAAGATGTGTTTTACAGAAACGTAAGATGTGTTTTACCGAAACGTGAGGTGTGCTTTACCGAAACGTGAGATGTGTTTTACCGAAATGTGCGATGTGTTTTACCGAAACGTGCGATGTGTTTTACCGAAACGTGAGATGCGTTTTACCGAAACGTGAGATGTGTTTTACTGAAACGTGCGATGTGTTTTACCGAAACGTGAGATGCGTTTTACCGAAACGTAAGATGTGTTTTACCGAAACGTGAGATGTGTTTTACCGATACAGTAGTACCGGACTCTTTGTGTCGTCTATCAATCAGTAAAGCTTTTACCATATCATTTTTTTTCTTTTTTTAATTCTTTTTTCCTTCACATTTAGCTTTACTGCAGCTAATTGTATGCATTCATTTGCATTTCTTTGCCTTAACCCCTTGACAAAGTAAACAAGATAGTCAAAGAGTATGTTTTGTATACGAATAATTAAAAGTGTGTTTTTCTGTATTCATGTTTTCTCTGTGTGTTTTATTTGTTGTGTGGTAGTACCAGACTCTATTTTTAACAGAAATGCAAACTAATTCGTTCATGAATTAATTAGAATTTATATTTTATTAAAGAAAATATTACTCCCACGTTCTTATAAGAAATGCAATATTTCCCTTCATTATTTAAATGCAGCATCTCAATTCTTAAAAGAAAAACCATTCCTTCGTTCCTAAAAAAAAAGAGAAAAAAAACCCAGCAATATTCCGTTTTAAATTGACAACCATCTCTTGGTTATTTAAAATGTGGTATTCCTTAATTGTTATAATATATAAATATATAATAATTGATTATATAATACATATAATATATGATTACTATAATTAAAAATACACATTTTATACGAGGATATTTTAACAGATCTAAATTCAAAAGTTTAATTACTTGCAATCGTTGTTATAATTTAATTCTTTCTTACTTTATTAAAATCTGAAAGTTTCATCTACATTTCCTTTGTTTTTTTATTATTACTGTCTTGTACTGTCTTCACAGAAATGATGATTCCTCGTTGATAAAAGTGTCTGAGTGCGACACAGTTTATGAAAGACGAGAAAGTGCTAAGACAGGCCGTCAATTTTGCTGGCCATATTGATGGGGTCATAGAAGAGCAGACAAAGGAGCGGAAAAAGAGAACATTGCAGACTTGGATGTCGTGGTTACTGTGAGAAATCTTCTTCTTCTTTTCTCTTTTCACTGATACCTAAAAGATGACGTGGTTTATATCATTTGTCGTTCTTGAGCTGCTCGAACTGTCTGAATTAGTGATTTTCCTTTGTTGTTACATGTCTCTGTCACTGCATCTATCCATCTCCTTCTGGGTCTTCTTCTTGGTCTTTTTCCATGCATTCTCGAGAAGAACGCCCTTGATGGTGATTGGTAAGGGTTCATTCTGACCAGCTGGCCAAACCATTTAAGTTGTTGTTCTATATATTCTTCGCAGGGTTTAGTTCCTACCATTTTTCTTATGGTTTCATTTGGTATTCTATTTCTTCTTGTGTTGTTTGTTACTTTTCTCAAGCATCGCATCTCACATGTATTGATCTTTCTTAAATGTGATTTAGAAAGGGTCCATGTTTGACTTTCATAGCACAAAGTTGGTATGAAGATGCTATTTATAATTTGTTGTTTAGCTGGCATAGAAATGGTTGTATGTCTTAGTAATGGCGAAAGCAGGTATGTGACAGCATTTGCTTTTTGTATTCTCATGTCAATTTCTCTGTCTAGTTTCCCATCTTCTGTGAACATTGTGCCTAAATGCTACTGTAGGAAATATACAATATTATTTATATGAGGAAGATGCTAACTGCACTGTTAGAAATTGTTAGTAAAAAAATTGCATTTGAGAATTATAAAGCTGAAAAGTGTTGTTTGTATGTGTGAATACATCGGTTGTATTTTTCTTCTTGTTACTACTGCCTTCTTAAAGCAAAATAATTTCACACTGCAAATACCTCAATGTGTTCACATTACATGTAATTACGCGGGCAATTTGCGTGGAAAAGGAGAGCACCATTCTGTAAACAACATTTGTGTTGACCTTGAACCCATTGCGTAGAGATTAATCACAAGACGAGAATAAAGGTCTACTACAAAGAATAGCAGGAAGGGAAATATAAATAAAAGGGGAAAAATGGGATAGAACAGGCATTTCCTGTTTCCAGACTTGAACGGCGATGAAGGACTGACAGTTTTACTGAACTGGAAAGATCTACAGAAGATATAAGACAATCGATATACATTATCAGGGGATTTGAACAATAATATTTCATTGAAGTACCATATCTGTTGGTGTAAGTGATAATGTCCATTCACACCTTTCTGTCCTCACATTTGATAAGAGATTGTATCTAGTCGATTTTCCAAAGAACCGTTTATTAGATTTTTTGTTTAATCGTTCCACCTATCTTCTTTCCCGCGATTGTTTTCAGTTATCACAAGATATTATAGATGTTCCTTCTCTTATGACATGGCCAACATATGATAACCGATTCCTTCTGACATTAGTAGCAAACTTTCTTTTTGTTTTGATCTCTTAAAGACATCTTCATTCATCATCATCATGTGCCATACCGGTTGGCGTAGGCGATCATGTCCTTCCACAATCTTCTATCTACAGTGTATCGTATCAGTTCTGTTGTTGACTGTTTTCCATGCCATGACACCACGCTAGTCAGTATTTTCTCTCTTTGTCGTCCGCGATCTCTCTTTCCTTTTATTTTGCCAGTTGTAACCAAGTATTCCAACTTTCCTCTTGTCATGATGTGCCTGAAAAAATGTGGATTGTTTCTTTCTGATGTTTTTAGGAGCTGCCTTCTTGTGTTGGTCTCCTTGAGAACTTCCCCATTGGTGTTTATAGCTGTCCAGGGAACCTTCATTACTATTTTAAATTGTCCATGATATTCTCAAAATTCATCTACAAATCAACATTTCTGTGGCTTTCAGCAATATATTTGTCCTTTGACTGATTTTCTCCATAATTCACTTCCGTATGTCAAGACTGGCTCCACATGAGACATACGTTTTCTTTTATTTTTTCCATTGTCAAAAAAGTGTTGTGTAACATAAACTATTAAATGGAATGACAATAATGATACCCATGTACTGTCTTATATTTTCAGCACAAATAGACAGAATATAAGATGACACAGCTATCTCTGAATTACAACAGTTTATAATTACAACATCAAACATACAGTAACGAGAAGAAATACAGAATTTAGACCGTTTATCACAATAATAAACCTACTTTCAGAAATGATCCTGGAGTACGTGCTCTTTGCTGTAGAGTTCATGCACGGCTATGAGATCATTCTGTGTTGTCAACAAAGAGACCTCAATGCCAATGGACAATTATCCATCTACAGTGGCGATATTTACAGTTTCAAGGCAAAGTGAAAGGAATGAAAAGCTTCCAGGGCGAACGCGTACACAGACATCAATGCATACATCATTCGTAATCTGCTAAAAGCGACTGAGTCTCTGTGGATTAGCCCCGAGTGCTGTAATATCAAATCTAACAGCAATGAATAACATTGTCTACAATGCAGATGTCTGCAATCTTCTTTGGGATTCTATTTTTCATTATCGTATTGCTTATTGTTGACATCACTCGGTGTTACTATTTTATCCTACTTCATTGTTCACATGTTGTCGTTTGAATACGAATTTATGCAACCAGTTGTCTCCATCTTTTTCTTTTTTTCTCATTTGCCTCAGACTCAATGAAATCAAACATGTGCATTGTTTTATGTTGTCTTCCCACCTCTGCATTTGATCGTATTCTTGCCCTTACTTTCCCAGCTCTCTGAAAATTATATTTAGTCTTTCCTGCTGAACAGGGCAACGTTCGCCATTTAGGTTTCATTATAGCAGTTACGAATGTTATATTCATGTTGTCAAATCTTTCGCTGAATTCTATTACGGATACCAAATCGTTGATAACATTGTCTGTTTAAAAGAAACCACAATATTTTTACAGCATCCCATCTTATTATCTTGTATTTTCATTTCTAGAATCCCTGTCAAGATTTGCTTCATTAAGCATACATAAAGTTAAAAATTACAAGATAAAACATGAATCAGACTTTAGAATTAAGATTAATGGTTTTTTTAATATTTAAAAATGCTTCTACTGTATTATCTTAATATAATTTTTAATCTAATTATCGAATCAATAATCTAATAAACTGTCTGGGGTGATTAATAGCGTATTATAAAACATGGAGCTGAGACGAGCGAAATGTTCTGACCACAAGTGTGTGCGTGTGTGACCTGCCTACCGGATCTCTTTGTTATCATGAGAGGTATTTGAAAAGGCAATAGGATGAGTCTGTGTCAACTATTCCTACTAGTACGGTAGTTTTTGGGTTTGTTCGAAAATGATCAGTCCTTTATAGAATATCAGGAACCGTAATTCTATCATCAGAAATGGCATACAGGTGATAGTGTAAATAAGCAAGTCTTATTATGTGACATGTATTAAGATCACACTTAATTGTCCACATCATAGCAGGATAGCACACAGCTCAAGCGACATTGATTGTGCGCTAAGCTGCTTTTGTTCACCACATTTGTCGTGTGACGAGGTCATTTCCTTCTTCTTTCTTCTGTTGGAGAGTTGGAGCTTGTCCGTCTTATCGGATCCTAGATCGTTTATGTTAGCTGTTTCCATTAGTTGAAGAAAAGGGAATCATGGAGATCCTAGATCGTTTATGTTAGCTGTTTCCATTAGTTGAAGAAAAGGGAATCATGGAGATCCTAGATCGTTTATGTTAGCTGTTTCCATCAGTTGAAGAAAAGGGAATCATCGAGATCCTAGATCGTTTATGTTAGCTGTTTCCATCAGTTGAAGAAAAGGGAATCATGGAGATCCTAGATCGTTTATGTTAGCTGTTTCCATTAGTTGAAGAAAAGGGAATCATGGAGATCCTAGATCGTTTATGTTAGCTGTTTCCATCAGTTGAAGAAAAGGGAATCATGGAGATCCTAGATCGTTTATGTTAGCTGTTTCCATCAGTTGAAGAAAAGGGAATCATGGAGATCCTAGATCGTTTATGTTAGCTGTTTCCATCAGTTGAAGAAAAGGGAATCATGGAGATCCTAGATCGTTTATGTTAGCTGTTTCCATTAGTTGAAGAAAAGGGAATCATGGAGATCCTAGATCGTTTATGTTAGCTGTTTCCATCAGTTGAAGAAAAGGGAATCATGGAGATCCTAGATCGTTTATGTTAGCTGTTTCCATCAGTTGAAGAAAAGGGAATCATGGAGATCCTAGATCGTTTATGTTAGCTGTTTCCATCAGTTGAAGAAAAGGGAATCATGGAGATCCTAGATCGTTTATGTTAGCTGTTTCCATCAGTTGAAGAAAAGGGAATCATGGAGATCCTAGATCGTTTATGTTAGCTGTTTCCATCAGTTGAAGAAAAGGGAATCATGGAGATCCTAGATCGTTTATGTTAGCTGTTTCCATCAGTTGAAGAAAAGGGAATCATGGAGATCCTAGATCGTTTATGTTAGCTGTTTCCATCAGTTGAAGAAAAGGGAATCATGGAGATCCTAGATCGTTTATGTTAGCTGTTTCCATCAGTTGAAGAAAAGGGAATCATGGAGATCCTAGATCGTTTATGTTAGCTGTTTCCATCAGTTGAAGAAAAGGGAATCATGGAGATCCTAGATCGTTTATGTTAGCTGTTTCCATCAGTTGAAGAAAAGGGAATCATGGAGATCCTAGATCGTTTATGTTAGCTGTTTCCATCAGTTGAAGAAAAGGGAATCATGGAGATCCTAACCTTGTTAACCAGACACTTATAACACAGACTGTCTCTAGGGAGCTCCTTTGAAAGAAATAAAGTGGGGTCTTGATCAACATATGGCCCCTAACCCATACAATCGATTGATCAATAATCAGATAGCTCCTATTCCCGACACAAGTATTTTAATTTCAAATATCACATAGAACGCAGAAGATTTGAAACTATCGGTTAATGTCAATGGAATACACTGCTACCTCCCAAAAAAACAATTACTATAAAGATTATGAAGGCCCCAAATTTTCTAGTAAAAGTATTTCATACAATTCATTTGCAATAGAGGCAATCTGAATTTGAAAAGTAGGCCCTCCCCAAGCCTTGAGCAAGTGTTTCGACCCTTTAGCTTCTTGATATTTTATTTGGGGCGTAGGTCTTCTCCAGTCTCTAAGTGTGGCAGTTCATGTCTGGCATATATTAAATGTATCTCAGTCTGCACAAAACTTCTGATCCAGTCAACTGTCCATGAATAGTTACAAACATCTGGCACAACCATCTACACTACTATGAAGCTTTAAGTATCGTCATTTTCGTGGTGTTGGAAACCTTAAATAACATGTTACCAAGTACCACTTCAATACTCCCCCGCAAATATGTGATTACCATGACGTTACTCCACACATTGAGACGCTTCAGCTGTTGATAGTAGCTGCTAAACACGTAACATGATAAAATGTAATGAAGTGAAGCATTACTAACTCACAGCATTTGAAGTTGAGAGAAGAGTTTCTCTTCCTTACTGACTATACCTTAACCAACACATACTTTCTCTACTGGTCGATTGGAAAATAGTCATTCTGAGTTTGAACCACAATCATGTTATCACCAAACTAGTGGGCTACCATTCACAACTGACTTGTCATAGGTATTATGATTGTAATAATTATCGGACACATTGTTTTCATGACGTCAACAATAGTGACCAGATACTTTGTTCTTTGGCGTATATTTTTATTTAAAACTGAACGTGTTTTATAGAAAATGTTTTAATGTTATTTACAGACAGTTAAACGAGTGTAGTTATAATCCAATAATTCCAGTGAGTCTAATTCTCAAGAGAAAAGATCTGAAAATGGTATAAATGTCAGCGTTGAATAGACCACTCTCTCCGATGAGATTCGTGGAGTTTCTATGAACAGTAACGAAAATGAAGGAGAAGTGGGAGCACGACCAAGCTCGACTTAATAACTTATCTTGGAAAGACTTACTAAATGACAAGTGAATAAGGTAAAATGAAAAGATATTGTAAACGGAGAAAGAAGAAAATGGAGTAGGGTGTATTAATAGAGGGACAAATTAAATTATGTTTTCTCATTGTGAGATGACCTGATTACCTTTTCTTCAGTTAACGTGGCTACAAAAGGTAAAGAAGTGGACTAGAAGAAGACGAGAGAGAGAGATATAATGAGAGAGAGAGAAAAAACGAGAAAGAGAGTGAGTATGTGAGTGAGTAAGTGAGTGAGCGATCGAGCGAGCAAATGAGTAGTTGAGAGTGAGTGATATAGTGAGTGTGTTAGAGAGCGAGCGAGTGAGTCAGTTTTTGTGAATGAGTGAGTTAGTTAATGTGTGAGTGAGTGAGTGAGTGAGTGAGTGAGTGAGTGAGTGAGTGAGTGAGTGAGTGAGATATAAATTGTAATATACATTTATAAGAAAAATTATTTTTTAAAAAACCAATATATGAAGTTATGCTCTTCAAATATTGCATCTATCAAGTTCTCTGAGCCATTGTTCATTGACAAATTTGACTCCTGGAGTAGCGAGATAAAGCTGAATAAAACCCTACGTGACATTTCAGTGATGATCCCCCCCTCCCCCCCCCCAAAAAAAAAAAAAAAGCAAACGAACATTAAAACATGAACCTGACCTGTGTATCTAGTTAGGGAGGATAAAAAAGGTAGCTTGCAGCCCAAAGCTAAAAAGCTGTCATGAAGCTTCGCACGGCTATTTGTCACTGATATTTCAGTTCCCTTTCTTTTTGTTGATTTCAGAAATAAACACTGATTGTTTTTTGTTGTTTTTTTCTACGGAACAGTTGAGATGATTAAAAGGCAAGGCTTAGAAAATGTAAACGTCACACCAGAATTCATCATTTTAGCCTTTTTTATATGTATCTTGTCATTAATTGTGATCTTATAAAATATCACAAACATATAAATGATATAAGGTAAAAGTTTCATATTATTATGTGGTGATACTTGTTACCACCGATTTATAGACGCTTGTAAACGTGACATTACGATTCTGAGCATTAACCTTGCGGCCTGGGAAGATACAGATGGGATTTCTCAGAAGAATGTTGAAAGTTCCCTGGACAGCTAAAACTAAAAAGACAAATGAGGAAATTCTTAAAGAAGGCAACACAAAAAGAGAACTTAAAAACATCAGAAAGAAACAATCAACATTTTTAGGGCACATCTTGAGAAGAAGAAAGTTGGAATACTTGGTTACAACTGGCAAAATAAAAGAAAAAAAGAGATCGCGGACGACAAAGAGAGAAAATATTGGATATCTTGGTGTGATGGCATGGAAAACAGTCAACAACAGAACTGATACGATACACTGTATATAGAAGATTGTGGAAGGACATGATCGCCTACGCCAACCGGTATGGCACATGATGATGATGCTCAAAAGACACAACAACTGAGGCCAGTTATTAAATCGGGATAAGTGCAGAATAAATATGTTACTTTTTTCTTTTTTTTTTCATAAACTCATAGACACAAAAACACAAAGTTAATTCCTCATAAACACTTGTTGTCCTTACTTATATTGAGAGAGCATGTACATTGCAAGCAGTAATACAGATATCAATGGAAAAGGTGACCGTTTAACACGAACAGTTATAGTTTTTATTGAAGACATATACTGAACAGGGGACCTGAAAACTGGATCCTTACAGTACATGAATTGTAGACAATACAAAACTATTTAATACCGAATGTACACACAAAAATGTAGAAAATTGAAATTTATACTACTAAATACGCAAAATGAAAATTATAGCAAAATATGTTCTGCTGAACATCAAGTAGATAAAGGAGGAATTTCTACTACTAAACAAGCGAAAAGTAAGCATTGGAGAAATGATGTTGGTGGGCCTGCTAAACAGACAAAATATAGTCAGGGCAGAAATGTCTATAACTAAACACTCAGTGTAGATTAATAGTAGACAAAATATAAACAGCTACTACTATACATGCAAAATACAGACAGTGTAAACATAACTACTTGTACACAATACAAATTGATAACAATACATAAATCACTACCAAACATACAGACTGCATATAAGCAAAGACATTTTGTTTTATGGTGAAAAACAAAAATGTAGTTTGCTTAATGAAACATTCCTGAATTTGAGACAAAGAATATTTAAACTGAACCCAAAAACAATATTCTTAATTACATAGAGAAACACTATCCAAGCATCTTCTGGGCAACTGATTACACACATTGATTGAAAAAAACCATTTGAGACAAAGATTGAAGAAGATTTTATTTCAAACTCTAATAAGATTTCGAAACAAAACAAAATGAGGTTTTCAGAGGCAGCAGACAATGTTTTGTGTGCCACTGTTCGGAAACAAACGATGGAGAGAGATAAAAAATTCTCATTATTGGAAATGCACTGTCATCGGTTTTATAAATCATATATCAGGGGTAACATGTTAGTGTTCAACACTACATACGTCACTGTGCATGATTTCTTGGACGACTTGAAATTAAATATGGCGCACATTTCAGTGTGGGTGGTGTTCACTTACCCCTGCAGTTACAAATGTCTACCATTATTTATGGGAAAATATTTATAAACACTAAAACATTAAAAGCGCCATAGGGGTAAATTTATCACAGATTCATGGTAGGTAAGTGAAGATTCAATTACAGGCATGGGAAAACGTAATAGCTGAAATAGAAATTACTAAGTGTTGGAAAGAAATATCATAATTCAAAATGTGAATATTGAGCCAATAACAGCAAGCTATAGTTGTAGGGAAGTTAGCTGTTGGGACCGACTACGTCAGCTGTATCACATTTCAATGTTCACTGATAAAATATCACACATTCAAGCTTGTTTCCACCAAATTAGTTCCACCGCTAACCGCAACAGAAGTGGCCGAGACCAGTTACCACCCCTTTGCAAGATCGTTTTATACTCTCATGTATTTTTGTGACAGGTTAGTCCAGGTAACATGTACCGCCTGGAACCTTCCAGCTAAAAGACCTATGTCATGCTGAACAGTACCGAAGAGGAACAAATCTGTTACCTCACGGTCGGACCAGCGCTGTCAGCTCGCAACAGACAAACGCGCTCGGCCTGAACTAGGTTGCACGATGAAGACGATTAGTGTTGTTTCATAAGTTAAGGTTCTGGTTTGTAAGATAATGATGATCATTGTTTGGTGCACAAGCGTCAGGAGGAACGTTTCATTGACATCTGTATGCAGCAGAAAAATATGATAAGAGGAGGCAGCGTAATGGTTTTGGGGCGGAATTTCTTGTACATACAGAATGAGAATCGTTATTACCCATGTGAAGCTGACGGGTGTTGCGTAGATAAATCATCACACCACGCTAGAGCCTTTCCTCAATGCAAATGGTCAAGAGTGATGTTGGAACAAGACAACTCACGCATACATTAGGGCACATTTTGTCATAGAGCACTTTCAACAATGTATGTTTTACCATGGGCGGCTGTTTACACATATCACTCTACCATCGAGCATACGTGGGACGTACTACATCGTAATATGAGAAAAAAAACCATCCTAAAAAAACACCTCTAGTAAGCACAAGCGTTGCAAGAAGAATGGAATAACATGCCATAAGATCTGATCCAATATTGTGCCGCACACGTAATTTTTTTTACCTGTGAGGTCTATACATATGTGTGTGTTTAAAATGGTGGATCGATCCACAGTTATAACTATTGCTAAGATATGTTACACCGAGCAGCTGCACCCAGTATTCATTCAGATTATCAAACTGTAGATAAAGTTGCAGTTCATATTTTGCTTTGCTTAACTTTTGTTTATTGTATATTGAGAAGTGAATGCTTTGACTATATTGTACTAACCCTCGTTCGATCAATCTCTGAGGAATTTAGAAACCAACAGTTTATGCATTAGAAAATGAGGCTGAGTTGCAGGGTTGGTATATAAGGGATGGGGAAAATACCTGTCATTCAGAGGCGTAGTGTGACTAGCCAGCCTCCGCACAAGACAAATATGTGGGCTGACATCCTCCAGGGCAAATTGTGTATTGCGCTCATTAACTTGCAATTTTTATAGAAATATTACTTTTTTTTTAAATTCTCCTCCCCTAAAAATTTACCACCAGGACAAGCACCGTTCTAGTCCTCCCCGCGCTACTTCCTGTGATCACCAACTGCTACGCTCCCGTGATCACCAACTGCTACGCCCCTGTGATCACCAACTGCTGCCTTGAATTTCAGTACATCCCTCTTGACTTTGTTTGCTCTTATAAGTCAGATGTCATAAAACATACAGTATACAAATGACATTACTCAAACAAACAAAGCAGGACTAACCCCATAGCCATCTATAGCAACAAGGCCAGCGGGCAGAGGGAATTCTTAGAAAAACCCTCACGGTATTAAAGTCTTTAATATGTGGTTTAAAGATGGCTACGTCATTCTACCCACAACAGCTCTGCTTGTAAAGCTGAAAACGCCACAAAATTGGACATAGAAGATTTATGATGGAATAATATAAACCTTAGGAAACATAACAGCAGCAGAGGCAAACATAAGCAAAAGGCCACAAATCATATAATCTCCCTCTATGCTTAAAGACAAATGAGGAAGGAAAGAAAAAAGAAGAGTATCTAGTAACAATACTGATTTGATTCAACACGCCGAGAGCATTCTGATTAATCCAATATCTATTTAAAATGATATTTGGAAGTAGAATTTAATCTACATTTTAATGAAATCAAACAGCATATGAAAAGGTTGATTAAATTCAGTATCTAGTGGGAATGTTGATTTGATCTTAGAGGTTGTTGTTGTTGTTGTTGTTGTTGTTGTTGTTGTTGTTGTTGTTGTTGTTGTTGTTGTTGTTGTTGTTGCGTTTACCAGCTTTCAACGCTGACGAAGTCCCTAGAAAGTAGGAATTGAATTTTGCGTGTTAATCCATTTTTCCGTCACCGCACAGGCAGATAACTCCGACTTCGGAGGTAGTAAAGTAAAGTAAAGTACCCCCGTCACGCCAAGTGGCGTATAGGGAAATATGGTGTTAGGGACCCTATATTTTACAGACCTTCAGCACATGATTTTTGGGGTAATGTGGTCGGTATTACGCCCGTGCTGCTTTACTTTCCCAGAAAAAAAAATCCGGTACCTATTTAAGGCTGGGTAAACCCGGAAGCCGTCGGTTGGGATCGAACCCTACCACTTGTCCTTTGTAGTCCAGTTCACTAACCACTGAGCTATCGCGGCTCCCGACTTCGGAGGTACTCGTGTTTTTTTCCGTCGATGAGTAACTGACGTTTCAAGCCGGGTCTCGCTGCTGAGACCTGGGGTGATTGCCGCAGAGAGAAATCATAAATAAAAATCCCAACCGGTGTAGCCGAGATTTGAACCTGCAACCTCTGTGTCTCGAAGCCGGCTTCTTGCCTCGAGACCAACCAGTCCCACATGGACTGGGAATATGAGGCTATTAATCATACCCAGTAATATTCACTAGGGACAATGTTCACTTAATCCATCCTCCAGTGATGATGGATTAAGTTGACTCAATCCAGCATCCTGAGGCACTGTTTACTTAATCCGTCATCTATTGAATATGTTATCCAGCGTCCGGTGAAAACTATGACTTAATGCAGTTTCCAGTACCAATGTTGACTTAATCCAGCACCCAGAGAAAATGTTGACTTAATCTAGCATCCAGAGAAAATGTTGACTTAATCTAGCATCCAGTAACAATGGTTATGGTACGCCCCGGTATCACTGCAAACAAATTAAAATCCATGATTACTGAACTGCCAGTACCAGTGGAATCATCCGAATTAATATATCATCTCCCTAACAAGGAAAGGCAGCTGCAGTCCCCATCATAGCAGTCTCAGCACACACCAAAAGACATAAGGCGAAACCGCACAGAAAGTTAACAAAGCCATCTGTTCCCCGTCATACGATATCATCACCCATCGTTAGCAATCGGAACATCGAAACACGATCAAAACGGATGAAACGCACAGCTCATTGTGTGCACGGAGCACTTAACTCAGTAGCTCTGGCAGCTTGCCAGACTTCGAAAATGAGGAAACTCCAACAAGGAACACTTTTCAGATACAGCCTTTAACAGTTCCTGCCGCCTATCATCCAAATTGACCGGAAGTTCTCGTTCTCGTGAAATTGCTGATCGTCATATATGTTTTGTAATGTATAGCGCTTGATGATCGTTTTTGTCTCCAAATCTGAACATATGAAACACAGTTATTCGTCGGATTGTCCTCATCGTGCATCGAACAACAGTCCGTTAGCGCTCAGATCTCCCCTACATTGACTTCTTCTTACTCTTTCCTTCCTCATTTGCCTTTCATCGTCGAGGTGAGATATAATTTGCAGCCTTTTGATCTTTTGTTCGCTTCTGCTGCTGCTATGTTTTCTAGTTCTTCCAATATTCCATCGATCCATCTTTTTCGTGATTGACCCTTGGTTCTGGTGTTCTCGCAACGCGTATTGAAGGCTTGTTGTGTTGTGTTTTGATCACTCTGCCTTCTCACGTGGCCAAACCATTTTGTATGTTGTTTCTTTATATATTCTATGGCGGTTGCTATTCCTGCCTTTTTTCTCAGTTCTTCATTTCTGATCTTGTCTAGCAAGCTGTTTCATGTCATTCGTCTAACACATTCAATTTCAGTAGAGGTTACTTTTTGGGTCATTGCCCTACAATGTGAATTTGTGAAATGATAAATTAGTAACAATATTGCCTTAATCGAGCATCCAGTATCCAGTAACAATATTGCCTTAATCGAGCATCCAGTATCCAGTAACAATATTGACTTAATCGAGCATCCAGTATCCAGTAACAATATTGCCTTAATCGAGCATCCAGTATCCAGTAACAATATTGCCTTAATCGAGCATCCAGTATCCAGTAACAATATTGCCTTAATCCAACATCCAATATCCACTGACAATATTGAGTTAATCCAACATCCAGTATCCAGTGACAATATTGACTTAATCCAACATCCAGTATCCAGTGACAATATTGACTTAATCCAACATCCAGTATCCAGTGACAATATTGACCTAATCCAACATCCAGTATCCAGTGACAATATTGATTTAATCCAACATCCAGTATCCAGTGACAATATTGACTTAATCCAACATCCAGTATCCAGTGGCAATATTGATTTAATCCAACATCCAGTATCCACTGACAATATTGACTTAATCCAACATCCAGTATCCACTGACAATATTGACTTAATCCAACATCCAGTATCCAGTAACAATGTTGACTCAACCAAGAATAAAGTGACGACGTCGATTAAATACGACATCTTGTTTGGATGTTTCGTGTAGTAAATCTCATGAAAATATCATATTGATCAGACTACGCATTAAATCTCATTTCCCATTAATTATTCTTGTTAGTGAAAACCATCTTTAACTGTTTATATTAAATTATATGATTTATTACTGCATCATTTGCCTTTCATGAGCTTAGTGTTAAATTGATTGATTCATTCAACAATTTATTTTTTTATGGTATATGTTACTTGTCATTTATTGAAATACTGCTAATGTAACCCGCATTCATAAAAAAGTAAAGTAAAGAGCCCCCATCACGCTTGCTGGCGTACAGGGAATATGACGTTAGTGACCATAATTTTTACAAACCTTCGGCACATGATTTCTGCGGTAATGTGGTCGGTCTTACGCCCATGTCGCTTTACTTTCCCAGAAAAATCCGGTACTCATTTAAGGCTGGGTGAACCCGGAAGCCATCTGTCAGACTCGAACCCGACCTTTTGTTATTTGTAGTCCAGTTCACTAACCACTGAGCTATTGCGGCTCCCAACCGCATTCATATGCCTAGCAAAATACTTCTATTACTAAAATAATTACTTTTCCTCTGTCACACACAAGAACCAACAAGTACGTTCAAATGTGTACGCTATCAAGTCTTTACCGCTGCTTGTGAGAGTTGAAACTCTCTAAGGGATACTGTCTAGTAGTGATCGTGTTACATTGTCCAAATCATTTGATCTGCTATTTGTCAATACTATCTAGCACTATTACTCCAACCTTTTTTCTTATATCCTAATTTATTATTTTATCCCTTCTTGTCAAGATCCTTACACTTCCCAGGCATATAATCTCCGCTATGATATTTGATTTTCTTTGACTAATTAAGTCAAATTATTTATTTTAATTGAATTATTTTTAAGTTATTATTTATCTGGAACAATATTAAAGCAGGTAAATGAATTTAAACATCTGGAAACATTGTTAACCTCGACTACCGGTGCATGACTGTGCTGGCAACACGATGCAATTTGCGATGGGAGTCAAATTTAAATTATAAATGAATTTCAATGCCCGTAGTAAAAAAAGAAATTCAAGTGTTCTTGTGTGTGATTTCGAACAGCTTTATTTGTGATCAAATTCGAACGAAAACAGTGACAGTTTATACTAGATAGATAAGAAGAATTCCATCCATTGTGCTACACGTTTACGAACGAAAGGAATTCAAGTATTTGGGCACAATGTTTACAGAAGATGGAAAACTAGACATCGGTAGCCTAGTTGGGAAAACCACCCGACTGGACTACCGACGTTCGGACAACCCGTGTTCGATTCCCGCTGGGAGCAGTGTGAATTGTACTCGTGGTTGGAAAAAAAAATACCCCTACGGTCGACCCAGCCGTTGGCAGAAATGGGTACCAGGATATTATCCTGGGAAGGTGAGGAACGTCGCTTCGCATCTGAGTTTCGATGCTTGAGGCTACACTATACAGAAATATCCGAACATTTCTGGATAGGCGGCCGAGCACATATGGGTGGAAACCCGCGTGCTAAGACGCCGGTTCAAGTCTCGTACTTTACCTTATCTTTACTAGACAGAGAAATTGCCATGAGAATACAAAAAGCAAATGCTGTCACATACCAGCTTCTTAAATGTTTCGTAGAGCCATTCTTAACGCATGGATGTGAATCATGGACAATATGACAACAGACAAGAAAATCACTGAAGTCTGTAGAAATGTGGTTTTACAGAAGAATGTTGAGAATATCATGGACAGCTAAGAAGAGTAAAGGAAACGTTCTGAAAGAGGCCAAAGCAAAAGGAGAGATCATTTCCATTAGTAAGAAATAATAATTATTTTTTGGCCATATAATGAGAAGGGCATAACAGCTGCAATATATTGTTACAACTGAAAAAAAATGAGGGATGAAGAGATAGAGGGAAGCAAGGAGAAAAGATACCAGCCAGCTTAAGAGAATGGCTTGACAGAAGGTCAATAACAGAAATGATAAATAACAGTCGAGATCGAAAGTTGTGGAGTGACATGATGACCTGAGCCAGCAGGCACGGCGGTACTTGATGATGATGATGATGATCTATTTCAAAATAAATTTGACACTGATAACTGGACGTTTGGAGGAATACATTGCTATATGGTTCTCTACTTCTATTTGGCGTTACATGCATGTTACGTACTATCGAAACCATTATCCAATCACTTGGTCTGCTTTGCAAAATCTGTTGTCAAGCGCTGTATTTTCCTTAGAACAATAAGAAAGATAACGACCACCGAAATGAAATGTGTCAGAAGAATGACATGAAACAGCTTAAGGGACAGAGTAAGAAACACTGACCTCAGGAAGAAACTCGAAATTGAACCAGCCATCGAATACATAAAGAAACAACAGATAAATTGGTTCGGCCACATAACAAGACAAAAAGAACTAACAATGACTCAAAAAGCCATAAACAAACGCTACGAAAACGCCAAGCTCAGCTGTTGCTTAACCTCTTAAGCAGGAGAAGAAAATTACCAAGGAGTGCTTGATACCAGCTGGTCATGAACAGAACAATAACTAAACGATTATCCATTTAATAGCGTTGTTAACAACGGAGGTGTACTATCTAATAGAGTACTCAATGTAAGCTTTGTTCAATTAGAGAAGAGAGGGAAAGATATCATGATGGTGTTAATAATGATTACTTAGGTTGTGATAATGGTGTATATAATACAATTGATGATGATTATCATCAGAGACAGGGGCAGATCAAAACAAACATGAACGAGTAACATCAAAAGATGGACAAGTCAGCCAACGACAACCTGCACTATCAAAGCAAGAAAGAGAGCGGAATGGGCGCTCCATGGTAGCTAACCTAGCTAACCTTCGATGCGGAGACGGCACTCAGTGATGACGATCATGGTGATTATCAGAATAATCAAGATAATAATAAAAAGTATATAAATAAATTAATTAATTAATAAGATTAATAATGTTAATAATACAAACGGTGATAATGAGCTGGGTGTGGATGATAAATATTACTGTGGCGAAATAATACACGTAATGACATGTGATGATAAAAATGATGGCGACAATAATGAGAATTACGATGGCGATTATAATAATAAAATTATTTTATAAAGATTTGTTTGATGGCAATGATAATGTTAGGAAAAATTAACGGTATAACGTTAAAGATTGATTTAATGATAATGATAGTGATAATGTATTGTGGTGATCATGATAAAATGTTGAAATTATGGTGATGGTAAATAAATTATCACAATCATGATAACAATATACAATTATAGTGATGATGATAATAATGATTTTGATATCAAATGATATAAAAGTGGTGACAAAATTGTCTTTAACATAAAAGTAATGGTAAGGATAATACAAATTATGATAACGATGGTTATAAAAGTAAAAAAATGTAATAATGTCAATATAGGTAGTGCAATATACACCCGCTAGGACAGGTGTGGGTCACCTGCGAAAAGCGGGCCCCACTCTGCCCACCAAGCAATATTTACCATCCCGTGAGATTGATTCAAAATTACTATAAAATCCGGTCCCTGGCGTATGAACAAAATTATAATTAAAAATTAACACACATATTCACAATATGTTAAATCAAAATTTAAAAAATTATATTTTTTTTTTTCGGTGTCACAAAGTGAAATTACAAATTTTGTGGGGGGTCAAATCTTGTATAGTGCATAGCTGCGAATATCTTGGTAATCATACGACAGCAGTCTTGTATACGTTCGATATTTCTGCAAGAGAATGAGGATACGGGGGGTCGCTGTCAAAATTGTGTAAGGGTGTAGTGCTGGGAGAAAATCTCACAATCACAAACCGATGCCATTCACACAACACTTAAAAGGTCATACAGCACTGCTCCTGGTCCAGATGGTGTTCGGTACGATGACATAGGCGATTCAGTTGACGACGACTTAACAAAACTGGCCAATGAGTTTAATGCCAGCATTCAGAGTGGCCAGATTAAGGAGGAGTGGCTACACAGCTACTTACTACGGCTACCGAAGCCAAACAAGGACCATTCTCAGATCAGTGCCTACAGAATCATCACGCTGCAGAACACAGCGGGAAAGCTACTGCTGAAAATAGTTGCCCGTGTCCTCACCTGTCACCTTGAACAGAAACGCGCATTCCCACCCACACTCGGAGGTTATAGATATAACAAAGAGACATGGCTCAATGCGGCAGTCTTTGCCTATAACGTCTTCGGAGGTTTCTACAGACGTGAGGAGGCATGTGCTGCTGTTATACAGCTGGGGGATGCATACAACAGGGTACCATTTGAATAGCTCTAGCACATGCTCCTCAAACTAGCGGTTCACCCCTTCTTCATTAGGTGGATTGCCGCTGCACTGTTTCAGAGGAAGGTGATACTCAGATGTGGAAGTTGGTCTTCCGAGCCAACGTCCATTTGTCCAGGGCTGCCACAAGGCTCACCATTGTCACCAGTTCTATTTAACGTGTACACAATAACGATCTAGGAAAAACAACTGGATGGGAGGGGAAGAACTATGACTTTTGCTGATGATATTCTGGTATATCGACAAGGAAGAGACAGACGGGAAATCGCCTCCACAAGTCAAGATAATTTCTTCGTGGTGTGGGGTTGCAGGTGCCTTGGTTAATCCTAAAGTATCAGTTGCATTGGTTCTCCCTTATCATTCATATCGTTAACACGGACACACCTGTAGTACGAATGAAAGCTGATGAGGTGACCAAGGACAGGGTGATGACATACCTCGGAGTTAAGTTTGATCGCAGCAGTTGTTTTCGGGACCACGTTGACCATGTGATAACAAAATCCCGCAAAGGATTAGCCGCCTTGAAGGTCATGGCAGCTGCCAACATCGAGCAGAGGCTACTTACTCTTTTGTTCCAAGGATTAGTCCTCGTACCAATCGAGTATGCCCTGGCAATTCTTACTGTCAGTATGACTGAAATTGATAGGTTGGAGAAAATACAGAATGAAGCCATGCGCATTATCTCGGGGTGTACAAGGGACACTCCCTGTGTAGCAATGAGGTAACTTCTTGACTTTCCAATCATGAATGACAGGATCAAGATCTGGAGAGCAAGAGCATGCCTGAAGATTAGTGCAGATAAAGAGCATCCATTGCACCACGTGCTCAACACAGGGAAAGGTGCTAGGCTAAAAAGAGGCAAATAATGGGTGGGCCGAGCAGAAGATGTCATCAAACAGGTCTGTGGGCTTACAAATATCAACGTTGGCGAGGTGTGGATACCGGTGCCTACGTCATTCAAGGGACATTCTCATGTATTGTCACACTCCACAGGAAAAGTAGGGAACATAACTCAGTCGTGGTTAATGCGAAGGTCAACGCTCTCATCTGCGATAACACCGATGAGAAAGATGCAGTCATTTATACAGTCGGATCTGTAATACTACACCAAAGAAATGCATGGGAATTTACAGCACGCTCGGTAGGCAGAATAGTCAAGGAAAACAGTGGTGCATACGTCATGACCACGAGTAGCATGAAAATGGAGGTGATGGCAGTGGCAAGGGCATTCAAATGGTTAGAGCCACAAGACTACGCACACGCATGTATAGTGAGTGATTCGATGAGCATTACAAAAAAGGTGGAGGCGAGCTCTATACGCATGCAATAGTTGGAGCCATTGCAGATATAAAAAATGCATAAGGTCGCCTTTGTCTATGTCCCTGGACATGCGGGAACACGGGGAAATGAAATAGCGGACAGGTTGGCTAGCTGCGCTGTCGTTGAGGACGGTCAACCAATGGAACGGGCGGACTTCATCAATGCCCTCCGAGATGTGGGAAGAGCACAGGACTTCGACAAACAAATCCACGTTACTTCTTCTGATGATAAAGACGGGAGTAAGGTAGGCACAGCCAGAAATGATAAACTTAGTAACCAACACTGAACTGTAGTTGTCAGTCGCTGGACACTGCGGGACTTGCTGAGGAGGGGATCTGAGCACCTATGGACATGTTCGGAGTGCATTAATGATGACCCGCAAATAACTCAATAACTTAATCAATTTCTGCAAGATTAAAAGGAATGGCGTTGCTTTGTTTTCAAAGTTGAGAAGGGTAAAAGATGATGGTAATGAGAAGGGATGGCACGCACATGAAAGTTGGGTATAAGACTCTTAGGAAACATAAGTCTTTTGTGATTTTGACAATTTTGTGAGATCAAAGAAATAATGTATGTGTTTTTTTTTTCTTTTAGTGCTAGGATGGGTGGACACAGTTATTCTTATCACTGACACTTTAGTTCATTAAATTGATTGGGAATAGACGGTTGTGTTCGCTATCTGTGCTGTTTCGCCTTATGTCTTTTGGCGTATGCTGAGACTGCTATGTTGGGGACTACAGCAACCTTTCTCTTTGGAAGATGAGATAGTAATTCGGATGATTCCACTGGCAGGGGCGGTTGAACAATTATGGATTTTAATTCGTTTGCAGTGATACCGAGGCCTTCCATAACCATACCTTTAACTTTAATTGCTTTGTTTATTTATGTTTTTCTATGAAAATAAAATGCGCATACTTCTTCTATTACTATACACTCAAATTGATTAGAAGAATTTATTTTTAAATTTTAAAATGTTTTTGTTTAAAATGGAAATATTTGAATCCCTTGAACTTCTCAGATTTACCATTTGATCGTTTAGTTACGAATATTAACCATTAAAATATCTTTCATACATAAATATAGATTTGCTGTGAAAATGTTTACGCTTTGTGTGTATGGTCTCACAAACCGAAGCAATTTTACATGAAGTATAAATTTAATATAATAAGGCGAATGTTCTAGGTTCAGGTCCGCCATTTTGAGATGAAAACAAACGCTAGCTGGGAGGGAGATCGTGATTATGGGATTGAATGTTTTAATCATAAAAGTTTGGAAGTTAGACCATGAAACTCTTAGGCAGCAGATACAGGTTTTCAACTTGTTGCTTGATAACTCTATGAGATCAAAGAATGACGTGGCTGTGTTTTAAGTATAGGTTTCCGTGAGGGAAATATATGGTGTTTAGGGTTGATGGTATGTACATTTTAATAAGGGAGGCATTGAATGTTAGCAACTAATTGTCACGACTTGGTTACACTGGCACCATCAAGAAAAGAAAAGTAGATAGAATTGTGTACTATACAGGAAAACACAAACATGGACTTTGGATTATTTATTTATTATGTTTCCCGATAACCCGGTGTGCTCAATGCCTAGGACATAGACACTAAATAAACAGTAATACATAAACAATATGTTAAATATCATGCGGGACCGCGCGCGAGCAGAGCTGTTAAATGTGTAAAGAAGACAAGCACAACCGTTTAATTAATCAGATAATGTCACCAGTTATCATTTTAAAATTAATGGTTGAGTGTTCAATCCTTCTTGTGTACTCTTTCTCTCCATTCCACCGTTATCTATTTCTCTCTTTCTCTCTCTCACTCTCTCTCTCTATGTGTGTGTGTGTGTATATATATATAATTTCACTCCCTTCTTTGTGCAACTAATCATCAATAATACTGTTTATACATTCCAGTAATAGCTGCTAACAAATTTATAGGACTTACACTCACACATGTACACAAACAAACACACGTATACTAGTGTATGAAAGGCTGCCAACCTCTGCTCTCGAACATCGTTGTATGTGACCCCACGACTCTGTGAGAAAGCAGAACCTCAACACACCAGAAATAATGATTTGCTTGGTATTCAACAAACGCCCGAACAAAACAAAACTGGTGTCAATGACGAGTAGATCAATTTGCCTACTCTGACAGCTGTTATCTTGCTCTGTAGAACAAATACATGAATGCGTTAACTAATGAAACTTCTGTCTATCTCTCCAGTCCTGTATGATTACGTCAACAGAGGCTTAGGTTATTGGTTTGGGAAACAGCCATCTGTCAATAATAAATTGAGGATATACAAGATTTGTTCAGGATAAAATATTTGTTCATTGTTTTTATAAGTTTTGATAGGAACTTGATCATATGGATGATATCATCCTCATTACCGTCTTTGTGAACATTTTATCTTATATCGTATTTTATGCTGCTGTCAACACAGTTAGCTGTAGAATACCAAGGTCTGCTTCACAGCAAGATTGTTGACATATCACAATTTTGTGCATTCTCCACAGCTGCCTGTGACTGTAACTTTAGTTGTTTTGCATATTTGTAGTTTCAGAAATATAAAACACACACACGCATCTTTTATTATACATTATACAATAAACAAGATTTGGAGATAGACCAAGAAGAAGATGGATTGAGGCAATACACAACATTACAAAACAATTTCATATTACTATATACCAAGCCAATACCAATGAGGAAGTTCTTAAAGAGGCCAACACAAAAAGGCAGCTCCTAAAAAACATTAGAAAGAAACAATCAACATTTTTCGAGCACATCATGAGAAGAGGAAAGTTAGAATACTTGGTTACAACTGGGAAAATAAACGGAAAGAGAGATCACGGAAGACAAAGAGAGAAAATACCAGATAGCTTGGTGGCATGGCATGGAAAACAGTCAGCAACAGAACTGATACGATGCACTGTGGATAGAAGATTGTGGAGGACATGATCGCCTACGCCAACAGGTATGCCACATAATGATGATATGCCAAGCCACAGAAAATGCTCTTGATAGAAAATACATCATTCACTTGAGCCTGCAACTGTTCCTGAGTTATATATATATTTCGCTTCTTATTTGTAGTTCTTCATAATAATCTAACTGTTTGAATCATAAACAAATCACACCTATAAAACAGCACAACGCATCAACAAAGTCTTGACGTAGTCAACAATCACAGATTATGCAATTCATGTACGTTCAAGTTTATTGAATCATTCTCTTGGAACGTGATGATTAGTAAAAAAAAAAAAAAAAAGGAAAGGAAAGAGCCCCAATCACGCCAAGTGACGTATAGGTAATATGGTGTTAGTGACCATAATTTTTACAGACCTTCGGCCCATGATTTTTGGGGTAATGTGGTCGGTATTACGCCCGTGCAGCTTTACTTTCCCAGAAAAAATCCGGTACCCATTAAGGCTGGGTGAACCTGGAAGCCGTCGTTCAGGATCGAACCCAAGCTCTTGTCCTTAATAGTTATTTAGTTAGTGAGTTATTTGCTGGTCATCATCATTGCACTCCGAACATGTCCATAGGTGCTCAGATCCCCTCCTCAGCAATTCACTCAGTGCCCAGCAACTGACGACTCCAGTTCTATGTTGGTTGATAAGTCTTCTCACACGGCCACTAAGTTTCTCATTTCTGGCTTTGCCCATCTTAACTCCCCCATTTCCATCATCCGAAGAAGTGACGTGGATCTGTGTTTGTCGAAGTCCTGTGCTTTTCCCACATCTCGGAGGGCATTGATGATATCCGCCCGATCCATTGGTTGCCCGTCCCCAACGACAGCGCAGCTAGCCAACCTGTCCGCCCTTTCATGTCCCCGTACTCCCGCATGTCCAGGGACATAGACAAAGGTGACCTTACGTATTTTGGATTTCTGCAACGACTCTACCCATTGCATGCGTACAGAGCCCGCCTCCACTTTTTTTTATCATGCTTATCGAATCACTCAGTATACATGCGGGGTGTAGTCTTGTGACTCTAACCATTTGAATGCCTTGGTCACTGCCATCACCTCCATTGTCATGCTACTCGTGGTCATGGCGTATGCACCACTGTCTTCCTTGACTATTCTGCCTGCCGAGCGTGCTGTAAATGCCCATGCACTTCTTTGGTGTCGTATTACAGATCCGTCTGTATAGATGACTGCATCTTTCTCATCGGTGCTATCGCAGATGAGACCGTTGACCTCAGCATTAACCACGACCGGGTTCTGTTCCTACTTTTCCTGTCGAGTGTGACAATACACGAGAAAGTCCCATTGAATGACGTAGGCACCGGTATCCACTCCTCATCAACGTTGATATTGGTAAGCCCACAGACCTGTGTAGTCCAGTTCACTAACCACTGAGCTATCGCGGCTCCCCGATGATTATTATTTGCACTTAAATTATCAATGATGTTCTTTATTGAGATTAACTCTAGGCAAACGCCGGTCTTGATGAAGCTAAATCTAGTACTTATAGCTTTTGACATATATAATTCTATATCTTACATTCACAAGTGTCTTACATTAATTCACAACTGTCTTACGTTACACTTCGAGTGTCATTAGCCTACTTACAATTTGGTCCCTGGAGCACAATACTTCTTAATATAACTTGGAAACACTTCACAAATAAACTGTTATTACTGACTAACTTATTATAGTGGACTTGTTCTCTATGTTTCTAATTCACTTGTTTGTGTTCTTGTTCTACTTCTCAACTAATTGCTGTTTCTACTTCTCAATCTATCAATATAATTTAACTTCTACTGATCAACTAACTGCCCCTCTTTTCCTAAGTTAATTTGTAGTAGTCCACACAAATTAGACCCATGCCGAACTAATTTCGTCTAGTTTACATTTCTGATTCTAATTGTCACCAAACTACAAAATCTTCTTGTGCATAAGACTGAATACCTAAGTCTCAATTGCAAAATTTATTGGCGCAGGCTTCGGGCAGTTATCTCACAACCAATCAAATCCGCGAGGTTAAATTTTATATGATTTTGTGTAAAAATTGTCAAAACAATGTTGCAATCTTGACACCTAGTTTACCTTACTAACTTGTTCCAAAACAACTCATACGAGTAACATCTTTCTATTCAACTTGTCCTGCCCCGTGTTTGTTTATCAAAGTAATTCCTGGACATGTTGGCGGCTCAAGTCATGTTACCATCCCCCACCTTTTCCAATAACAGCTAGAAAATGTCCATTGCCTCCAATTCCTTCACTAACTACTGGCAACTGTTATTCTTATGTTACTGCTATAATATGTTGAGAAATGGGTACCGACTAAGGTTTCGGACCCATGATATATATGTATCTCCTATTATGTAATTTATCTATCCCACTCCGTACACGACGCCTACCGGCACAAAGCAAAACAGGATAAAAGAAAAAAGGAAAAAAATTATTTGTTTCGGTGTGTATATATATACCTCTCGTACAGTTAAAATGCTTTTTCTGGCAGTTATATTTTTCTTTAATTTTATTTCTCTCACGCATTTTCCCTTGTTATGACTTTTTTGGCCATGTTAAAAGACACAGCAGCCTACTAAAAGTAATCCTGGAAGGGAAAATACAAGGTAAAAGAGGCAGAAGCAGACCAAGACTAACATGGACGAGTAAAATCAAAAGATGGACAAATCAGCCTATGACAACCTGCACCATCAAAGCATGAGACAGAGCAGAACGGCGCTCCATGGTAGCCAACCTTCGTTGCGGAGAAGACACTCGATGATGATGATGTTATGACATATCCATTTTGCACACATAATTTATTATTTATTTAAAAAAAAAAAAGAATAATTACCCATTTTTATCGCTTTTCTCTGGTCTGTGTAGGATTTCTACGAAATTAAAGAACAAAGCTCGCATGCTCAGTGCATCCACGAAGAGGTATACCTGTCAGAGTTAATTATTTCGCATCCGCCAATCAGACAATGGAAAAAAACATTTACACTCTAATATGGATCGAACCAACGCCGATCTTATTTGAAGAGTGGCGGTCTATAATCCGTTCAACCACGCATTCCTCACAGATGTCAAACAAGAGTTCACATTAGACTTTTTGATGAGGAAAAAATTAAAAGAAATAGAAGAAATAAAAGGAGAGGCAGAAAAAGATTAGACAATGACTGCGATCTCCGACTAGTAGAGTCACTGGCAGGAAGGAAAGAAATGGTAAACAACCTTCTTATATTGGCTAGACTAATCATGACAAATCAAATAATAACATCAGTTGGAAGATGCACCACAGAAATAAAAAGCAGAATAGCTCAGGCCAAAATAGCATTTCAGAAAATGAAATATATCTTATGCAAAAAATCTATGTCAATAGAAATGAGAAAGAGAGTTCATCAGTGCTATATAGAACTAATTCCGACAATGGAATCGAATGATTGACAATAGACAAACAAATGAAAAGACGATTAGAGGCCACAGAGATGTGATTTCTCAGAAGAATGTTGAAAGTTCCCTGGACAGCTAAAAAGACCAATGAGGAAGTTCTCAAGAATCCAACACAAAAGGCAGCTCCTAAAAACATCATCAGAAAGAAACAGTCAACATTTTTCGGGCACATCATGAGAGAGAGGAAAGTTGGAATACTTTGTTACAACTGGCAAAATAAAAGGAAAGAGAGATCGCGGACGACAAAGAGAGAAATACTAGATGGCTTGGTGTTATGGCATGGAAAGCAGTCAACATCAGAACTGATACGATGCACAGTGAATAGAAGATTGTGGAAGGACATGATCACCTACGCTAACCGGTATGGCACATGAATGATGAGAAAAAGGATGAAAAGAAGAACAGTGTTGAGAGTTATATATCAATGGCAAACCAATTTCATGGATCGTTGTCTTTTTGTTTCCTTTAATTCATAATCTGTCCTTCCATTAATTTTTTTCTGTGATTCTATGTCTCATTATTTTTATTATTTCAGATTAAGACCTGTCATATTTTTGTATTCTTCATTTCTTTAAAAAAAAAAAAAGACAAAAAATAATTAGTCTTGTAATATTGACTGCATCATCTACTAGGAAAGTTATGAGAATTAACAGTATATTTATGCCCCATTAATTTTTTTTTTATTTATCTCTCAACATACATAGTTAGCATACATAATAGAACAACTATTATTATAAAGAAAGTGTATATTATAGAAAAACTTCGAAGAATTAGTGAGAAAAAAAATTACAAATGATAATTCAGTGCTTGTACACTTCTTATTTTTTTATAAGAGCCGCTGTTTTAAAAAAAAATGGCGAGAAACCTGAAGAAGCGTATATTATATACTAACTGTTCAATGAGACTAGCTCTTTGATTAAGAAAAATAAAACACTGGAATGCCATGTGTATCGGATAGAATGTCGACATTCCGTGAAGGACAATGTGGTCCACACCCACATCCCTGGAAGAGAAACTATACGGGCAACCGAATCACTTAAACAGACAGCTGCCTTCATAAGAACGTCCGGAATCCTACTCTGAATCGGCCATGATCGCAGAAGAAGAGAATTTCGACAGAAAGTGACGCATTTGGGAGTGTGGTGCAAGTCTATATAGCTTGTTACCTCGTCGTATTGTTTAGTTAATTTGTCAACTCTAAGTCAGTACTGCCGCCCATATCAAATCTCTGGTCTCCATAAAGGCTGAATGAGTTTAGAGCAAGAATCAAAGATTCCGGACCCACTTCTTGTCCTCAGTAGACCAGTCCACTAACAACCACTGCTCATAATCGGACATGATCAACTAAAACACATTGTCAAAATTTTGTCGATAATCTGGCGAAACGGACAGAAAATCCAACTTCTTATCTCGTAAAATCCTTATTAAAGTAAAAATTATATGAAACCTTCAGCAGGATACATTTTTTAAACCAAAGAATTCTATAAATTGTTTTTTTTTTTTTTCTTTCATGTTGTTCAATTAATCCTCTACATTAGTTTTAAGCATCGCTGGAGTTTTACATCAAACAATGTCGTCTGCATAATTCATCAATATGGCTGGTTTGATGAAGAAAAATAAAATTGAGCTAAATAATTATTCATAGTTCATGGATTACCGTGAGCAAATAGTTCCAGAGAGTATTGTCAAGCGAAAAGGTCGATAAGTGAAGCACCAAATTTTGCCTTTTGTTGCGTGTTTCATTGATTTCTATAACCATAAAAACGGTCAGGCTTTTTTTGTAATTACTTACATAATTGGTATGAAATCGTAAATATAAATCTATAAATATGGGTGTTGTTGCTATTTGGAAAATTTATATGTAAATACATACACGGAAAGGAAATAGTTGTCAATAAGAGGCTGGCGTTGGAAGTGGATACTTAAGAAAAAAGCAAATTCAAGAACAATGGCAAGAATGTCCAAACAATCCTCTGTCGCTGCTGAGTTCGAACGGCAAAAACTCTTTAAGTTATTCGAAGGCACCGGTAACACTGCAACGAATGAAATCCATAATTGCTCACCGCCCGTGCCAGTGGCATCATCAGAACATTTATCATTTCATCGAATATCCAAACAAAGAAAAGGCAGTTGCAGTCCCCATTCTAGCAAATACAGCACACGACAAAAGACTAAGGCGTAGTAGCACCGACAGTGAACGCAACTGAACTGCCTTCGTTATACGATATCATCATTCATCGTAAGCAATCTGAATTAGAAACACCACCCGACAAAATACAGAGCTCACAGTGGGCACAGAGCACTCATCTCAGATGCTCCTGCAGCAAGCCAGACTTGGAATATGAGGAAACTGCTACAAGGAGCCTTTTCAGACAGTGCCTCATGATTCATTGCCGCCTTCCGCCATATTGACCGGAGTCCTTTTCTCTTTCGGAATTCTTCTTCTTCCGCACTTTATTAGACGTTTAATGGGCGTTTATGAGACGCGTTGTGTTTGACATCATGTTGATATATCAGGGTTCATCGCACAACGCATACGCATTTTTTTTTTTTTTTGGTACTGTGTAGCTTCCCCTTTCTTACCCATTTGATTAATAACTATATAGGAGTATAGGCAGGAAATATATACGGAGGGGAGAGAATGTATGAATTGTTGGTTAGTGGTAAATACAGTTGTCTCAACTTGATGATCGGTCAGAGACTATAGCTATACTAGTAATACACATGGACATTGGGAAAGCGTCCATTTGAATCCGTAAGGTTCGCTAAGGTTAACTTCATCATCATTGAGTGCCATCTTCGCAACGAAGGTTGGCTACCATGGAACACCATTCAGCTTTTCTGTCCTCTTGCTTTGATGGTGCAGTTTGTCAAATGCTGACTTGTCATTTTTTTGATGTTACTCGTCCATGTTAGTCTTGGTCTGCCTCTGTATTTTTTACCTTAAGGTGAACTTAGGGAGAAGAAAGTTGTTAGTGGACAGAACCTAAC